>CM073776.1:80728851-80797182 GCA_037158775.1 Hetaerina titia | reverse complement strand
AGGAGGCGCAAAAAGTAGGTGGAGGTGTCTGAGAGATGACGAAGAACGTTGCACTCGTTGAAACGGAGAAAACATTTTTTTTTCGGAGGTGATTTAGAATCCCTAAGTTATGTGTAATAATTCTTTTAGGATCCGTCCGATGCGTATAGTGTTACCTAAAACTATCTTTAATTAAAACTATTGCAGTTGAAACAAGAGGACTACATGGCCCATTCAGTTCACGCAGTACGTTGCCGCTGCAAGTGTAAATTTAGGAATCAACTCATGTGAAAGCAACGCACCGCCGACCCAAGAAGAAGTATCAAGAGCACTAAATCAATGCCAATTCATACCCTGGCTCGATTCCATTCTTAGATTAAGATCCACAAACGCAGTTCAGTTCGGTGAACCACTGGGAACGCCGTATAACCGAAGTGTTCCCGAATGGCTAATCCGACAGGGGAAAGCCTAAACGGCTAGATTTTCTCCGAGCGTGTGATTTCGGTTTGGGATCCCATCGCAAGGTGTACCCGACCCAATGAGTGAACGTGCGTGAAAATGGGAGGTTAGGATTTAACGCCCCGCGTTGCATGGTGCACCAGTGACGCTGCCGAACTTACATCTCAAGTGGGCTCCCACATCAAAATCCTCCCATGACTAATATACACGAGGAGGGTTTTAAAAAAATGGAGAGAGAGAGATATCTCTCCCCCGTCCGTAAGCGAGGAGGGAGTTTTCGGCTGGGCAGGGTTTTTTTTTGTTTTTCGGGTGGTCGCCTGGCAGAGGGAACGAGACTGAAGGGAGGGAGAGTTAGCTGCGGTGCGGTGTGGGTATTCGTGTGCGCCTGGCCGTGAGGGAGGAAAGGAGAGGGTTTGGGGTGGAAGGAGAAACAGCGCGTGTGAACGGCGAGTGTGCATGCTCGCGTAATATGGGCGGCGCATGGGATGTCGGGGGAAGGGGTTGGAGGGATTGGATATGGATGGGCTTCGTCGGTGTGCCTTCGGTCGCGGGGATAGGAGAGGGCGTTTGTGAGAGGGGAAGGAGATGTAGGGCCTGCTTGAGTGGTTCTGATAATATTAGTGAAGGGCGGATGGAGTGCGGGTGAGGGGGGGGAGCCTTATAAAGAGGCTTGAGCAGCACTGTGGGGGGGGGGGAGATAATGAACGGAAGGAGCGGGGGAAATTAAAGGGAGGGTCGGCCGGGGTATTACTTGTTTCGGTATGGGGAAGGCATTACTGGGGAGTGTGTGCGGGGATGAAGAAGTTGTGGATTAAAGCTGGGCTAAAGGATGGACACAGGCGGAGGAGGAAATACACCTTCAGGAAGAGGGGGAGAGGTAAAAAAAATAAATGAGGGAGGATATTTATCAAAGTATGGGACTATGAGGTTGCCAAGCCTTTTCTTAACGCTTGATGGCTCGTCTTTCCCTACCCTCGCCCTCAATCCCCGTTTTGACGGGTTGCGATGCGCACGTCTGGCGTCTCCTGGGATATCCCCCGCTCAAACCCCCTGGAGGACCCTCGTGAGGGGGAAAATGCCTCCACTGCCATCACGCCAAAAACATCATCGCGTTTCAAAGAGCTCTCTCGGAAGAGAATAGGGGGCGTCTTCCACCAGAAAATTGTGTGTCCGCTAATGAAAACAGTAATGAGTTTTGCATGTAGAAATTTGTACGAGCAGAATGCCATTCTTGCTTTTGATTCTTCAGTTCTTTGCCGAAGTAGAAAGCATTCGCCGTTTCGTGAACTCTTCCGTTAGAACATTACTTGGGCTGTTAATTTATCGTTTCCACGGCATTCAGGAAACTTGCTGGAATTTTTGATTTTCCATTTCTAAGGCTTCAAAAATAAATTTTCATACAAACCTAATTAATTTTTTTGCCAAAAAAAGAAACCGAAAGGGATACCACTCTTTCTTCAAATTGGATGAAGTTTGTGCCAGAACAATATCAAATGACGACTGGATGTCGGAAGTGAAATGCAATTCCACCTCAAATTTTCTTGAAATCTACACATTTTTCAATAATACAGCGGATTTGCGGGTTTGGCCATTTTTTAATTTTTTTTTTTTAGTATTCGATGACTAAGTGCATAGAGCTAAAAGTTAACGCTGGTGTCTGGAGAAATGTTGATACCGAAGTTTTTTTTTTTACTTTCGGTGCCGTTAATGATATCCGATGGTTCTCATTTCAATCAATCAATTCAATACTCTGGATCAAAGAAATAATTCCCCGATCGACATGAGAAAAAAAACCTCCATGATCCCGACTGTCACATAAGGGAACGAAGCCTGCGTTAAAATGGAAAATCGAGGGAATGAATTCACCGGAATTGGGATCGGAATTTGATTTGTCATTATCTTTGGGCATTGAATAACGCAATTGATTTAATTTTTCGGCGGAAGTGCCCCGCGGGTGAGGATAGGAAGCTGAAACCCGAGGAGGAGGGTGAGATGGCGAACGAATTCATCGACCCAGTCGGAAACAAAAGGCCGCTCCTTCCGATTCCCCACCCTGATGATCCAAACGGATAATCCGCGGAGACGTCAAATTTTCTCGATCCAGTCGAATCATCCTTCTCTTTGTTTTATCTCTCTATTCAATTTCGGTTCCCCTCAGCATCATCACTCTATGTCAAATATTTAAAAAAAATAATTCGGCTATGGACGCCCACGATGGAATTAACGGAACGGAAATTTTCGTAGGATTCCAGAAATCATTCGTTTCATCAATCCACCCGTGATTATTTAATTAAACGGGAGAGGAACATAGAGGAATCGGAATGCCTGCATCAGTCTCCGGTCGCGGCCATTATCCTTCCACGTATACTCGTCTAATGCAGGTATATGTAGGGAAATTGTTGAGAAGAAGACTCGGGGAGTTTGTGTTTCTTTCATTTCGGATAAAAATGTGTGCAAAACAGGTGAACGTTGGCATCCATGGATGTTTCAATACCCTATCGGTAATAAATAATTAAAGGCGATAAGCAAAGAGAAGTATGAACTCAGTTGAAGACGAACGGTTATAAAAAAACATTTTCAACAGGTATTAAGGGAATGGCACTTGTGGGAGAGTTGTAGTATAATGTCTTTAAAAAAAGCGAAAAACCCTCTAATTTTTCATTGAAATAATAACATGATTGGTATTTATTTACAAACAGACAAGAACATATTCAAGGCACGGACTCCTCTTTATCAACTTCTCTTTGATTAACACTCCAACCCTTTTGATGGCCAACAAATTTATGTAGTTATCAATTTAAGCCTTCACCAAGGAAAATTAGTTTTCTCTTCGACCGAGTCTTCTACTTCAACATTAATTGACTTCACTTCATTTTATTTCATCCTCCAAATTCACATGATATCATTTTAATCCGTTTCGCAAAAACCTTCTTGAAAGAAACATTTCCAGGAAAAAAGAGTCATTTTTTTTTAATTACGTCTTGGACAAAGGTATGTTTGCTGTTCTAACCTTATATTACTTTGAAAGATGCCTTTCAAACTTTTATTTTTTATTATGCATATTATTATTTTGCCACTGGTCGGAAATGTTCACTAAAAAGAGGACAAATATAACATTTTACACGTACGAATCGAAAGATTCACGAGGACAGAATCATGCATGGCTACCATCTTTGAGTTTCAAGTACCGTCACTTTAACTCCTAATCAAAGAGCTAAAAAAGCGAACCGTAAAACTTTAGAATTGTTTCATGAAAATGTTTTGAAAATATCAAGTTACAAAAAACCGCATCAATTAGAACATAAAATAAAACAAAGTATTTAATTTCCTTACACCATTTGGGAGACTGCCTCCTTCGTCGCGAACTAAACCGAGACGTTCTATCTAGAAATGTCTGCCTTGAAGTCGGAATTGGTTTATGTAATATTTGCACTCGGTGCCGACAATAATACGGAGTCGGCAACGATACGGCCTTCGCTGGAAGCGGAACTGAGCGCATTTGCCGAGGGGAGTTGTGGGAGAAAAGAGGAAGGACGGATGAGAATTGTGCTGCGGTTAATGAAAAGGTCATTTGGCGTCAGAGCATGGGCGGGAGGGATTGGTCGCATTGGTGTATGGAGTCGTCTCGGCAGGAAATAATAAAAACGTAATGTTTTTTTCTCGGACGAGCAAGAAGGAAGCGATGGGAGGGGATTTGGGGAATAGGGGGAGGGAAAAAGCGAATGGTCCGCCATTGTGAAAGAATCAGTTTTTTTTATAGGGAAGAGATCCGAGCCCGATGCAGGACAAAGCTTCCTTTATATATATATATATGGTATGTATATATACATATATATATTTACATACACATACAGAATCGCAAGGATGAATGGGTATGGGCTCGATCTCTATGCCTATTGTGGTCCACGGCTCAGCGGTTAGGTTGTCATTGGAAGAGGAAGGGTCAGCTGAATGGTTTTTTTTATTTTTGTTTCCACACTTCCTCAGCTGATCAGACCCTTTATTACAATCGTTTTCTTCTTTTTCCCCCAATGTGCGGGGAGATAAAAAGTCATCCGAACTCAATCATGGGCCGGTGCGAGTCGTCCTTTCGTTTCCATATTCCCTGCGTAACGTACCGTTTATCGTACCGCCTTATCGCTTTTCTGAATGCAGGGTAGGGGGGCCATTTCCTTTCCCTGTGCCGGTTATGGTTTCCCAGGAAGATCTGGTACCCGAAACATGGGTGGAGCTTGCCCGGAGAGGCTTGCCCGGGTATCGAACCCGGGACCCTCCGGTCGGTTAATTTAAAGCGATAATGTTTGATCTAGCTTAATATTTTACATTCGTTTCTCCTATTTTAACTAATAACGTCAAGATTATGACCAAACCTCTTACTATAGTATATCATATCTGTTGATATGCTTCTAGTTGATATAAAATTTATTTAAACTAACGTAATTTAAGTTGTTATATGTTTTTATAGTTAGTGAATTTGAATTTTGCTCGATTATATTAAACAATTCGTCTTTTTTTTCATTTCAGGTGAGTTCTTTACTCTTTGTGGCAATTATGGGACGCATTGACGTAGCTCCCGTGTGCAGAAAAGATTTTGTAAGTACTCATGAACTCTGTTGCAAAATAATTGCTTTGAATGGCGTGGCATATACAGTTTAAATCATTTTAATAACAAACTTATTTTCATAACGAATATACAACATGGGTTGAAACCTGTAAGCTCTTTCACATCTCGTTTCCGTAATTTTATCCGCTTCTAAAATGGTATACGAGTATATCGTGGAATAGTCTCGAGTTTTCAGTTTATTCGTGCGATGTAATTACCCATTCAATCCAGTTCATTATTTATTTTTGGTGTAAAATATCCAGGTACTACTAACCTCCATATTTCGTTAAAAATTGTATGGCATGGTAAAAAAAGTGTTTAATATTCCCTCAAATGATGCTTAAATAATTAAGTACGCCAACTTCGCACTGAAAATGACTTTTGGGGCTTTGATATGTATTTGACTTAGCCTTCAATGTTTAGTCAAGGGTTTCCTTCGCCAAATTTTAGAGACACGCTTGAATTGTTCAGAATTTTTTTTTCAATAAAATTACGGATTAGGTTAGGAAACCATCTCCAATTTCAGTTAATGAAAAAAATAAAATACCCATGTTTATATATTCCGTAATTTTCGAGTAAAGAGGATTTCGACGAGCGAAAAACAAAACATCCCCACAGGGAAGTTCACAACATTCCCCGGGAGCATTGGTCAACCGACCGTTTCCATGGTCATTTGAAAGCATGTTTTTTACTAGCGTGAGCAGACCTTTACATTACACTAGAGCAAATGGGAGCAAAGAGCCTTGCTGGTGGCCTTCTGTTTTGAATGCGCTTTTAATCAAGTACTTGTTGAGGGAATCGGAGTGGTATGACGTCAATTTGAGTCTAATTTGCAATAGGGGAATCAATCAGTGACGCTGGATTTTGCTTGAGCTTCATATCATGGCTGAATTTACCCGTTCTCACTATATTGTACCTATTGCGCACTTTTTCCTTCGCTAAGCCTGTGGAATAATTAACTTAACGATGATGAAATCACAATCAATCGGAAATAAAAGGTAACTTATATAATTTACTGGCCATCAAAATGCCGCAGAGGCATTTATTCAACCTTTTTTTCTGGATAAGCATCCAAGGATGTAATTAACTTGGATTTGACAGTCGTGCGGCCAATTAAGGGTTGATATTGGTGCTGCGTCCATCATATTTTATAGCTTAGGTCCAGGCATACTCGACGATGAAATAGAAAGGGCATTAAAGGAGATGAAAGCAAATAAGGCTGTGGGGCTGGACAATATTCCTGTAGAAATGTTGAAATGGTTAGGGAAAGGTGGGAAGAAGGCCATATATGGACTGATTCGTAGTATCTATGAGGAAGGAATATGGCCGGAAGATTTTGTGAGATCGGTGTTAGTTCCTATTCCAAAAAAGGCAAAGGCTTCGTCATGTGAGGATTACAGAACAATAAGTTTGATATCCCACGCAGCTAAAGTAATTCTCAGGATCATCAACAAAAGGATAGAGAGTAAGGCAAATGATTACTTAGGGGATGATCAGTTTGGGTTCAGGAAAGGAAGAGGTACGCGTGATGCCATTGCAGTAATGAGATCACTAGTCGAGAGGAATATAGAATACAATCAGGACGTTTTTGCCTGTTTTGTAGATTTCGAAAAAGCGTTTGATAGAGTGAATTGGGAAAAATTAATGCGTGTATTGCAGAAAATAGGAATGGATTGGAGGGACAGGAGACTGATCCGCAACCTGTACATGTCTCAGACTGCTCAGGTGCGAGTGGGGAACGGAGAGTCCGGATGGGCAGTGTTAGGAAGAGGTGTAAGGCAGGGTTGCCCATTGTCACCGGTACTGTTCAACGTATATGTAGAGGAAATGATTAAAGAGGCATGGGAAGAACTGGAGGTAGGAATGAAAGTCGGAGGGGAATTCGTAAAATCGGTTAGGTTTGCTGATGACCAAGCATTAGTTGCTCAGTCAGCCCAGGGGTTGCAAGCATTGTTGAGTGAATTGGAGGTTCAGTGCGATAAATATGGGATGAGAATAAATATTAATAAAACAAAGGTTATGCGATTTTCCAGAAAGAAAAAGGCTAAGCTAAATATTAAAATAGGCGGGGAAAAAATAGAGCAGGTAGAACAGTTTACATATCTCGGAAGTGTTTTGGACCAACACGGTCAAAGTGGTAGGGACGTAAGGAGAAGAATTGCGCTAGGCAAGGAGGCTTTCTCAAGGAGGAGGGAGTTGATGACGGGGACGTTGAGTAGGGATGTTAAGACAAGACTCGTAAAAACTCTGATATGGAGCGTAGCTATGTACGGCGCGGAAACGTGGTCGCTGAAGCAGGAGGATAGACGTAGATTGGAGGCTTTTGAAATGTGGGTGTGGAGAAGAATGGAAAAGGTGAAATGGACCGAAAGGAAAACAAATGAGGAAGTACTAGAAATGGTGGGGGAGGAGAGGGGTTTGTTGAGAGAAATCCTATGGAGGCAGGAAAAATGGATGAAGGGCGTATTGAGCGGTAGTGGAATGTTGAAGAGGGTAATAGAGGGAAGAATGTTGGGCAAGCGAGGTAAGGGTAGGAACAGGATAGGGATGTTGGACGGGATGAAGGGAGGAAAGAAGTACACCGAGATGAAGAGGGACCTGATATAGATTAGTTTGCTAGGTGGGGAGTCACAAAATGTTTATTTGATAGTTGGGTCCATCCAAAAACCTACCTTAACCGGTAGATTACCTAAAAAAAAAAATTGGTGCTGCTGGGTTGACTGAAAATTATCTCGTATTTATCCCGTGAATTTTATTCCCTTGTCTATACACTCGCTCTCAGATTTATGGAACACAAGGGTCGGGATTCCAAATATTGAACGATAATATTTTAGTAATGAATCGTTCTCTCGCAATGCAAGGGAAAAGTGATTGTCATTGCCTGGATCGCATTAAGGGAAGCACTAATGCATCTTGGCTATTACTTAATAATCTTATCCAAGGTTAAATCGGAATCATCTTCCTCACGTGTCCGTTGTTAAATCCAGCAGATATATTGTTGGATCTTCAACGGAATCACCTGCTGGATTTTATTATGTCGAATTAGCAACCCAAGATGTATACTCGTGTGTAAACGAGTAGTGGCTCATATAGAATTTTCCGTCCTCCTGTCGCCTAAATGTGCCATAATGACTTCTTCACAGATGTAGTCGATTTATAATTTTTCTTCGAAGACTTTTGCACTTTTAGCTCAATCACCGTTACAAAAACCATTTTCAAATGTAACGGAGGGTTTGGTCGGACTTATGTGATAATAAATGTATAAATGAGAATGACTGACGGGTTTTGTATTTTTTTTGCTCGCTCAGGATTACGTAGTATTCGACTTTGTTCGCGACCAAATAACGAGACACCCATTTGTATTCTCATTTTCACATGTCGAGAATGACTTCTGGGGAAATCTCAGTGTGGCGTAGGCTCTCGGGGACGCCGTTGGTGGTGGTGAAAACATTTGACATCGGTTCACTTTATCTGTTACGATTTCCCGTTCCGTCCGAAGGTCTTGGGAAAAGTCATCGACGGAGTGGGGGGAGAGGAGGAGAAAGGGGTAGGAGATGGAGAAAGGGAGAAGAGGTCCGGAGGGGATGGGCACCGCAAGGAAAGAGAAGGGTTGGAGGGGTTAAGAATTCGATAAAGGGGTCACACGATGATGTCCTAGGGGTTATCGACGGCGACCCCAGAAGAGAGCGTGCGGGAGGGAGGGGATGGGGAGTGCGGGTTGGTTTGGGTGGGTGGGAACGGGGGAAGCGTTGAATCATTTATAAAGAGGAGGCGAGAACGGAGCATGATATATGTTTAACTTTTTTCCCAAACGAAGACAGCGGGGGTCCGGCGGCAACGAAGAGGGATGGTTGTGTGTGTAGCGCAATTATTTGATTTCTGGGGCGATCGTTCATCATCCCTTGCGCTTGCGGGGGTGAGAAGGAGAAAGGGGGAGAATAAAAAGGACATTTTTCAGCTTGCATTCCTCCTAATGCATAGCGTTCGATTCTTTTGTCTAACCCTTTCCCGATCGGATCTCTATGGGGGTTTTTATCCTGGATTTTCCTGTTGTACCGTTTAGTTTACAGTTGCCGCTTTGTTATGTGTAAAAGTCCCGCTACTCTCTCCAAGTCCAATGGTGTAACTAGAATCGGGGTTGTGACGGCTTTTGGGTTTCGAAAAGAAGGTCTAGCTCATTTAATTTTGCTGTGGGAAGAGAAGTACGAATGGGAACTGGGAACGTTTTATTGTCACCAGAATTTTATGTTTTTTTCCGCCACATGTTTTAGACGTTCGAGGGAATGTATTCCTGCTCTGATATTCCCGCTTACTAAACCGCTTCCATTTTCCTAATCGAATCCCGAAGAAATTCGGAGGGTGGCGTTATTGGAACGAGTTCCATCGGAATTTTAAATTTTGATTCCTGGTGAATTATCACGATGGCCAATCGGATTACCACTCGTTGAATCTCAATGAAAAATGCATGAAATAATTAATGGACGGGTCTATATCAATTAAATGGCGGGATTAGATGGGAAACCAAAGTTAGGCAGCAGTCGAACATGGAAGAATCCCGATTTCCATCCGGGCTCCCAAAGCTGTGTACAATTTTCGATATTTCCATGGAAATTTCCAACGATTTTAAAGGACAGCTCAGGGCTTGAAGCACTGGAGAAAAAAAAATGGAAGTGAAAAACGCCGCATTTTTTTCGCTCAGCAGCGCTCATCCTGTTTAGAAATCCTGCCTATCTCGTCCGGCGGCCTCCGATGTTCATGAAGTATCTCTGTCAAGAGGCCTCAGCCTTGTATGCATATTTCCTAAATTTAATTGAATATCAAGTATGAAAATAGAGACATAAATTTCTCATTCCCTTCTTTTCAATATGAAAATAGCTAACTTCTTGTAATCGATGCTCAAGACATATCGTCAATCATGAACAGTGTTCTGATTCTCGCAGTTTTATTTTTAGTTACCCATCGTAGTGTTAAGCTCTTTATGTATCATTTTCCGGTCGTGGTACATGATGAAAATGAAACTAAGTCATACCGCCTCTCGTGTTTGCGCGGGGTTGTGTGAAAGGCAAAGAAAGTTTAAAAAAAATTCTTCTGCTGTGTTTGTCCTAGGTATTAAGGAAATTCAATAAATATAACTCGCAAAACTGGATAGAGGCAATAATAATTAAGGTAACTTCTTGAAATTTATCTCACTTTTGTACATATTCACCTGGTACATTCGGACACTTATCACGTTTTATACTATATGTTGTATCCAGTAACGTTGTTATGATACACTTAGTTACGAATCCAAAATATTAGAGCGGCTAGGCTGGGAATCACTCACGGAGCGGAGGTTAAATTACAGATTACTATAATCTCTTACATAAATTGGAAGGACATCTCTTTAGCAGTTATGTTGAAAACGTACTATTACCACCCAACGTACTGCGGTAGGAGAGATCATGGGGCAGTAAAATGAGATAGATTAAGTGTAGATAAGATAGATTTAATTAGGTTTCATTTTTTCCACGAATGATAAGAGATCCGAGAGATTTTCCGACCCCGGTAGGGTGATATTCGGATCGAAATTTAAGTTTGGCGTGTATTTACCTCCTGCCACACACCCTAGCGGTGGCTTGCAGCATACTAAAATTAATTAATTAAAAACTCTTTATAAGTCTTTTATGGTCTTGAAGTCCTCGACATTAATACACAGCCCACGGGTAATCTCTACGGCCTACGGCGTCATCATTTTCAAAACTTTAGCCAACAAAATGGTTTTTTAGCGGCCCGAACAGATAAAAATCAGTGGAGGCTAAGTCGGGACTGCACGGTGGATGCTCCAAGAGTTAGTTCCCAATGAAATATTCGTAACAGCTGCTGCGTTTGTCTTGCTGACGTTTGCCACTTATTTATTGACTACCCTCGTATTTATTAGTGCTCGTTTACCACAATTATTTTCGAAAATGAAGACAATTTTTGTGTTCAATTTGAGGAGAATCCTTGCACGCATGTGGAAGCTTGAGTGTGAACTATTTCGCCTCATGGTTCAGAAATGAGGTAACGCCGAAATGGTGGCTGTAAAAGTGTACGTATAGAGTACCGGGCCGAGAAAACTTCCCGCCGGAGAGCAATCCAGCCGGGTCGACGTTGGCGCGGTACTAATAAGTCGTGCCGCCAACCTCAAACATGTGCGCTGAAAGTAGGAGAGGGAGTCGGTATGATACCGGTCCATGTAATGTAAATGATTTAGTTTGGCTCCACGCCTTTCTCGGTGGTGAAATTTAATCCTTTGAATTCCACCATGACCGTGTCTCAGGTGCTGAAATGTAACCCCTTCGATTCCATCATGAACGTGTCTCAACGTTACACCGTCTATGTGACATAAAATGCCCCCTCCATGAAGATAGATACTCATATAATTCCTCAATATCCCCAATTAATATGATGCGTGTTGCGAAGCCGTTCACCTGTTAATTGCGCAAGTAAACCAATACATCAATCTCTATAGACTCCCATCAAACGAGATACGGAGTTGATGTCTGTCTGTCGTTTGGGAAGATTAATATACACGGTGAGGAAATTTTCACTACGAGGCCGATATTCCCTTTCTTGGGGAAATTTATTTTATCCAGAAACCTTGCACAAGTGATCGATTTGTCACACAAAAGTTGCAAAGTGTGGCAAAGGACGATGGTTTGGATTTACGAGATTTACTCTTAGATGACAAACGAGTGCTATAGACCCCAAGTTTAGTGGTAGAAGGATAGTAGTTTCACAAGGTAAATATTTTATGCGGTGAAAGGCCAGGTCAATAGAATAGCTGTCGTATTTCTCACTTTGAATGTATTAAGTCATAAAATCAACCATGAATAGCTCACGTGAAAACTTTCTCACCAATTTCTATGTGGAATTGTAAGGTTTTATTTTTTTCATTTGAAAAGAAACAAATTCATATTTTTAGATAATTATCTCTGCTGATGCTTATGTTCCTGAATATATTGAACTTACATTTGCCTACGATATTCATACTATTTCTCCATACTCTTTGACACGCTTCATTGAATCGCTACATCTTAAAAGTACTGCCAGCTGCTGATTGTCATTTCTAATTTTTGGTAAACATGCCCAATATAACTTAATATTTCCACGCCCTAAAGAATAAGGAATAGACATTAGTACAACGCACATTGTCGTTGAAAACGTTTGAACTACTGCGCATTTAGATGCTTTTCTAGATTGTCATTTTTCTGGGTTCCATAGCAGTTGTTTTGTGCTGTAAGATAATAGAAGAAAACTGTGCTTGTTGCTTCTGGATGTCATCACGATTTCTCGTAATCAGTTATTTTTGCCATATATTTTGAAGTATATAATCCTAAATCCAAATAATGTCAATAATAATTTATATTACAGGGGGTCATTTTCTTAGGATTAGTAGTAGTTCTAGAGAATGTTCAGCTGGCGGACGGGAGGACAACATTAAGGTCGGATATTAATTGAGGGGAAATCAAATAAAATAGAAAGGGATCCAGTTCATTCTTATTGCAGAGGTTTGATTTATAATTCAGCTACTCTGGATTTTAAGTTATATTATCTTCCACGGAGATTTATTAGAGGTAGTTCAATATATACTTACATTTTTACTTTTTATTACATTTTTTATTTATCGCAAAATATTTCAGCTCATTTTCTGAATCGATGAGCTTGCAGTTTTTTGTTTAATTGCTGAGCAACCACGGGGAATATTTTTTCAGTATCTACAGGACGGCTGGAGACGAGTCTTGGTAATAATTTTCACATTCACGCGGAAATACTCGTTTTATCGGTCCCCCGAAGTGATTGGTGGTTTCAAGTATTTTGATTCGTTCGTCGAAGGGGCGGCCATTTGCCGACCTATCGTGCAACTACTCCCCTAGTGGTGATTTTCCCACCACGGCGGGATTTTACGTGTCTGCGCGACCCGGACTCAATTCGCACCGCGAGCCATTCAGCTTCCGTCGTGAATCTCCATCCCTTCTCCTCGTGTACATTTACCCGGGCGCTAGCTAATTCACGCGGAGTCTCTCGATCGTTTTCCTGTGACATCCCTTAAGAGAACAAGTTCCCACGGGCAGAATGCATCCGATGAGAGGCATTTTTTCACCACGCGTACCACATGTCCACACCCTCGAAAGCCCCGAGGTACATGACGCATCCACTTCGCCGCTCTTGGAGAGTGCTCGGGTCTACACAGACGCTTCATCCGCGGAATCGCTCGATTCGATCGGGATCGGTTCTGCACTACGACAGGTGATTTTACCCCCACTGCCCTTTCCCCACATTTCAGTCGACATAGGCACACGATCCAATTCAACTTATCTCGGCGATGGTTTCCTGAGATCAATCATCCTCCCTTCCGCCTGACCCATGTTGTGTGCATTTACCAAAAAACCATCAGAAAGAACGCAAGTCCCGAACTCCCATGACTCGACTATTATGGAAGTGACGAATAAATAACATTCAGGCAACAGACGTGAGCTCGCATTAGGAAATCGCGTCAGTTAACCACAACAGGGGGGGGGGAGTCAATTCATGCGCAAGTGACGAGTTACGTCGATTACTTCGTGGAAGTGTCGTCGACTAAAATCGTTGTATCATCCCGGAAGTTTCACGAAGGCAGACCGGATCGAATGTCCGGGACATGATTCGAACCCAGTGCCTTCGGGTTCATCGTCGGGCACAGTAAGCCTGCATTGGAAAATTGCGCTTAAGGGTAGAAAAGACTAAAACATCAAATTTACTTACAGCTATATTATTAATGCGACGAACGAATTATGTAGTCACGCCCGCGTAAGAAATTGCTGGTGACCTCACGCGTATTCTCACGGTCCTCCTCTCTTTCCTGCTTGATCCAATGCATTTAAATTGCGGCACGCGAGTCCAAAAAAGCAATTTTTTACGTTAGAATACTTATGCGACCATTAAAATGTTGGTGGCGATAGCCCAAGCCATCACTCTTTGTATATGCTTACCTTATGTCCACGTAATCATTTCTCGTCCTTTGCAAAGCACCTTTTGCTATCGCCGTAACGCTCGTGATCGACTTAACCCAACTATGGGAGACTTCTCAAACGTTGTCAACCTTAGTAACTTTCGAATTGTCTCTTTTTTGTCATTGCAGTAGTTTAATCGCCTGATTTATTTTTATTACGAACAAGGTATAAATTACTAGCGTTCGTTTCAGTTCGTGCCTTTGACAATCCACGCGGCTTGCGCGCGGGATATTGGTGGAAGCATGAGATATTTTGGAGAGCCTGACCGTCGAGATCGAGGCTTAATACGAGCGCGGAAATAAAGTGTAGGGTGTCGATTGTAAAAGTCGGGTCGAGCAGAGGGGGGGGGGAGGAGCGGTGAAAATGCGAGGGTGGTAAAGTGGCAATTGCGTGGTTGGAATGGAGGATCGTCCCTCCGAGGGGGTTGCTCCGAGGACGTTGGGTGGGGGGGAGGAGGAAGGTGCCGATGGAGGGAGGGGAAGGATGATGTGGATGCCGTAAAAAAGCAGGGCCAGGGGTTCGTCGTACCACCCCTACTCGCGAGTGGGGGTGATTTTTTTTCCCCAGAGTTCGGGTAAATTTCTGTGAAGCTCTTTATTGGGCGTTATTTCTTCCCCAACGGTTCTTTTGGCGCAGTCAGTCCCTTGGCTCGCCCACCCTATGAGGAAGTGAAATAGAAAAGGGAAAGGGAGGGGTTGTTGGTTCCAGCAATCTTTCGTTTAGCCAGGGTCGAATGTTTTTTTTCAGCGAAGGGCACTTAAGCTGTAGGACTATAGCTGGCGGAAATACTTAAGTACACGTAAGTATGCCGCCCCTGTCAAACACACACTCTCTCTCTTCCAGGAGTGATTTATCGCTTTCAAGACCTTAAATAAAATAAAAAACCGTCTGGGTAAGTGCCGCAATGAGCCACATAGCGTTCTTCGTAAAGAAAATACTCCCGTTTTCTTGTCTATTTTCAAAGAAAAACAAGTCTCATACCTCTCACACCGTCGTCATTCCTCTTTGTCTCTCGTTTCTCACATGGAGATGCCGGACGTGTTCCTAAAAACTCCACGCATTTGTTTGGTGGAGGGATTAGTGAGATTAATTTTCGCAATCCCATGCGCTCTTATTTATCATTCAACCATCAGTTGTCATTTACGTGTGCTTATCATTGAAAACACGTTTGCTCCTCATTTTTACATTTTATTCTTAAATTAATCAGGTCGTAGTTAATTACTTAAATCATTTCGGTCCTTTTCTTATTAGAAATGATCATTATTGGTAAATAAAATTCTCCATATTTTCACGCTGTGTTGTACATTATCTCTTTGGTGATCAGGCACCGTTTCACACGTGTTTTATTGAATATATCAGGGTCAGAAATGACTGTGAGAGTGTAATAATTTATTTAAACTTCCTTCGTTGAATGAATTTGGGACAGCGGTTCCCAAATACTGAGCTAAAGACCCAAGGGGGCCGCAGTTACGAGAGATTCCTCGTGGATGCCTTGAGAGTTTCCAATTTGGATGCGAGTCTCTTGAAAATTGGACGCCATGGAAATCTCAGAAAAAAACTGTGCGGCTCAAGAACACCCATTTATATTGTCGTATTCATTTAGTGCAGGAAAAATAGTCTTTATTCCTGTGGCAACATTTAACGCCAACCAGGGTGCATTTCTGGGCATCAGGAACATTTCGTGATACTTACATGATCTCTCCATCATGTGGGTTAACTTCGGCATCATTTTTTATTCGTCAATTCCAACAGCTAAGTAATTTTGGATTATACTTACAAGGTCATAGCGTCTTTGTTGATTTAGAGATGCTAAGTGATTTTTTTATTCTTAAGGTTTCATCGCAAGTAGACTCTTTGGTTATCTGGTTCATGTCCTGATTTCATTATCGACATTAACTCACAGAAATAAGCAAAATATGTTTCAAAACCGTTTCCGTTCGTACTTCAAATTACTACTAGAAAGCGTGTTAAATATTAACTGAAGTCCGTTCGAAGTTATTCCTTTATAGAATTTTAATGTGCATCATGATTAATTGCATATATTCGACTAGTCTTGCCAGCTTATATCATTATATTACGAATGCACACACACACAAATAAAGAAATATTTTTTCATATAGGTTTATCGAATAATAAATATTTATCTCAGCTCTCAAGGTTGTTACTGAGTACCTACATGCCAGCTCCGAAAGCCGTCATAACATTTATCTGGCGTATCCCGTCCGTTCACTACCGCCAAGGATTGTTTATGCATTGATGTTAATGTGTGCAGTTTCCTTGGTGCTTAATAATGCTGTCATCGAACGCTATCAGAGTTGTCCTTCGCGTACCCAACACGATGGAGTAATGTAAAGCGTTTAGTTCCTCTGGCAACGTATAAAGGCCGCCAAAGCATTCGGAAGTGTATCAGTTTAATTTCTGAACTTTCTACCCGAGATCCCCTCGCTGATTTTCTTCAACCTTCCTTTTGCGTCTTGAATACGGATAATGCATCACTCTGTCACTCTCCGACCCTGTTACCATATTAAGTGGAAACCCCAAGCCGCGCTCCCGAGACAAGACCCTAGATCTCCCGAAGACTAAAATCTTATGTAATATTTCATACACATTGGAATGCCATGGTCGTGCGGCTTATCCCAAGGCTAAAAAAACATGTGGTCTGAGAGCACTTTACGATAGCTTTTCACCACGCAGTAAGTGTTCTTTCATCTAGACGTGTCACAGAACGTTTTTGTATATTTCCGTAATGATAGATCACTCAAGCCAAAGGCCAATGTGTTATCCATTCATTCTTTCTACCAAACGGTGAAATAAACCGCTCTGTTGATTTTTTATTAACAAATATCTATGTTTCTGATTGTGGAAAGTGTTTCGTATATTTTTTCTTTAATCTCATAGGGTATGAATTACGTAAATTGACGCACCTAAATCAGTTCATTAGATTTCGCAGCTTAAGCCATCCTCTCTCCTCCCATTCTAACCAAAAAAAAGTAGTAACGAGCGACAGAGTTTGCCTGCGGCTCTTGGAAAATATTTGAAACTTCAACACAGGCCTACGGATCGTTAAAGAATGTTTCCGACAGCTGTTGCATCCTCTTTGTTGTTTTTGAGGGCATAATGATATCGTGTGGGATGTTGATATCGGGCGCCCATCTACTCGCCATGTGACTTGCTCCGCGGATTTATCATTTCGCCCGAAAGATCCCTTTGCCGTGCATCGCAAGGATGGAAAGGACAAACGTGTGTCAATCAAATCATCGGTGAAATTCCTTCCAGGCTCTGCGCTCAATGTGGTAACCTAACCGAAGCGTTCCGCGCGGCGTTGACCCCCCGGGCAGGAAAGAGCTGCCTCGCTTTGCTGGGAACCGCTTTTCCTTGGGCACAACCTAAACGCTGATTCCGATTCGAAATGGAAACAACTTTCCCGTCTTCACGCGTAATCAAATCATGAGCAGAGGGATGAGATTATCGTGCGCGCGCGTGTACTTCATTCCGTCCCGTGCTGTTCAGAATTCACCGAATTCATTCCAATCTCTTGTGTACTTTCCCGTTTTGGGAAATATAACACAACAGATGGGAGGCATTAAGGGAGAAATTCCGTTCTCGAAAGGAATTTTTTTTTAAAGAAAAGTGAACTTATGAACTTGACCAACAGCTAATGACGTGGAGGAAAGAATATTTTGGTGCACTCGATGTAATCAGGCTTGATTGCGTGGGAATTCATCTTGAATGAAAGAAGAATGCCAGATATTTCCTTCACACTTTTCTTTATTCGGCACCACTTGTTTCAACGCGTATGTGTCACCTTCTGATACCTAGTAATCATTCTCATTCAATATAGAAGTTACTGAACGGAATGCGTTTGGTCTCGGACATCCGGGCGTCAATAGCGGAGCTATTCGTCGGATGGTCGACGATTGAAGTGGTTTACTATTAACTTTTTCTTCGCGTCCTTATGAAACGAAGGGCTTGTTAAAAGCGTCCATTCTCGCTGATTTGGTCCGGGAGGAGTTTTTTTTTCGACAGCATGAATTGCGTAACGTTGTAGATTGAAAAATGCTGTCGGTTTTGTACCATATGTTATATGACCGTCTATCGCATTTCCTCATTAATTGACATACCCAGAGTCAAAAGCCATGACATGCGAAAAATAGCAGCGATGGACCACTTGGAGACGTATTTATCGAAAAGTTGGATAATTGATGCCGTTGTGCAAGTTAATTTACAATTTATTTTAGTTCTCTCGAGAGTCATGGCAGTAACATGTTGAAATAAAAAGACAATGACAGTCATGTGTTATAACTCTTATAACGTATTTTTTTTCCACAGTAGCTCTTTGTTAGCTCTGGGAAAGTGATACCTGGGTCTAAATGTTAGTGGTGAACGAAAATTGAAGTCTTTTTTGGGAGGAGTGTGCAGAAGGGTGGAGGAAAAGGGAAAGATGAAGAGGAAGAAAAAATAACTAGCGTTTTAGAGGGTGTGGTCATGTAGGAAGTAAGAGGAGAACATAACGAAACACAAGAGTAGTAGTAGTGGGTGGAATAGGTATGGTGAATCGGAATGTCGAAGGGTGTAGCTGAAGATAGAATCTGGGCGAGGAAAATAATTTCGGATAGCACCGAGGGAAGCAGAAATTACGAAGCACAGAAGTATATAACGATGAAATAATGAAATCATTTATGTCGTGCAGGAGCGTTTTTCAAGTCCATGACGATGCGCAATACTTTCTTCTTGCGTGGGTCGTCGGAAGCTTTACCTTGACGTGGTAGTCCACCTATTATTATTAATAAAAAAAATCTCCCCGCGAATTTTTTATACGCGTCGGGGGCACGGCCAATAAACCGTCCATTTACTGACCGACGCCCTCCGTCCTTAATATTCACGGCGAGGGCAAAGTGAAAAATATCGTGCGAGGCAACCGATGTGATTATGATAGACGGGAAGCCATGAAGCGGGCGCGCTGGATATGGGCGGGAAACGGCGAGTAGGGGTGGAAGGACGTGGGGGGAGGGGTCATGGAAGGGGTTGGGAAGGGGCGGAGGGCATTATGGGCTTGATTGCCCCGAGAGGGTCTCTCGGACAGATGCTGCTCTGAAGTGCGTGTGATAATGACGGATGCTGCTATACGCGGCTCGTCTCTCTCTCTCTGTATCGGTGAAGTTTCAAGAGGATAACAACTTTCCCTTAGCGTGTAACGGAATCTGATCGACGACAACCGAGTACATTTCGATACAACTAGATTTCTGAATGAGTGAAAGAAACAGCATTTTGATATCATCCGGAATTTTATCGCGTTATGGATACGTGGTGGAAAGGCTCGCATTTGAAATTGAAACGTCTTTTTGTAATCGTAAATGGAATATCTATCCTTTAACAAACAGTCCACCGTTGTTTATCATTAATTCTGGTATCAGTATATCGCTCCGCCAGTTTCAGTCAAAGTTTTAGCAATTGAATTCAACTATTAATTTTAATTTTCAGTGGCATTGGGGTGTCATACCGTTTATTATTTATCGTTTACATTTAAACATTCAATTTACGTATGAGCAGGGAGTTTCAATTATATTTTCTCTGCTATTGTATTTTTTATGCATATTATTTTTAAATCTACTTTTATTAGCCACTCTTGTGCCTATGCTTAATCCGCACTCTTGTTTATGCCCTGCCTGGTGTTCGGAATATTTGTTCGTAGGTTGTGACTACATGACTGAAAGATAGTAATGGTGTAGCATTTGCTGGTTATCTTTATTACTTCTCTGTTTTCTTCGTCGTCAGGCATAGGCATATTTTAAGTGTCCATCTTCTATGAGGAAATTTAAAGCAGTCGTTGTTACACAACCATTTAAAGCTCTGTTTATCCGGAATCTAAAAATGTATTTACATATTTACCCATTTGGTTTTGGTCAGTGTCGCTGACCGAATGGTAAAGAGGCAAAAGTAGTGTACGTATCTAGGTGCATTCATTGAACTCTTCGTTTTGTGCAGTTAGTTCGTCCTTTAGTTCGTTATTATCCTAGGAAGTAGCGATTATTTTGGCGCATAAATGGTAAGATTGCTCCGCCACAGTCAATTGGAAGCAGCAGTAAAATACGAATGTAAATAAATATTAGATATTAAATAAATATTATTAAACATGCAAATTTTCAGTGAATAAATTTTTCCTTCTTCCTACCTTGAGGATTAGTGAATTCGAATCGCTCTCCCCCTCGTGTTATGACCCGGTTCGCACACGGGTATAGAGTATTGTGTGGCTAATTAGCCATGATTCAGTCTATGGCAGTGGGTGTTAAGTTAACAACCATACATGCACGACCAGTCGTTCGTGCATGCATTTGAATGTATATTAGCTCATGGACAAAAACACTCGCACGTCTACGCGCGCTCACGCACACACACACACAGACACAAATGCATTCCTGTCTGCATCTTGCAATAATTGACGAAACTTTAAATGTTTGACTTTGAGTGAAAATATTATGTTGATTGATTTCTAATTTGCTGATCATGACTGCGTGTCGTGCGAGTGAGGAGCGAATGCTGGCATCTGTCGTCTGTGATGGTGTTCTTCTCACTCTTATTTTATCCCCGTGGTCGAAGCGATCAATGTAATTTGGTGCCATTATAACTCTGTGTCGCCAGAAAACTGCAACTGCAACTAATTTACTAAAAGCCCCAAGTCTTCCCGGGTCCCTTCGGCTCCGAACATAATAACTCCAGCAAACTCGTCACGCTCTCCTCCTCGCAGCCCGAGAAGTATAAACTGTTCCTCGTGCCATGGTACTTTTGGCGGGCGTGTAATCTCAAATGTACCGTCATCAGTTCAAAATTCAGTGACTGCCTGTTTACATGGATCCTTCGGTAGATGGGATAACGATGTGCGTGAGGGGTGAGTGAGTTTCCTTTCGCCCAGGTTAATAGACGAGGGTGGTGGTGAAGGGAGGTAAAATAAAAATGTTCGGACGCGCGCTGCCGTGAGTCCCGGCATACAAAGCACGGGCCATGGGAGGAGGGACGAGCACGCATCATCGGTGGGAGTGCCGTGCATTGAAGAGGACGCACGGGGGGGGGGAGAGAGAGACGACACAGGAAGAGATTTTTCGGAGCTCGTGCGTGCCCTCCCTTGGTTATTCCATTGGAGCGTGCGGTGGGCGTCGCGTTATTCAAGCCCGATGGTGTCGTTTGTTTATTGGGAGGGGAAAAAAAAGAGGGCTTATCTCTTTTTTTTCTTCAATCTCCTCTCCTTCTCTCTCGCCGTCTCATTTTTTTTATAATTTTATTTCGGGAGCCGAAGCGGATGTGAAGGGAGGATAAATGTTGAATGAGGTCCGAAATCTTTTGTTTCTTCAGTTCCACTCCCTGTCCTCGGGATTTCAAAAAGATTCGCTTTCACCGCGCATCAGATGCGTTGATTTGTGTTTACTCCCCCCCCCTCTCTCTCTCCCACCTCCCCTCTCCCCCTCCGTACCCTCCCCTTCCCCTCACCTCTCCGTACACTTGTTGATCGATGCGTTTGATTTAGAGAAGATATTCTGCGGACATGAGTAAATATTTAAGAGAGACAGAGAGAGACATAGGGAGAAAAAAACGTGTTAATACTCGTAAAACGGGCCCCGCACCATTGTGTGTTATGGTGGTGATAAAATTTCCTTAGGGTTTTTGTCCTAGGAAATCGTAACTCTTTCGAGCCAGCCGGAGAGCCAAAACATTAGGGATAAACAGGATTCGTCCGTTAGTAACCCATTGCTTATACCCAGAAAAAATTGTCGTTTCCGGTTTACTTCGCTGTGATTTGCATAGGTTGTTTGTTTGACTCACTTTCTTCATTCCGCACAATTTTGTATGTAAGGGTGCTGTCCCGGAAAAAAAGCATAATTCATTTCATTTTTTCATTGATAACACAGGCCAACAGTGTTTTTGGTGCCGGAGCTTTTAATGTTGATTTAAAGAACAATTGGGGTGCTGAATCCAATTATGACACTAGTTTTTTCCTATCAGCTATAGTTTTCAAGATATAGATATGTTGTTACTTAAAATCTTCTACATGATGATATGGGAATATTATATTAATAATTATCTCATTGGCCTACAATATATAAATATACATAAAACCTATTGACAGTTTATTGAAAATAAGAGGAATACCGCAGAGTGGTTATAAATTAGTATACTTATAGATTTATTTAACTTTGAAAATTATTTTCCGGAATATATCAAATATTAAAACAACTAATCGTAAGATGTGCCATATCTAAAAAAGTAGAGCTGTTAAATAAAAACGGATTTCATATTTGGATTCAGCTGTACAAATATAGTTCAAATCATCACAAAGATTCCCGGCACCAAAAAAATTATTTTTTTGTAGGCCTGTGTAATTCATTCTTGAATAATTGATCATAATTGAAGGACTCGTTTCTCGTTTTCTACGCAGGATTATTTCTTTTTTTTAATTTTTCAACAAAGAAATATTTCGTTTCCAGTTCGATTTAAAGGTAACTAAAAATGTGCCTATCACATTGAATGCCTCCCAGAGAATATTTTGCAATTATTCTTGCGTGAAAAGGCAATAATGTTTTTTTTTCAAAATAAATTACGATTGTTTTCTGTAGCTGATAAAGATGGGAGTACATATTTCATTCTCTGTGCTTTTTTTTTAACATCAGTCATCATTTCTACTCCTGCGGTAGTAAACACATTCCACTAGCTTCGATGCATCGTCTTTTCACCTTAGGATGCTTAATATCTCATGTCTTTAATCGATCGCGTGTTTAGAAAATGGCGAAAATTGCCCAGATCGTCTGCCGTACCTCGTATTTAAATTGGCAGTTATTTTTGTAAATTTATCGAAACGACCGTGTATTACTTGAAGCTCCCGCTACACACCCGGCCTCAAAAGCCTTCCGGTTGGTTTACGGCATGCCGTCTCGTATTGCCCGATTTAATCCGTACACACACACACACACACACCCCGTGATTGGGGCCCTCTCAGTGGTGTACGACGGAAGGGCGGAACACCAGCGACTCTCACTTGGTGGACCTCTCATTCATTCCCCTTTTTTGTCCCTCTCTCCGTAATTAACCACTGAAATTGACAAATCACACTGAGGGAAGGTGGTTGGGGGGATAATCAAAAAGAGATAAAAAAGACGACGACACAAGAGCTCGACGGGATAGTGATGAAAGAGCCACATATAAAAAAAACATTGACTCGAAATAAACGCTCAACAAGCGGACGGCTCGAGGTTAATGGATAAGTTGGCAAGGACGTGGACATTTCGCGGCGAAGTCGGAAAAACGAAAGAATGAGACGGGCGGTTGGAAATGGCAAATTAATTCAAACGGCTCGTCGGACGGGCGGAGCTGGTTGGCTGGCCGGGAGAAGATATGGGGGCAGGAGGGAAGAGGTGGGGGTGGGGGGAGGGGCGTATTGCGGGGGATGGAAAGGGGGGGATGGGATGTCGGTGCCAATTGTTGCCAATGGAGGAGGAGGACTTCGTCGTCGGTGAACCGTGCGTTAAATGTGCGGGAAAGAGATATTGCGAATAGAGTTATTGGTTGGATGCGAGAGCACATATCTATTGAGGGCGTAGAGCACTCGTCCATCGGCTCAGAGGAAGGAAGATCAGCCACTCATCCACGTACCCTTTCTGACTATCCGTTTGAACTTGTTTTGCCAACTCTAAAATTTTCACAATTATTTCACATTTCTGAATGAAACATTCGTGCTCAACGTACACTTTCAGTTTTGAAATTTTTAATCAACGATATACAAGTTTGCGTTGCAAATTTTACTGTCTTTATATGATGGCATCTCGAGTGTCTCATATTGAATCGTCTCCGATATCTGAGCGTCACCATAGCATCCTCAACTGTATATGAACGACGAAATCGAATTGCAACTTTTTTAAGCGCAAATCGAAAGCTGTTATGGAAATGAACGATTTAGCACCAAATATGTGTTATTAAAAAGAGGCAAACAAACTTCTTTTTCATGTCCTCAGATTTCTTCAAGATCAAATCAAATGAGGATGCAAAAATTAAAACGTGTTAATTTTAAAGAGCAGGATATTGAGGAAGTGGAATTTTAATCCGTAGGATGGATCTTGTTTTGAGCGTCTTTTATGTTTTCTCTTTAGAAGTCTGGGACTGTTAGCAACCCAAACTGTCGGAACTTAGCAGCTATACGCTCATAGGAAGTTTTGGATGTTTCATTTGTGGTTGATACGAGACATTGCTGGAACAATAATGATAAAACGTTATCAATCCCGGCAGTAAGGAATTGTTGGGTGACATTCGGAAGTATGATAATTCCTTCGGCGTTTACTGTCTTTGGTAAGAGGAAAAGGCGTTTTGCAAACAAATGAAAAATTTTCATTTGCAATTTTCATTAACTATTTCATCAGCTGAGGTTGAGAACGATGACCGAAAGATTGATTTCACTAGTGAAAAAATATTTTATTGCTTTTATCGCGTAACGCTACCATTGTTTTCGCAATTAAGAAAAATATTAAGATATTTAAATTAGGAGATCCTCTAAAAATTAGTTTTTCATGGCTACTTCGATAATTGAATCCAATTCTAGGAATTCACTTCATGAAAATGAAGGAGATTTCGTTTTTCAGAGTTGCCGCCGGCATAGATAAATGGGAAAGGTTTTGGCAACTCGTTAAATATTTTCAAATTGCAAGATATTTCTTTTTGGAGTGAAGCCTTAAAAATGAATAAGCAGTCGAGAGGCTGATGATTCCACAATGTACACCGCACAAAGTCTGTGAAAGAAGCAAGTAAAAGTGATCGTTGTATCGTGGGTGCCATGTAGCCGTTTCTGGTGTGCAGCATGCATATTTGTAAGAAGTGCCTGCACAATTCCTATCGTACTAATTAGAGTGCTTTTGGTCGGTAAATTTCCACTCAGATAAGTCTGCCGAGATTTAATCGAGCCTGGAGTAAATTGCTTTCTTCCTCGATGGAAAAAAATAAGCATGTTCAAGCCTGGAATATCAGCAGGTGAAACTCAGAAATAGAGAAGCACTTTCATCGCCGCCGTTATTTCCGCCACGTTTTAAGGTTTAAGTTCCCAAATTGTTGCGAATCCGTTCAGGGAAAATTAGATCACGCCTTCCGGAGGGAACTTTGTTATCTCGAGACTTCTGTCACCGACTCGGCCAAAGGCTTAAATCACGCACTTTCGCAATGGCGATCAAAAAGCTCGTTAAATTATGCCGGCACCAGACTCCGTTCATTCGGAAAACCCTCCTTCCCTCTCCCGAGAATTGTTCTTCGACTGCTGTGGAAAGCGGCTTAGCGCTGCTGTCAATTGTTCCGCGGCAGCTGTTGTGGAGGAAAAAGTCGGTCGGGGGTTTGTTCTCATGTTAGAAGGAATCCGTACTAACAAATAAGTCTGTGTACGCGGGTGAAAGACTTCAACATTTCCCCCGTTTTTGCAAGGACGACATGTACCCTCGGTATGAATCCGACGGGGGTAGGGGGCCCAATTCTCGTGATTGATGAATGCGATTCTGTAACTTTTTGAGCGATATTAGCAGTAAACTGGGTGGTAGATAGGTTACTTATTGGGCTGGCATTTTTTCACTGGAGAAACTCTTTCAACCGCATAGTAATGGCGAAAATCCGGATCAACATAATTTGAGAGAACCGGTTAGTGGTCTAATGAAATAAGGACTAGAATGTCTCAATATACTAATTTGGTTATTATTTTCAAATCACAGCCCGCATATGATGCATTTTCTCGGCATACTGAACATCCTCAAAAGAATTGAAATCACGATGGGAAAATATCCCTCAAATTATGGTTTAGATGGAAATTCACGTTTTTGGTAAGCAGGATTGTGTGAAAAACAGATTTCGGATAAAGGATCCCTGTGAGCATCGGAGTTTTTCCATCTTTTTAGTAACATCAGCTGTGAGCAATAAAATTCTATATATTTTTTCATCCCCATAATAAACTTACATGAAATTTGAAAAAAAAACTCCTACCGGAGCTTATTAAGTGAAATTATAGCTATTTCATCGCTTCGTGCTCAGAAATCTCTTTAATCACCTAATTCTGCTCTTTAGAGTTTATAAAATATCGCCGTTATCACCGAAAAGGTTGGTTCATATGAGCCATAAATATTGGACGTCATGATCAAATGAGATTGGCGAAAGCAACCCTCGCATTTGTGTGAGGTCAGTTCAAAATACCGACGAGGAGAAATCAGTAGGTATCCTCGGGGCCATTAGTCTTTCCCTTACGTAATGCTTTAAATTTCGGGTCATTCCCGCCGTTATTTTTTATTAATGGATTCCCACGGTTTAGTTTTTCGGCGCTGGTTCATGAAGAAACGGAACCTAATTTCGTTAAGTGTATCCCTCTGCCGAGTGGTTGGCGCACTTCGCCACACGTCGCGAATTTCACTTAAGAGATGAAGTATTACTTACCTCTCCGCGACTCCTTATATTTCAATTTTCATCTCGCTTACGTGGTCACCCTAATCTAATTGACGACTGGAACTCTCAATTTATGTCCTCCATCGCTGATATTTCGATTCCAAACTAGAAGTGCAGCAATGAAAAATTTCCTTTTTTTTCAATTTTTGGTTTCTGATGTAATTTCAAATCCTGGGTAGGTAATTTAAAATTGTTCCCTGTAGGAGCATTACCCTGAACATTGAGAAATATTTTCGTTATTTGAAAAGTGTCGTTTGGAAGCAAGGCGTGCTTGTGGCCCAAAGTTTAACTATTAGGTTAAAATGCATGGAAGAAAAGGCGTAAATAATCAACAATTTCGGCAGTACGCAAAATCCGTCTAAATTTAACAGAATAGAATGAGCGAATTTGGGAAGTGTGACAGTTACCCAGAGAAATTCAAGGGATTTATAAATAGATTTATAGCTGCAATAGGTTTATAAGCCTTCGAGTTCACTCGTCTGAAGGCAAGGCGAATATGATTGCTTTAATCGATATTTTTTTATTCTTCCCAGTAAATTCGGTGCGTTACTCTAGTGGCTAGGGGGTTTGAAATCCCATCGCAGAGCCCTGAGTTTAAGTCAAGCACGCAGCTAAACGTAGTGGTTTATCTGCAAACCCATTTACGGAATGGTAAAATTCTGGTGGCGAAAGATAGGAAATGGTCCCTCCTACCTTGAATGCTTAAGTTTTACACGCCTCAGGACTTGGAACAAGGTGAGCTCCACCCCCACTTGTTTAACCGACCTTGGGGAGATTTGACTGCAATTTGTCCAGGCATGGAAAACAAGCTATCAAACTCGGAAGTTTATAAATGATCTCTCGGGGGATCAAATTTAAACTTTTCCTCCTGAATAAAGCTCAGCCTTTGGTCCTTGTACGTCCACATCCTGACCTCCACCTCCTCCTACGCTACGAGCGATGAAAACACTGTTTTATCCCATTTATACGTACCCTATCCCTTTTACACCGAGTGTCGAAAAGGTGAAATCTCAGTATTATGCGGCTCAAGATTTCGAAAATAAAAAAAAACTCATTTTAGGGATTTGTGCGTCTGAATAGGTTTAAGTTGTTATATTCATTCGCTTGTCTTATTTGACGTCCACGTATATCTATAATGAGATGAGAAAAAACATGTACATATACACGGTACACCGCAATTTGTGCTGGAACAAGAGCCTTTTACTATGATAAATAGTCATTTTCAATTAAATATAAATGTATATTTCGCATTCCTTGTCACAATCGCTCTTGAATCCAAGTTCAAATCGCGAAATGAGTGTATTCGTGTTAAGATTTAAATTCCTCTTTGAATCGAGATAGTTAGTGTGACCACGTACGATTTTGTTACGGAATCAGAAGGTGTCACGGAATTTGGGACTACGTCGTCGATTTGCTAATTTGATCTCAGTTGGCATCCAGTACAAATTGCGCCGAGGGAAACGGTGAAACTTCGACTCGAAACTGAAAAAATCAATGGTCAAATATAAAAAAAGGAAAGATTACTCATAATTTATATACCTTTGGGTGTAAGACGCTCGGATGTAAAGGAAAATTCAGTTTGCCGGATCTTCCATTCCAAGTAAATCCACTTTTTTAGGTGAGGGGAAAAGGTCTAGGCTAGTCGGCCGTCGCATACGGGGACACTAAGGTCTCCGTTATCCCCCAGGGACCACACCCACCTCCCCTCGTTCGTCGTCGCCGTGGATATTGATGGGAACCCTTTCGGCTACTCGGCAAAGCGCTCCTTAAGTTGAAAGGTTTAACGGTATCAATTGCGGTGTGGGTGCGCGGGAGGTTTGACAAGTTCCTCTTCCCTCAGGATAAGAGGAGGAAATAAAGAGTTATTCAGCATGGGCAAGGCACTTGGTGGCTGCTTGAATGAGAGGGAGCGGATGTAGCGAGGAGCGATTTATAGCCACCGCGGCATGAGTGTATTGTATACTCGAGTATTTCGATCCGCAAGGAATCACCCAATGATCGGAATTTTGCCAGTGCTTCTATGTCCACGGTGTGAGTTGATTTATCCGAAAATAGAGTAAACAAGTACGATCCCTCATGCTCCTCCACGCATGCTTGACTACGCTGCAGTCGTCGTTTGTAAATTTCCGCTCCGCCTTTGATCATCCCCTACTCCTTATCTTCCCTCCTTCATTCCTTTCCTCTACCTTCCCAGAATTCATTCTGACCTCTTTACCCTACTAATGTATTAGACAATCCACACGCCGAAGGCGACAAATGTTTTCCTGTTTGAGGAATATGTTGTACGTTCAATGATGATTTGTCAAAATTGCGGTCAATACAAATGTTCAAGAGTCTAGTATATATATATATATATTATTAGGTAATCTACCAGTTATGGTAGGTTTTTGGATGGACACAACTATCAAATAAATAGTTTGTAACTCCCAACAAAACTCAATCCAGCAACCTACTCCACATCAGGTCCCTCTTCATCTCCGTGTACTTCTTTCCTCCCTTCATCCCGTCCAACATCCCTGTCCTGTTCCTGCCCTTTCCTCGTTTACCTAACATTCTCCCCCCTATTACTTTCTTCAACATTCCACTACCTCTCGATACGCCTATCATCCATTTTTCCTACCTCCATAGGATTTCTCTCAGCAAACCCCTGTCCTCACCCACCATCTCCAGTACTTCCTCATTTGTTTTCCTTTCGGTCCATTTCACCTTCTCGACCTCATTTGATTTCAGCAATTTATGCTAGTAGTACACAAGTAGCACAATATTATAGCGAATGCGAGGTGTTCTAAGATGTAAATGGTTCACTGAAGGGCAGTAGAGAGGGAAAATGACAAAACTAACGACGGTTTGAAATAAGAAAGATATTGTCGAAGTTGAACGAGGAGAATCGAGGACATAGGGAACTGATGTGGTGGAACTCGGACTCTGCAATGGCTGCAAGCAGAATAATGATACTGTGCTGATCTAAACGCGAACAATTTTTGTTACCATCCGTGGCAGTTGGGAATGTTCATGCTTTTCTTTTCGCACCCCTGCGATCTGCTGAATTACCAAGTACTTGCGCCTCGTAGTTCGCCTCGCCCCTTCCCCGGTGTGCAGTGTCGCGAGGCACTTCGGCCAGGGAAGGTCCACAAAAGGAGCGAAGCGTCGCGAACCCACCTCTACTCCCTTCCCTCCCCGGGAGGTGGTGGGAGGTTTTCGCGAGGGGAGTCGGGGAACCGGAGAAGGAAAAACCTCCCTCCTCCGGAAATGGGAGTGCTGAGGGGTCACGACGAGGTGTGTTCGTGAACGAGTCGTTCATCGTGCACATTTCCACCAAATACATTTTACCATTAGATTGGCCGATGTATGATCTCTAGTACATCATTATTTTCCGTTAATGACATGGAGTTTAATTTCTAAATAAATATTATCTGAAATTTCCTGAGCGTATAAACTGACGTACAACGATTTCTGCTCGAGACATTTTATGTACTAGACACTCTTTTTATGATCTTAATCTGTGCACTGCGTTATCACTTGGCGCGCAACCACGGCACAATATCGCAATGGTTGAGTCTATCAAATTCAACCATTGGTATTAAATACTAAAATAATTTATTTTTTTGCTTTGTAATAAATATAAATTATATATTTTATGATATTATTGAAAAAATATAATAAATTCAAATTAATAATGCTGTTTGTTATTTACTTTATATCCTTACCAATATAAGTAACTAAGTCAAATGAATTTCCTTTCTATGCTAATATTTTCTTTATACACATACAAGTTCAGAAACATCACTGATCTCCCTCGCAGCCCATATTTTCTAAGTAGTTAAAAATATAACTCGTCAAAAATGAAATACTTTGATGGAGGCAGTAATGATAAGAGATATTTCACAGGAGACATGATTTAACGGTCAACTAGTTTCACTCTTCAGGACGTATCTAATCAGTCGTGCTACTGAATAGATGAAATACTTGTCTTATAAATTACAAATATATCTTCTGTGAAACGCAAAGTCTGTGTTACTTCTTCTCACAATCTCAATGGAGTTCAACGATGTATTGGCCTCATTTATCTCTCAAATCAGCTATCTCCTCCGGTAACCCCTCAGCGAAATTGCAAATATTGGCATAATAATTCATTATTAAGATAATATTAATTAGCGCGTTCTTTAACCCTATTTAAAATACGGACTCTAAAAGGCCGGGGATGTTTGAGCACAAAAATGCCTGTGCACGAATAGATAAAGTTTACGGACATATATTTAATGAAGTATGACCTACCTGTAAGCAGCATGGTTCATAAGAGGTAATCTTTGGTGTTACTGTTACTAAAGTGAAGGTTTTGCGTATCTTTGTGGTAGATATCCCTAAGGAAATTGGACGCGCATTGGCTGTGGTATTAAAATATTTTTTAGATTTCATTCGTTAGTGCATTGGTCCGTAATCGACACTACGCAATACGATATGACTTTAAAATACAAAAAATAACATAAAAATGCAAAAAAAACTACGTGACTGTTCCCTTCAATATGGAAGCAAAACGGCGACATCATGAGGCTTTCCGGTTCTCGGACGTAATGGAAGGATATTTTCTCTCGGGGATAATAAAGTGTGTTTATGAATTCAAAATTGAAATGGAATGGGATTTAACAATGAAATGAAATGAGAATAATTGAAATTGGAATGGAATACAAGTACTAAGAGACTTCCTGGTAACATTGTGCGAAGCACGGTGGTAACTTTCATCTGTTTCCCAAGTTAAATTTTCCATCTCATTTTTATCCGTTTTGTTGCACTTATATTTCCTTCATTTTTTCAAAATAGCAATTTTCTCTCTCTCTTTTTTTAATTTTAAATCAGTGGATCTGATCAAAATATGTCAAATCTTTCGCAATTGACTTAACCCTCGATATTCATCTGCATAAATATGTTAATGGCTATTAAAAATATATTATTTAATTTTTTAATGCAGTCATTGGTTTATTTAAAATTTTGGAGAAGTAGAATGTTTTGAGATGCAGGGCAACGAGATGCAGAGATTGGGAAAATAATTTTGAACCGATTGTTCATTTAGCCGTCAGAGGTTGCCCTTAAGAAAGAGACCCAGAGACCCCAACCTCATTTGAACCATGTTCTCTGCAGGTCGTAGCAAACCCGATGGCGGAAGTGCGATTGGAGTTGGGGGGGGCTGCGTACTGTGAAGTGACCGCCCATATTCGTAATGGCACGTGTTAGTAGTCAGTCATCGACATTCAAACCGGATGTTTTGCGATGTGGGCAGCATAATATTTGGAAATTCGAAAGGGTTAAAAGAAAAAAATAACAACAATATACTTATGATTTCATTGAAAATAATTGTTCGCCGTGAACAGAATGAAAATAAATCCAAAAAATCTATATATATAAATATTTAATAGGGAAAAATGACTGTGGACTGCGGTTCAACTATACAGTTCAATGAAATAAAAATTGATACAATTATGCTAAATATTAATCTAATCTAACGTTTTGGGTAATCCTCGTTAGCTAGGCTAAAAAAAAACGGTTTTCCTAATGCCAACAAAATATTCATTTTTATCGGTTTGATTTTCAGTGAAATACTGTGACAAATTTTAATCGTTGGAAGAATTTTTCTTTTTGTGCTCACTTCCTGAAAATAATTATTTTTAATTTTTTGTGGTCAAATTTTTTGGATGGATACTTGTTTAGGTATCCGAGTTCACGGGCCTGCAAGGCTGGTATGTGAGGCGTATTAGACTGATTATATCTTTCTCGGTAGAATTACAATATTATTATTATTACATAAACCTCGTTGCAATGAGGCATCTGTCCTGGTGGCAACATTCAAGTCTGGTCAGTGGTCACTCTTATAATGCACATACATACACACACAAGAATAACGGATATGAGACAAGATGCTCTTACATACAATGACACTTTTAGATCACCAATCGCTCCCTTACCATCACACAAGGGTTAAGTTCACACCATACCTACAACGCTCCGAGCATCGCCGCACTCCGTCTTTCTTCACGCACTCTTCAATTTCATATACCGTTCAAAATCACGCACCATTAGCACAACATCTAAACGTACATAGTATGACCAGCATGGACTTGGATACAAAGTACTGGTTATTTAACACATTGTCCATGTAAGGTGTACAGTGTCTTCATCAGTCCTAAAATTTGAAAATCAATTAGTATACGCCATGAAATACCAGCTGCATTGTAGTTTTTATCTTGAGTTAAGTACATACAGATGCTGTGCAGATACCTGTAGATTGATCATTTCGGAATCTGAAAGAGACATCAGGAGAAGAACTCGTTTTAAAGATGAAAACAGAGCCTATACGCGCGCCTTGTCGCTTTCTTGCCGTGAAAGGACTCGGCTTTTAAATCAAGACTATGGAACTTGCATCATAAATGTGACGCAGAAGCTCGTTCAAGACTTGCTCGAACTCTGGAGATAGAGAATGTTGGGCAAAGTAATGGTTTCGTTGGGGAGTGACATAAGTCCATATATTTTCTTCCGAGGGTGTTTCCCAAACTTTATGCCTCTTCCCGGGGCTCTGGTGAAACTTATTGAGACTCAGCACAACTTTCAATGTTCCATCTGCCACTAAATGTTCGTTTCTCTGTCGTAACTAAATGACCCGAGACCAAATTTCTGTCTCACCTTCCCTATTAGAGCCATGTGTGTAGCACATAAATGTGCGTCATGATTTAATGATAGAATAGGTGAGAGCACCTTGTGTTTATGGGATTACGGAATGATGGAGCACAATTATTGCCAGGCGATTCAAATATCTCATGTACGTATTTGATGTTAAATCTTTTTGTCAAGAATAGCATAATTTTCAATGTCCTAATTCAGATTACTCTTAACATACGTTAATGTGTAACAAATATTTTATCGACCCCACACATCATTCCGGAGTCCTTTGGGTACTCACTTTGGGTTTCCTCTTTTTAATTTGGTTATGGTCATTTTGGAGTGGAATATTTAAATTGATATCGATTATGTAAAAGGCATTCGGCATTTACTTCGGTCCATACCTCTGTGCTAAGAGTAACCACGCATACCTGTAATGTGAGAATAATACTCCGGTATTTTAGTAACTTTTTAAGTAAATATTTGCTTTCCAAGTGCGCAGTTGTAGCAAGTGAAGTAGCAAAAAGTATGTAGCTAAAGCTTACATTCAAAGGCTTGTGAAACGAATAGCCAAATACTTGACTGTTGGTAAAGCCATAATGTTCAAGTGACACATACAGGAAACGCCAGTTTTTACATTCTGCTAAGTTAAAAAGATGGAGACCTGTTAAACAAAATCCTTGTGCCTCTCACACCGGAAACATTGATAGGGTTGTTTGATCTCCAGGCCCCAATATTAATTCGATTGCACAGCACCGTTAAACTACTTAAATAAAAATATATATGGCTTCACAGCTCAGCACACGCTCGAAGTGGGGTTCCAACCTGAGACCCCAAGAGTAATAGTGTTATTTTTTCCTCCCAGTCAAAAAAAAAAACATTTCAAAGGCTCTATTGACGGTATGCTAATATTTTTTACGTTTACCGGCGTATCTTAATTTCATTAAATGGTTACTTTATTACATGATCCTTTAAAAGCTAAAATTAACAGTAAAACGTTTCCAAATATCTTAACAGAATTCTAAAACAAATATAAGTAAGTATGGACGGTTTTGGGGCGCAGCGGGCCCAAGAAGTTGGTCTTTCAGAAAAGGAAATTTGGATAGTGTCCCTTTGAGATGAGGACAAGGAGAAGGATGGGGTCAGTAAGCTGGATAGAGATGGAGGCAACTTACATGCTGGATAGGTGGAGGTATTGTTGAAAGTGTGCGCGGAGTATTGAAAGAAGACGTAAAAATGTGGAAGGAAGATATATCGAGAGTCATATTATGTTGACGACTCATGGCATCTGACAGACAGGTAAGTGAGGAGGAGAGTGTTTTGAAAGACGACGGAAACTAATAGGAACCAAGGGAAAAGATGACATTTACGTGTGTATATTTCATGGAGAAGTGTTTTGGAAGTCTACGGTGACATGCAGCAGTTTTCCGTGACCCTCCAAAGTCGAACAACTACACACCCACGGTGAGCTGGCTGGAGTGAACGGGAAGTACGTACGTACTTCTTGAAAGTATCGAATCGGCCTGCGCTCTTTTACGTGAATGTCATTACTGAACCCAAGCACGGTTACGTTTTTAAGTAACCGCCGTCTCCACTTCTCCAGACATAGAATGCGGAGAGAGGCGAGGGAGGAAGTGGATGAGCGGGGAAAGAGCGGAAGAATACGGAGAGAGAGAAAGAGAGAGAGAGAGAGGGTGTGTGGAGGGCGGAGGAGTAGGGCCCCTGCACATTTGGTCCGTGGGTGGAGTCGGTGAGGGAGGGGAAGCCAGCTAAACTCCCTCCCCCTACACCCTTTCCTCTCTCTCTCTCTCCCTCCCTCCCCCCTCACCCCGACGACCCCTCCCATTACCCTTTCTTCCCCACACCCCGACCCTTAACTTGGGACAGGGAGGGGGGGAAGTTTATTTTCTCCCCTCCCGACTCCGGGTAGCGGAGGTCCGATCCATCCCCTCCCTTCCCCTCCCTCCGCCACCCCCTCTCCCCCGTTTTTTTGCCCTTACCCTTTTACTCTCCCCCTCCCCCACGACACATCCAAATGTCCCCCTCCGTCCCCCTTCCACCATTCCCTCGCCGACCCCACCCCTCCCATCTCCTCCCCCTACTTGCCCTAGCCCCTGAGTCCTACGCCCCCACCCACCCTTTCTCCCCCTTTCCCATTTCACTTCCCCTCTCCTTCTCTCTCTTTCTCCCGCTCACATCCCACTTAACCATATAACACGCGTCTCGTACCAATCGTCCTCCTCCTCCTCTCTCGCTCCAACTCTTCAGTCTGGCGGCACCAACAAGAACGAACGCATCGTGGGACCGCGCTCTCCGTCCTCCCAACCCACACGCGCGGGGGTCTTCATCTGCCTTTTACACACCCTCCCTTCTCTCTCTGTCGTGCGCTGTTCTCTTCGTTAGCCAGAGCCAACGTCCTCGTCGAGCTTGCTGGCCGCACGAGCTCACACGTTTCCCCTTCGCCGCCCGCGGAAGTGTACATATTTATTCGTCGACCTTCCGGGCGGTTCCAGCCCCACGGTTTCCCCAGTTATTTTATTGAAAAAAACATTAACAATAACGAAACGTCCGACAGTCCTTTGTAACGTGGGTCCTGCAATTCGTAGTAGTCTTCTGAACCCTTCATGTTCGATCGAGCCGACCTACCTGCCGGTCCCTCAGTCATTCGTTTGTTTTCGTATTTGCCGCCGCCCTCAAAGCACGCTGCTGCTGATCGATTCCGTTCACCATCCCCCGCGTCGTGTGTCGGATCCTGGCGCGTCGCCGCTGCTGGAGGGTGTTATAGCTCTTCGCATCCGGTCCGAGTGTGGTGTTGTCGACGGCGCTTCGTGCAAACGGGCTCGCTGTTCTTTCTCGTCGGCCGAGGAGAAGAATCCCAAGAGGTGTGAGGAGCAGACTCGTCCCGGGGAAGGAAAAGTCAAACATTTTGAGTCCCCGGTTACGGCGCGATAATATCGAGTGCGGTGGCCTCCTCGTGGAAACTCCACCACCCTCAGCATCCACCCCCACTTCTCCGCTTGTTCCCTTCGTCCCTCCCGCACTTCCCTCCTACTCCTACCCCGTCCCCCCTCCAACTTGTTGGCGCCTCTCGCCCTTCCCCTCGCCGCGCTCGGCTCCAGGACTTCAGATCCGGAGGACAGAGACCTCCATTCGGACGGGATCCACGAGATAACCATCGCGTCGGTGGAATCCGTCGCGTCAAGTCGACTCATTCCGAAATTTTCGCCCCTGGAGGTTTTTTTTTATCGAGCGGAAGGGGATTCGGAAGAGGGGGCTCTCGTCTCATCCAGGGATTGACTCTCTCTTCGACTCCGCTTGGACCAAGTCGATGGATGGGGATTAAAAGCAATTCCTCGTAGGTGTTTGCGGGATAACCACCGTCCGCGGTGTCAACGAATATATACATACATATACAAGTATATGCTTGTGTATATTTCTTTTCACCTGCCGGGCGTTCGATCGGTGGCTTTGGTGGTCGGAGGTTCGTCGTGAGAGGAGGGCATCTATTCTCCCGCCGAGGTCGCCGAAGGTCCTTCGGTCCCGGTCCTCCCAAAGTGCCCTCGCCCCTTGTGAAGCCCGATTGAGCACCCGATCCGAAGTACGGGTCCCTCACACTACCCTTCTCTCCACGTACGAGTGTTCGTCCTATCGCGCACGTGCGTGCGCGCGTATGTGTGTGTGGATCGCGGACAGCCCGTTCGAGTTGATCGGATCGTGGCCGATGCAGCAGCGGTGGGTAGGATTGTTGCCATTCCCCATCGTTGCTCTGGGCGCCTAACGATCTCGTCTGGACACACACACGGCTCGTCTCCCGGCCGGAGAGGCGTCCATCGGTTGGACGTTGAACTGTTTTCCTCTCATCTCGCGTGTGGAGGGAAACGGATAGAAAGGAGGTGGTGGATGGGGGAGATTCCTCCGATAAAAGAAGAGGTCGATTGAAATTCTTCCGAAGGATACTTCTCCACGATTGTTCACCGCCGGGAAGGGAGAGGGTGTGTGTGTGTGGGGGGGGAGAAAAGAAGTGAGCATCACCGCACGTGCTGGGAAGCGGGATCGTGCCGCGAAAGGAAGAGGAATCGAGTCCGGGGAGGGTGGGGGACACTGTTCTCTGTTTGCCGATCGCATCTCCGTTTTCCCCGCTTCTCCTCCCTCCGAAAGGGGGGAAAAATAAGTCATCCTCGTTGCTTACCGATCCCGTGCGTGCCGTGAACCACAAGAGAGCGCCGGGTAGAGAAGAAATCCCGCCTCGGCGGTCTCTCGGTCCTTCGTTGAGAGATAGCTGAGCGGCGGAAAGCGCACGTTCCTCCTCTTTCTCTCTCTCTCCTACCCCCCACCTAGTTCGTCCCCACACAATACGGACGGCGGAAAACTCGCTTTCGGTTTGTTTGTGGTGTGCCGGAATCCCTCGCTGCGTTTTCGTAAACGAGAGGGGAGCAGGGGGACGGAGGGAGTCGAAAGGGGTCGACTTCGCAGTTTACCTTCCGGAGGAGTGAACCAGGGCTCCGTGCGCGAGCGTGTCCGTCCGTGTTATTCTCTCAAAACCAACCCCTCCTCGGAAAACCAACCCTTCCTACACGACCCCTCATCCACCCCCGTCCCACCGCGGGGCACGGCGGGGCTAAATCATTCCGAAACCGGAGGGAGGATACGCTAGGAGTGGGGGGCGTAAGGGAGTGTGTAGGAAGGTGGATGAGGTAGATATTGTGGTGGGAACTTTGTGTGCGTTCCGGGGTTTGTATCGAGGTGGTGGTTGGGTTGGGGGTGGAAAATTTCTCCGGGGAGATCGAGCGAGGGAGAGAGGGAGACGGGACTGACGGAAACGCATAAAGATAAAACGTAGGCTCGCTCACCTGTGGGGGGTGGGGGAGGATATTTTTCTCTCCATTTTTTGTTTGGGAGTAGGGAGGGTTATGCGAGGTTGGAGCGCGTAACTCATTTCGTCGGAGCAGTACGGTTGTTGCAGTCGTATTGCGTGGTATAATATGCCCTAAATGCGAGCTCGGGCGTCGGGTCGAGCAGGAAGCGGACGGGGATAAGGCGTGTAAAAGGGTTGGAAGGAGTGGTAAAAGGGTCGGAAGGAGTGGTAAAAGGAGGAGGGCTTGCGTGTCGAGTGCCAATCGTTCCGATCAAAACAACGAGTGAAGTAAGGACGGGAAGGTTCCGGAGAGTGGGAGGTCCCTTCCGTATCAGCACAAAATAAAATATTAAACGGAAAATAATGGGCTGCACCTTCGGTGCTCATGCTGAACGGAAAGATTTTGATGAAAAAGGATTGCATTTCGGGGAGATGGGTTTGGTTGGATGGTTTTTGAAGTCAATTTCGACGTAGATTTTGCATTTTTTCCTCCAATTGGCATCCCAAGTAAGGAAACCCCGAGTGCGTGGTTTTCGCTTTGGGGTCGCTGTTCCTCGGGAATTTTTTTTCCCATCCCACTCCGGTCGAACCAGGAGTTATGTTTCCCATGCTCTCCACCGACCCCCTCCCACATACAACTCTCCCCATCATCTTTCATTTTATCCTCCTCCGAATCCGCGAGTTTGTCTTTCCGTGCAACAGCAAATAAACCCTTCTTCCCCCACCCCACCCCCTCGTCCCCCTGCGTCGAATTGATCTGGATTTGTCTCCGTGGGGAAGGAGGATATAGACGAGGCTTTTATGCGTCGGGATTGTGTTTTCTTTTCTCCGCAGATTTTCGGAACGAGAAGGGAATCCGCGGTGAAAGAGTGAAAGGGTAGGTGGGACCCTCCCCCCCCCCAATCAGGGTTCGAGCGTAAAGAAAAGAAAGTCTTCTTGCGGAGAAATATAACCATCAAGTTTTGAGGTCTCTGTTCACCGTGCATGTTTGCATTATGGAAGTAGGGTTATAAGGGTCTTGGGGGAAAGGTTTGGACACTCCTCACCGAGAGAAGGGACTAGTTTCCGTTGTTTTTGCTCAACGGGAATCGTCTGTTTGTGGGGACGGCCAAACAAGAAGCTGGGTCAAGCGCGTGGAGAAGTGAATCATATTCGATCCCGAAACGGGATATTTGTTTCCCATCTGTGACATTACCTCTTCGATTCCCAATCTTCTTCCTCTTGCTTTTGTGCTGTTCTCCGTAGTCGTCGTGGGAGGCCCTTTTTATTTGGATTACGCACGTTTTCAAAGAGAGAGTTCACCGTCTTATCCTGTGTTGTCGGTGCTGTATTTCGTGCCCTAACGTTTCTTTCTGTGGAGTGGGTAATTAGTATCTTATATTATTCCCCTGTGAAATAAACTCCCAGTTGGTCAACGAACGAACAAAAACGAAGAATAAACATTAGAAAGAATTTAAATTAAAAGAAAAAAACAAAATCTCCTAGGAGACTTCTGCGAATAACCAGGAAGACTGGTACGTGTCTTGTGCTTTGGGGGCACCGTTCTCGGATGTTATGCTGCGGTGTGGATGAAGGTTTAAATTTAGGAAAACTCTCCGTCTACTGATTATCATCGCCCTCCTGTGCGTGTGTGGGTGAGAGGCGATATATATCTCCGATAAACAAAAGAGCGAAGGGGCGAGGCGGGACAATGTGCAGCGCACCAAGCTGAGGCGGACGAAGGGTTGTTTGTGTGTGATGGTTCATCGAGGCGATGCCGAAGTAAACTAGATGGTCTCTTCGGAAAAAAAGAAGTTTATAATATTTATCGGAGTGCCTTCGGAGCGGACCGGAGGATCCTTTGGTGGATTGTGAGGGGAAGGGGAGAAGAGATAAAGAGAGGCCGCTTTTGTGCGCAAGACTCCCGACGACTCCGCGCCCACTACCACTGGGTAAGGACTCGATCCCACCCCATCTTCACATTCCCTTCTTCCTCCGGGACTTCCTGTGTCATCCCTCGTTTCGGTCTCCCCGGAAAGAGTGGACGGAGTTACTTTGAGCGGTTCCATCACTTCCTCACCCATACGAGCAGGTCTGAGGGGCGTGCCACCCTTCCATCTACCGAGGAAGCGAAGCCTAGTTCCGTCATCACCACCACTCCCACACCTCCATCTCCCACCTCCCGAGGAATCGTAGAAAAAACTCCTCCCCCGGAACGATTCACATCTCCCCGAAGAAGATGGACCGAGTTTGATTGGGACGTGATTTTCTCATACTTCCATCGAGCGACTCTTCGTGCCCTCGTCGGAATAAGGGGAAGGTAAAAGGTTTCCCTGCGCCGGTACCTTCTCCCCCACCTGAATTTTGTGGAACGGAAGGAAGGATTTTTTTTAACCACGTTTGATATTTGTTTACGTGAACGGCACCGAGATGCCCCGCTTGGGTGGAGGCGGAGGGGGAGGTGGTGTCCCCTGGTGGAGGAGGGTGGAACTGTGCCGGGAGGGTGAGGAGTCCATCTACGCGGCGTCGAAGAGAGCGGAGGAAGAGGAGGAGGAGGAGGAGGCGGCGGTGGAGGAGGCCGCGACGGCTGAGTCGGAGGAGGAAGATGAGGAGGACGAGGGCGTCGTCGACTGGGTGAGTGGCGCGAGACCGTCCTCAAAACCTCCTCGCAAACGCCCTTTATCCATCTCTCCGGGGCAACGAGTTAGTTCCCCCACTCCGGCTGGTTGGTAAATTGAGTTTCCCCCAAACAACCGAGACCCTCAAAAGCGTTTTCAACGTCCCATGGAATTATATTTAACGAAAGAAATCGATGGAAAGAGCCCGGGGAATGATACAACACAGGTCTCCAGGATCTTCTCTTCCCTGCGGACGCTATTTGGAGAATCGCTGCGTTCTATGAGGTACCTTGGGGATGGATTCAGGTCGCTTAGAACTTCCGTGGGCCAAAGAAATGCCGAGAATGGAAAGACGGCCGGACGATGTTCTTCCAGCGTAATATCCAAACCGTACGAATGTTCAACCTCAGTTTGTTGTTATAATTTCGATATTGAAATTAATCAAAAATCGTTTGAATTGAATTCATCTGTCAATTCAGGGTTTTCGGGTTGGAATTCTTTGAAAGCATTTCTTTTAGTTTAAAGATTCAATGTCCAGGTTTTAATAATAATTACTTCTGTGCCGTGTTTGGATTTATTTTATTTCACCTCCGTTGATGTCTTCGTCATGGATTCATTAGTGTGTGTGTTTCTAACCGCCGTTGTTTGACTGGTGTCATCAATGATCTCAATGAATAAATTAAAGGTGAAGGTACCGATCACGGAAAGAAAGCATCGGTTTTAGTTAAGTCTTGCATTGGTATTCCTGAATAGGTATTTGTTGAGCGAAAAACCTATTCTCTACCTCACATTTTCAGCACTACTTTTGCGTTTAAATTATGAATGTATCATGCTTTGTCTTAACGGTTTAGTGTCTTCAAGAATTAAGTTAGTAAACATTATTCCTTTGGTAATTCTCGTGGTACTTATGCGTAAGCTATTTTGTTCAGTGACGTCCAAAATATGTAAGGAATAATGAATGTGAAATATGTTTCTGCAGGGAAGGGCCGAATTTCCAGCGTTGATGTGCAACGTTGCCCATCATTTGTAGACTCTCCGTGTCGATCACTTCTCATAATGAAGAGCGGGTTATAATTTTAGCGGGATTATCCATACTAAACGAACCAATTTTCATCGGCGGCCGCGGCGTCATTGACCAAATTGCTCACTCACAATGACACTGTATTAGTCGAAAGTGGACGATTGGTCGGTAAAAATAACATCAAATTTTTCCGTTGCGAAAAGACCCATTTGGTTGTCTGAGAAGTGACGGAGTTGCTTTATATTTTTTTAGTGAAGCCAGTTTACATGATTAGTACTTTTGCAGTCAAGCACGTGATGCTGTATCTACGGCGTTGATGGGAAGCTTTGGATAAACATGAACTCACCAGAGGCGCGGGTTGCTGACCCCTGGTCCTAAGGGGATCTCGTGCTCTCCTCTCTACCCACTGCAACAAGGGGCGTGGCATCATCCATTGGCGGCATATTCCTATTAACATACGGCACCCCTTAGCTCCTCCCAGCTCCCGCGGGGTCTGGTCCTCTCCTCTCTGGTTCCTCTCCAACCCTTCCCCTCCCACTTCTCGTTCCTATTTCCTCTTCGATAATCTTCTCCATATATATAAATATATGTATATATATGTGTGTGTGTGTATATATATATATATATATATATATATATAAATATATATCCACATTCAAACACGAAGTCCTACCATACGGCGAACAAATATTAATTCACATGGAAATAGTTTTTCATGTATATATTTATGTATATCTGGACCCTCCCCCACTTACCTCGTCTCTGCAACCCCCTCCGCCTGCCTCCCTCCCGTTAACACTGTCCTCCACACTCCCCCGCCGCCCCCGCGAACCAATCCCCACGCCGCCCCCTCCCGTTCTCTCGCCCCTCGCTGACGGGGGTGCGTCTCCCCTGTCTTGGGTGCTCTCCCCAACCACACTCTTCCTCACCTCTCCCCCCAAACACCTAGAAATGAAACTTCCCCAAATAGAATGGGCCGGAAGGAAGCCTTGAACTCTTTAGTCGGCGTGAGGCCAGCGCGGAGTAGACGGAAGGTCAAAGTTTCCTTTCCCCTTCGGCTTGGAAAAAGTCCCGGGAGGGGGGGGGGAGTTAAGGGCCGCACCGAGGAGGAAGGGGGTTGTTCCACGGCGCGGGGATTTACGGGGTATGGAGGAAATCGCTCCAGCCCTCGAATGCCGTTTGGAGACCAGGGGGAAAGTAGATGAGCTTCGGGGGATAAGACGCCGTGAAGTCGATGGGCATATTAGCCCAGGGTCTGACAAGTAATTATTTTTACCAGCAATTTATTTTTAGTGGGTTGACGTTCAATATTTTGAAATCGAATGTTGAATTGCGCAAGTTTGACGATTTTTACTAGTGCAAATTGAACTCATGGACGAAGTTAATGGTTATTCCTGATGTAGGTAGCCCAACTGAAGTTAATTTTGCATTGCTTCCACACTGAAATTAGACCTGTGAGAAACATGTTACACTTTACTGAACCCGGTTTATACCATCTTTTACAGTGAGGTACCCGAAATCTGACGCCACCGTCTAACTTAAGTGATGTACATGTATACTCTCGGGTGCGATTTATAATTGGGTGGCTCGATAAATTACTGTCAAATTATTTTATTCACGACATGTTCGGTATCGCCACGCAGGCGATGGACATGCGGAGAAAAAGTAATGGATGAATAGGGATGTAATCATCCAGCAATTTACTCGGTCAACTCTTTGAGAATTGAGGAAGGAAAGAATACGTAGTTCTTAATATATGGGTTTAGTTTCAGAAGAATATTTAGTAGTAAAGGTATTAGGGGAAGAAATGCTTTTGGGAAAAGGAGCTTTTTGCAAGAACGAAGGAAGATAATACAGGGGCTCAAAGTAAATACGTAAAAAACAGATTAGTGAAGACTGGAATGCGGAGCGTAGGGTTTTTTTGTTCTAAAACTGGGGTCTTCGAGAGAAGAGGTCGAGAGTGGAGACTTTTGAGATGTTTGTACGGATAAGGATGAAGGAAATAAGCTGGATAGCGTGGAAGACATGAAGGCGTATTTCATATGGCATGGGAAAGTTGTCAGAGGAAATTCGAAAGAGGTAGAAGGTGGGTGGAGGAGATATTGAGATGGTGAGCCCTGTAGCAGAAGGGAGAGTGTTTGGGAAGCGGAGAACTGGAAATAAAAGTTTAGGCATTGTTTTTCGTTGGCATAAAGGGGAAGTACGAAGCAAAAGAATAAACTCCATGATAGTGTATAGATGTTAGTGTGCAAAAAAAATTAAAAGTTCATGGGGAAGTGTAAAACTTCTGATGCATTATTCAAGATCAAATTCAGTAAGGTAGACTACCTTAAATGAAGATAAGTCCCATCGATATGATAGATTTTTTCTCTAGGATATTAGAAAATGATATTTCTTCACCGCTGCCTGTATGTATGCTGGACAAGGATTTGGGGAAAAATTTGCAGATTCTCGAATGCAAACGTTGACGAACATCGACACCTAGGATATAATTCGTGCCTAATGATTTCCAGAAAATTTAGTTCCACTTGTTAAAAAAAAAATTTTTCATATGCCTGAAGGTTCAATTTAATAAGGAACAGTATTTTGAGATTTGAACTTGGCGATTTCGTCTATAAGTTTTGTGGAAAAAAATGACCTTGTGGGTCACCCGGGAGACGGTTGTACGGTACGATGCGTCAACATTATCTGTATTTTTTTAACGATAGATGACGTCGATATGCATAATTTTAAGCAACCGACATGTCGATAATTTGATGCAGCGGTATGAACTAAACAATAAATGTAGTTGATATGCATTATGGACGATATTATATGTGGGATGAAATGGACGATATGATGCAATACGAAGACAATTCTGATGGTATTCCGAATGTGTGTATTGAGGAGAGTGATATGAGGGCATCCTTCCAAATTATGGCAATGGAGTTACCATTTCTGTAGTACCAGTTCTGTAGTATATGGCCTTAACATTGGCAATGTCGGAGATATTGTCAAAATTCGATATGAATGAATTGGCGATTGCTCGATATTCCCGATCATTATCTCGAAGCCCCCAGTATATCGCCTCGTCGATATTTATTTTTTATCCACGGTCGATGCTGGAAAATGAATTTTTCGCATCTCTGCGGGAATCTCTTGCTCGGTATCTAGGGTGAAATTCATGCATATTTTCGTCATATTGGTAGAAATCGGGAACTTAACGGGACCCGTTACCATTTCGTTTTCGATTCTTCACTGTGGGAAGCTAATTTTATGAGGACCCAATAAATCTCAACCAACGGAAATGAAAAGTGGTAATTTAGATTTCATGGGTATTTTCAAATTAGCCGTTGCATTATTTTTCCACTCAAAATTATTCTTATGTTGGATTGAGGGTACTTAAAGCCCTCGGCAAACTGAGTAAATCAATCAGGTACCAGTCGCCGCTGAAAAATGTTTGTGTTTTCTAGAATATTTCACGGAAGCAGCTTTCAAGCGGGAATCAAACTTGTCTGAAACGATACGAATTTATTGTGCTTATGTGCACACATGATAGTTGGGGTGAAGTCATCGCTAGACGTTCAGGTACAATTTTCCTAATGGGTAATTTACCAAACAGTTTCACCTAATGTGTTTACATGATCCTAATCGGCAGAGCACTTTAAAAAAACATTCTTATGATTTGGTCCGATTACTGTCGACTACTAATCTCGCAATTTAGATATCACTAATTATCCCAATATTCTAGAGGAATTTTTTTCACTTCAGCCCGAAAGTTATCAAATACTTCATCACGTTTCCCGTTTTTTTCAATTATTTTTCAGTTGATCATAAAACTAAATTGCTTAATAAATTCAGATTATCTTCCACTGGTCTCGGGAGATGGATCACTAGGGACCTGGTACCTTCCCAAGCCCGGAGTTTTTCCGAGCTTGATACATCGAAGGGGTACAAACACGGGTAGATTGAATTTATTCTCTCGTCCCCTCGCCAAATTAGCGCATTAATTCAAGTTTTTCCTTTAACCCCTGCAAGATGAGCGCCTAAAAGCAGTCACATGCAATCTTACTCATGGAAACAGCTCTCTGGATGTACGCACCGGGGCTAATATTAACGTGTGCGGGTAATTCAGGTCGAACTAGGTCCGGGAAATTCTTGAAGGGCGGGGATCGGTTTGGTGCGGCGGATAATGTACTGGCTAACACCCAGAAGGTCAGGGGTTCTAATCCAGTCGGTGGTAGACGTTTTCTGATGCATCTCGATTCCTGCTTTGGATGCTATGTGGAGAACAGTTCAAATGGAGTGCGTCGTACGTTAGATGGGACGTTTAACTTATTGACCCTATGCCGCCTTTGACTAAGAGTGTTTCCCATTCCGTGACAGTCATAACTCATACCAAATTAGTTACCTATCACTAATAGCACAGATTACCTCAGCTGTGGATCTCGCCTCTTCTCATTACCACTACGAAAAATTATCCACGAGCATTGCTTTAACTGTATGGTCATTTATTTTAGATGACGTACTTTCGAATTCCGAACAGCGAGTTTCGTAGGAATTGATAGATCCGCGAAGTTTGTTGAAAGTACTAATTAATGGTTTCGTATATATTGTTTGCATAAAAAATATCAGAGAGGTTTAGGAAAAATAGATTTATTTCAGATATTGCCACAATGCCTCAAAATTCTTCAAAATATATCCCTTGAGCGTCGACACACTTTGACCCGCGGTTTTTCCACGACTCGAAGGCTCCCTACTAGGCGGATCGCGACAATTTCAGTGATAATGGTGTGTACTTGTCATATTATCAGTGCCAATACGATTATTCGATCATGCGCACACTTAACCGACGGTCTGAATACACTCACACATCAGAAAAAAATTGTTACCGATGCTTTTTATACATTCATCGAATTTTCTGGAACTTAAAATCCAGATGTTTTCTTATTTTTGATGTTTTTAAATTTTATCGATTTTTAAAATAATATATTAACGCTAAAAACTGAATAGCTCGGTTGAAGATGAAACAGAAGCGATTTCATTAAATCTAGTTCCAGGTTGATCTGAACATTCTCGGGTTCATATTCAGTTTTCCGTTGATATATTCCACATCACATAAATTCAGATGCGAAACAGCAGGAATAACAATGGACGGATTTTTAATTTAGATCAAGAACTCGTTCCAAATTGAAGAGAGACCGTCGCATTTAAAAATGAAATGGCGTATTCCAAAAACGATTCCTGTTCCTCGCACCTCCGAAATTTGGGAGTTAGGAGTTAATGAACGGAGAACGTGAATTATGAGTACGAATGGGAGGATGGGGGGTTGGGTTAGCAGGCAGGTGCCTCCGGTCCACCCGCCCAAATATACCGGAAGGGAGACGTAAATCCCCGAATGGCATTATGTCGCCGTATTTCGCTAAGATACAAGCCTCATTGCCTGGGATACACCCACACTAGAAGAGGGTAATTTAGTTCTCGCCAGTCCATCGCCTTTTGTCGCGAATCAGGCGTCAGGGAGCATCTTTCCCCGTCCCCAGAGTCATCGCTTGCTCCTAAACGGCCGGGGGGGAACGGAATTAATAGTCGTTTTCTCCTCCTCGAATTTGGGCGTGGAAACCAAATAAAACGCACCCCTTAGGGAAGTGCCCTTGCCTTTTAAGAGGCCCCTTTCAACACCCCCGCAAGTTTATACCGAGAAAACGAATGGGCTCATTCGTCTCGAGTTCGTTGACCGCTTAAGAAATTGCCTAGCAACGGCCGCCACCCGTGCTGGGGATGGTGGATGGGAGGGGGACTCCCCCCTCCCATCCACCCTCTCCGCCTTCTATTTCCGACGGCATTTGTTTAGAGCATTGCCTCTATAACTCTTTTTCCCCTTCCTCTATTTTCTGAGACCCGAAAGATTCGGAGAGCAGTTTTACGGATTTTATTACTCTCTCACGTGCATGAGCGCATGGTAATAAAAAAATTGTCAGGGGGATGAAAGTTGGTTCTTTATTTTTCCGAAATGTAAAAAAAAATGTTATTCTCTCTTCTCTCCACAACTTCCCTCACCTTTTTTTTCGTTTATTGTTTTTTTTATGTTTTTCTTCAATCTCGAAGTCGAGGTTTTCCTTATTTATTACTCGTCCGATCGGAGTTCTCTCTCCCTCTCTCTCTCTCTGATGAGAACTTAACTGCGCGCGAGGGTGGTAGGGAAGGAAGCCATTTTTGTATCGTGGGGCCCCGAATACATGTATTAAAAGCGCCCCACGCAAGCGGAGAGATGAGCGTCGCCCGCCGCGACGCTGAAAGGTTTGAGTGAATGATGGACCCATTTTTTTCGAGACAATATTCCCTTCAGAGTCGTCCCGTACCCTTATAACCTCAGCCGCGGCGTCAGCGTTCACAAGAAGGGGGTCGGGGAATTAGTCTCAATCCGGACTCAGCTGCTGTCGTGTTCATAGGACTCTCGCCCCACGGAAGCGCCGTGGTTTGAAAGCTTGGCGGCGGTGTGGCGCCTCCGTTAATGCCCCGTGTCATTCACGCCGGCGAAACATCTCCGAGCGAAACATTTGACTGCCACTTTGGCCCCGTGGAAGCCCTCAGCGGAATAATTTTAGACGGGCGGACGCGGCTGTTTGAGCCGTGGTCGGTGGGGATTGGTTAGCACAGAAATCTGAGAGTACCCACCGCGCGGACATATCATTTCATTTATGTGGAGTCTCATATTATGATATTCTGCGGGTAAGTATTGGATAATTATCGATGAACGTGGTCGCATTAAACGTGTAACATCGAGAAGTACGTTATGACTTTTTGTCAATGACATTGGCTTCTTTGAATGATGGAAAACACTCTTCTGTCCGAAGAATGGATAAAGCTAATTCGAATGCGGTGATATGATTTTCAAACTTATTGGTGAGACTAGCGCATTATATTTTTCACTCTACTGGAAACGTCTGTTTTTGAGTTTTGGAAACAATGTAATGGAATATCAGTTTCTTGTATCCATAGTTTGCTGTCGGACTTGCTCTTTGTTAATTTTTTCAGTACTTCCATTTCGCAGTTATCCCAAAAACGCCGTAGAAAAATGCATGTCCTGCGGATTTCCTTTCACATTTTCAGGGAGTCATGTTCCATCGTCTTCAGCTAAGGATTTTTGCGAAGTCGATCTTTATCAATTTATTTGTTACAAGTTTCGAAAAAAAAACTTGTTTATTTTTTACCTGTAACTTAATTCGAATCCTGTCGGATCGAAAGAAAAACAAAAATGTGAAGAACTCTATTTGTTTTAAAAAAATTCTCTCTCCGTTTTACCTCTCGGGATACAACATTTTTCATCCAATTTTCATCTTTCCGCGTCATGCGTGCGCCCGGTGGATGATTTCAATTTCATAACATTTCTCAACCGAGGATAAAAAGTGTCAAGTCGCACTCCATCGGGAATTTTCAACCAAAATCCCTAGAGATATATATGATGCGTGTACAAAGGTCGAGATTTATCAAGTCTCGCCCGGAGATGACTGGTTTGTCGCCCTGGCGTTTTCTCCGAGATTGCTTGGCCGGAGATTTCTTAATAAGGGAGGCTCTTGAGGTTTCTTATCCCCGTTTTCCTCGCCGCGTCCCCCGGTCCCGCGCCCCCTTTTGTCCCGCGGTGGGGCACGGATCCGATTATGGAGTCCGTGTACTCGCGCAGGATGACACGCGCGCATCCCTTTATTGATGGCGTTTTCGACGCGCGGTCTCGGCCCTCCTCCCCTTCACCCACTCGCCCCTCTCGGGAACGCCTAACCGACTCTTAAACTGGATTCATTTATCATCACATCTCCACCGCATTAACATTTCCATGTGGACCCTTAAAGAGAGAGAGAGAGTGTAAACGAAATAAAAAAGTCCCCTTGTCTACGACTCAAAACTTTTGTCTCGTAATCCCCCACCAAGTGTTCACATTTCTTTATTTTTGTTTTTTTTTAAAGCCCCGAGAGAGGGCGTGGTCTTGTTCTAGGCATACCCTCGACGTACCTTCTTTAAAAACAAGAGAGAGGAAAAAATATCATGGAACGAACTCTATTGAAAGGGGTGCTTACGGGAGGTTTTTTTGGGGGTTTGTGGGATGGTGTCCTCCCTCACCCCAAGTGGGTTTTTCCCGCCTCCTCTCTCCCCTCTGTGCCCATCGAATCATATTCTTTTGTCCGCTGTTCACCATTATTAATTCACCTTCCTTGCTCTCCCGAAATCCCTTTCGGATGACACCCAGGACTCTTTCCTCTCCTCGGCCCTCTTCCCCTTCCCCCAGATTGTCTACTCCCCCTCCCCCATTTCCTCCCACCAAAGGGTTTGTTCTTCTTTTTAATCAGTAAAGCAAACAAATTCCGGGGAATGTACACAAAAGGAAGATGCTCAGAAATTAGACGCTCGGAGGATAATCACCGACGTCGCCGCTTTAATTTCGTCCCGGAATCGACTTTATTATATTCTTTCCGGTGTGGGCGGGGGTAATATTTGTTTTTTTTTATTCATACAATAGGCGTAACCTAGGTGTATTTATCATCTTCGCTCGTGCCTCCTTTGTGTGACTCGGAACGATTCTCGCTGAGAAATGTTTGAAGCGGGTGGGCTCAAAGGGATAAATCTTTATTTTTGTTATTTCGGTGTACGTTTGGTTCGACGTATGAAGGAACATCAAAGAGTTTATTTCCTCCCTCGGTCGTTTTTAATTGTAAAAGGATGGTGGTTTCAAACATCCAGTGATTAAAATTTTTGGAAAAATCTTGTTCACTCGACCACAATGTCGGATACCAATATCCTCTCCAAATACATAATATTAGGGAATAACCAAAGAGGGTATTCTTCTCAGTGATAGATGCTTCTTTTGCATAGAGTAAAGTTGCCCTATGAATTATTGATTTTAGCTAATAACTTTCCATTGTGGAAATTATTTTTTTTTAATTTTGCTGGCACTTGTTTCAAGTCCGCATTTTAAAAAATCAAACAAAATTAGGGATAATGATTCTGTCGTGCTCGCTGCTTTACCGAATATACGAGTTCTATTTTAAAGGGAGTTCAGAATATTAAGTGCAAACTCAAGTCTCAGAAATGGCACCGTTAACAACATTTAATTCCAAATATATCCAATCAAAATTTAATTTGATACATCTGTCACTACTGGGGCAGTGTTATTGACATATGCATCTTCTCCTTTACTACGTACTCGTCGACGTAAAAGATTATTGGCTCTTGAAAGGAAATTAATTTCTTCAGTTTCCGCACTTGAGCATAAAAACGTCTCCCCTAAAAATGGAAGTCTCGTCTGTGCGGAGTATTTATGTAATGCATTACAAAACTCAATTCTCTCCGACGAAAAAATTAAACTTGTTCACCCAGGAATGAGGATCTATTCCCTCCCCTTTCCAAGCAAAATATGTCGCATTCCGGATATACTATCTTCTCACTGTGGGGATCTAGAGACTCGTTGTGTCGCTCCCCCCCCCCACGCTCTCTTGCCCCTCTGCCCATCAAGGGGCATTTCTCTCGAGTGCCCATGTAATAACGTCCAATGCAATATCGCCGCACGCGCGCTTATTTTATTCGTAATGCCCCGGCCGTCATTCTCTTCTCTTCCCTGCCGCCTTTGTCGCGGGGGTGAAGGGGCGGAGAATTTGCCCCCGTTATTTTTTACCCTCCGTACACTACTTATCGTCCCCTCTTCCGCTACATTGCGCATGTGTTCTATGCCCTCCCGAAATTTCACCCCTCCGGTGTTGTCCTCCTGCGCGCTCCCATCTCCACACCCGAATAAAAAAGCACCCTCCCTCTCACTTCATTGTTCACCCCCGCGGGACCTCCCGTCGCCACCCTACCCTTTCATTCCGGCCTCTCCCACCGGGAAGGGGGGGGTACGCCCCCTCTCTCCCCCTCGCCTATCCCTTCCCCTTAGTTCATTTCACCCTTCCTCGTCCTTTCATCCGTCTCTAACCTCTTTCCCGTCTCCTTTCCCAACTCCGGGCCCCACTCGACGCTTTCCTCCGCTGCTGCGCCTTTGTTTTTGCCCTCCCCACGCACCCGTGTGCTCACCCATTTTTCGCCGAAAGGATTTCCGCCTTCCTGGTCTTATCGTTCTCGAAGGATAAATATTTGAAAGGATTTCCGAAGTTTTGCTATCCGAAGTACCTGTAGTTATGATGGCGATCGGAAATTTTACAATCTTCTTTTTTTTAAATGATGCTCTGCTTTACTTGTGTCTGTTTTGTCAATATCAAAGCGTGATGAATTCGTCTTTGACAATAATTATGCCGTACACTTCTTGTTCACGATAACTTAAGGGCGAAACCTCCATAGTCATTGACTACTACGACGGTTTGGGTCTTCAGAAAACATAATCCCATTCTATTATATTGTCCGAAATTCGGTTGTCGCTGTGTTTTCAGGGACGGTTTTTACCTAACCGCTACCTATATCAGTCAAACATAAAGGAAATATTCAGGTTAAATCCCCCCTCGCTGAAATTCATCTCGTATATCTCAGTCCATTCATCTCGCCCTAAAAAAGAGTTGTATTGGAGAGAATTTCATGCGTGTGCGTGAATATATGCATGCATGTATATGTTTGTGTGTATGTATTTATATATGTATGCATGTATATTTATGTCTGTTGTAGTGTTTGATGTAAGGTTGTGTTCTATGGGAGAGGCTTGGGAATTATTGTAGTACTGCTGTGTAGCCTGTGTCTATCCAAAGCCTACCTTAACTGGTAGATTTCAATAATAATATGTTTATTTGGTACAAATCAGAAAACAGTCTTATTTTTTGGCCTTCGCATCGGATTTGAACAAAGAAAAAACATTAAAAACGCCCCTTGGTGGATAGAAAACTCCACTTTGGCGGGAATCGAACCAGCGACCTCTGGAATGGAAGACGAGGAGAACGTACACACGCGCGACAAAGACGTCCCAAATGTTAGAGCAACCCTAATTTGAGTTTCAACTTCAAGTGAGTTACCAATGAAATTTTCGGAATGCGGCGGTGAAACGTATGCCAGAAATATGAGGGGGTGATTGAAGGCTAGTGAATACATTGAGAAATATTGATGCCATAATGTGGCAAGTCAAGAAAATTGGAGAAATGTGAAAGCCTTTCTTATGTTGGCATCTTAATGCCCAGTGATCACTTGTACTGCAATTATTCTGCATCGCCCGGAATACCTTACCACTGTTATTTCAAGCCAACATAAAACTTTTCTGTCGTTTCATCAGGAGCACCATTGATTTCCAATAGACTTGCGGAAATGATTGAGCGTATGATAATATTGATGACTCTACTCAATTCACGTTTTCTCAAAACTGCTTGCTCTATTTAAAAATTTCCCGTGAAAATCTTACCGAAAACCGTCTTACTTTTAATGGATATCGGATGGATATTAGTTAAAATTGTGATTGAATCCGTGCGTTTTCGGGTGATCAACTGATTCTGCCAAACTTTCGTCCGCTAGAAAACATTCCATTTTCCAACGCAACCGAAGACTTACCGCGGCACTTCCGATTTTGTCTATTTCCTTCCTCTCCGCACCCCCACCCAAAATAAAATGCCTCCCCACCTCCAGGTCTGAGGCGCCTCTGCTTCCACGGTTCTCCATTTACCCAAACTCTCCCCCTCCCTCCCCCGGATACCCCCAAATCATCCCTTTGTTTCCTTCACCAACCAACCATCCACGCCCCCATCACTGGTCCCTTCCCCCCACCCCTTTATTGAATAGGGTGGAGTGGATCTCCGGGGGGGAGGGAGAAAGGTGGTCGGGTTGACTAAGGGACGCCGGCCGGGGAGGGAAGGTGTGCCGGCCCCGCTCTCCAAGTCTCTTGCTCCCGAGGCGCCTCTCTCTCTTCCCGGCCCAACCCCCCTCCACGCCCGGGGGAGTGTGAGAGCTGGCGGAGGGCTGCTGCGGGGATGGTAAGACAACGGAAGGAGGATCCGATTCAGGGGAAACTATCGCACTTCCCTCCCTTTCATCTCCGGCCTTCTAATATTCTCACGGTTTTAATGGTTCTCTCTCGTTCAATATCCAGATGGCTGGGGGCATCGCGTTCATTCGTCATTCTACCCACTAGAATAATAGCACACTTAATGCTCATGTCGCGTGAGCAGTCCTCTTTGTCGTCTTTAGTGAACGTTTCTAATGATCAATTTACTCCAATTTTCTGTTCCCATCAATTCTTCCACTGCCCTTTTGCACCAAACGAGTTTTCCGATGTATACTATTTGACGCAAAGCAATCCCTAACCCGAGCCTCAGTTTTATGTCATCTAAGAAGTCTGTCTTAATACTCTGGTTCTTAATTGGTACTCTTAATACTAAGCCTGGTTAATATTTTGTTGTTACGAAGGGGTGTTTGTTTTATAGTAGGAATTTGGGTTATGTTTTGTTAGGAGAAACAAAATATTTATTTGGTATTTGTGCCCATCCAAAACCTACCCTAACCGGTAGATTACTAATAATAATCCGCTTTTAACATAACCCCTTTGTCGGTCTCGGTGTTCACTCACGTCCTGATTATCATTCTGTGGAGGTAGGTACTGAGTGGGTCTATTTTGTACGATTGTATATATTTTCCTAGGTTTTCTTGTCGTTAAAATGTCAAGAATGGCGTATCAGATTAAAGTTCAACTTAATATCGTAAATCATTGCGTTTCATGCTCGTAAAATGCGGTGTAAGATCGTGCTACGTACTCACAAAGCCTTGGATACCTACTCAGCTTGGCTGTTTAGCTTTCACACAAGGTGACTTATAAGCGAGGTGGGGAAATGATTTACGGTTGTGGAGAGGAGGAAGATTTGGTACTCGTACGATTCCAGCATTACCCTTGATTACATGCATCAGATCACTGCGGATTAGATTAAGGTTCATTTTTGGAATCTTATATCATCAGTTTGGCCCATTGAAAAAGGTTAAGCCAAACAATCATCTCGAACGGATCCGAAAAAGTGAGACCAAAAAAATTTGCTCTTCGTTCATGTGAACACAGACAGAAATCCATTAAATATGCATGAATGATGTTTGTTTTTGGGCTCGGGAAGCTATATAATTCATTATTTAAGCTCATAAATTTCCCTTCAACTCGAATTTCGTTATTTATTCATAATTAATTACGAATGGCGCTTTTTCTGGGCGGAAAGGAAAGCTTTCATGGGATATGCCGGACGAGAAGTGTGTGTGTGGGGGGGGGGAGGTATTTATTTCGTGAGAGGATCCATTCGATGTTAAATTTTCCACCGTGAAAAATGGTATTTTTATTTGATTCGGAAAAAAAACAAAAATGATTCCCGAGCGTCCATTTGAATGGGCTATGTTTCATATTTTGAACCCTTTTCCGATATACTGCAAATTTCTTTCCCTAGAATTGTAATTCTGCCGAGATTATCGGCTATCAGACGTGTTTATTAAGAGCCCCAGTGTTTATTAATATTGTAAAGTTATTCATGCTAATATATTGTTGAGAAAAGCACAATTTAATTTTTTAATTTCCACATTGTTGAAACAATTTTTTTCATATGGAACTAAAAATAACTAATGAAATCGGATTTTAATTTTTTTGGAATCGATCAAAAACTTTCTCTCTTTGAAGTCTTGTTATGATTCCAAAAAATAAATTTCGATTCCATTATTTCTTTCTTTGTGGGGAACGGAGAGTCCGAATGGGCAGTGTTGAGAAGAGGCATCAGGCAGGATTGTCCATTATCACCGGTGCTGTTTAACGTATATGTGGAGGAAATGATTACAGAGGCATGGAAGAAAAGTGAAATGGACCGAAAGGTTAAAAAATGAGGAGGTACTATGGATGGAGGGCGAGGAGAGGAGTTTGTTGGGAGAAATCCTAAGGAGGAAGGAAAAATGGATGATGGGAGTATTGATCGGCAGTGGGATGTTGAAGACTGTAATAGAGGGAAGAATGTTATGCGAACGATGAAAGGGCAGGAATAGGAAAGGGATGTTGGACAGGATGAAAGAAAGAAGGAAGTACACAGAGATGAAGAGGGCCTTGATATGGAATAGGTTGCTGGATTGTGTTTTGTTAGGATTCACAAAATATTTATTTGGTTGTCGTGTCCATGCAAAATCTACCTTCGCCGGTAGATTATTTCATAATAATTTCTTTCTACGTTGTTTGTCAAAGTACCATTATAACTTTGAATGACGTGAGCGTACAAAACTTTGAAAATAAAAACACCTTCATTTTTTTAAACTTTATTTATTACTGTTCGTCTCGAGTGCTGTAATAATGTTTACGCCTCGGTCCCTCAAGGAATGCACTCTACCTGGTGACTGATCCGAAGGGCGGAACTCCAGAATTCTACTACGTTTCGTTCTTCTCCCATAATTCTAGCGGTGTCTCCGATTCCGCTTACCTCATCATCCACCCCCAAACCCTTCGGCCGAAGAATGGGAGACACGCCCTCCACACAGCCTTTCCTCTCCCCTCTTCTCAACCAATATCTCTTTTTCTTTCTCCCTCCCTCCGCGTTCTCACACCCCCTCCGACTCCAAGAAATCTCCTTCCTCAAAGTCCTCGGCCGGCACTCTCTCGCCCGCCCTGAAGCCTGTGAACTCGCCTCCTCCCTCGTCTCAGGCATTCCTCCACCTCCCCCTTTTCTACCCTACCCCCAGAGATCTCCTTATCTCTTCTCACGTCGCCCACGCCCCCTCTCCGCCACCCTACACCGCGGCCACCCTACATCGCTTCCACTCTACACCGACGCCACCTTACACCTCCGCCTCTCCCGTCTTTTCGTCGTCGCTTTCCCGCGCGCTCCTACTCCACCAAATCATTCCTTGTCCCATCCCTCCCACTATCACTTCACTTCCATGCTAAGGCATACAAGGTTTGTATAAAAAGTATCGGGAACAATTTTTTCCTGACGTGTGCGTGAGGTGCTGGATTCAGACCGTCGGTTAAGTATGCCCACTATCGCAGGTCGGATTTGCATTGATTAAATGACAGTGTGCACCATTATCACTGAAAATTTGGGCGATGCGAAGGATCTACGGAAGGATTGACGGATGATCAAGAGCAGAGCCGACTTTCAGCGAAGACCTTCTGCAACGACATCGCGACGATTCCCCAACCCTTCATCAGTCCCGACTTGACACCAGCTGACTATTTCCAAAAGTGAAATCCTTCCTCAAAGAACACCACCATGGGACCCTAAGTTCCGCCAAAGAAGCTTGCACGCGTACCCTAAAGAACCTTCCGGAATTCGCCTACCAGGGATTGTCTACCATACAAGGGAGTCTTCGAGTCGTGGAAAAACATTTGGAAAAATTGTGTCGACGCTCAAGGCATGTACTTTGGAAGAATTTTGAGGCATTGCAGCACCATCTGAAATAAATCTATATTTCTGAAAATTATCCCGATACGTTTTATACAAATCAGGTAAAAACGTTGGAACGCGAGTCGTTGAGGTGGATTAATTTGTTCCGACGGGAGTTTGACCATATTTTTTTGTTTAATTTCATTGGAGATTTCCATTATTAAAAATTAACATCAACGGAAATTTTATTTTCAACATTAAAGTTTAATTAAAAATATTTTTCGTGTATCTTCGCCAAATCATGACTTAATTATTCAAATGGACGTATCTAACTGAACACATGATAAATTATAATGATATGTGGACTAGTATCGAGGAGAACTGACGCAGTAGTTTTCTACCTTCGAGATTCGAGGAATTTTTTGTCTTCGGCTTATCAAGGAGAGAAGGGAGGACTAGAGCTTACGAGCTCGTGCTGCCATTCAATGGGGAAAATGAGTTAATGCTCTATGATTGTTTTACCAGCAATAGGTTGAACTATCAATTTTCTCCTTAAAGAATATTAAATAAACTATTCCCCATTCTTAGTGACTTAATATCAACTCTAAGCAGTTAATATGGAGTAGAATAAGAGCCACGTAATCGATCAAATTTGCTGGATAATGACTATTTTCCTCTTGTGGAGAAACATATTTCTGTTGAATAAAGTCTCTTTAGTACAGCATAATGGTGTCATGAGAGAGATCACACTTACATTGCGTTGGATCCTGATTGTGCATTCAATCCGAAGTTACTGCGATCGATTAAACATATTCCATGTTGATGAAAATATTTTTGTATACCTAACTATTATGGTCCTGAGCGAAATCATACCTTTGTCAAACATTTTCTTAAAACAGTTAGCAAACGTAGGTATTCTGTTAAACTGAAAATTACCCATTCATTTTTCATTCACTCAAAAATTAGAGCAAAAACGTTAAAAAAACCGTGAGGAAAAATATTTATCTGGTAATGGCAGGATAAATGGAAACTTAAGTTTTTCATTCTTCTTGTTCATGTGCGTCTAAATCCACGTCCACATTTAACATCAACTTACGGTGTGAAACCAAAATTTTCATTTAATCAATTACGGCAGTAGTGGCATTACGAGAGAAGTAATTTAGAAACACAACGCGATAGCATTTTCTCACTCGAGGCATATCGTTTCTTTCTTTACTGCGAAGTAATTATTTGACGATGCACATGTATTACTAATAGATAGATATCGAAGTATATTTGTTGAGGGGGATGAGAATAATTCATGGTTTTCCTATGTGATATGTTTTGCCGAGTCAATTTTTACTGTAATCAGTGAAATATGATTCCTGTCGCTGGAACATTTTTTTATCTTAGTCATTTTTCCTGCGATATTTAATATACGTTACCTCCTGTAATATATGTAAAATTTCACTTTGATTGTCAGTGTCAGTTACATAGGTTGAAAAATATCCTTCCTTTTGCGTGTTATCTCACTTTTTATGTCTAAATGTATTCATTTATTTAGGCGCCACAAATCTTGAGGTTTTTGGCCGGCTATCTTCGCCAGTGAGCGCGAGTTTCCTGTTTGGGTGGACATTCGCATGCGGTCCGTCGCACTTCGCTGCCCTCTGTCGCCGCTGTCTTCTGCTTCCATAACGCTATCATATTTTCACGATTACCATAAACATTGATATCACGTTTGAGAGTTAAAATTTAAGAACCGCGTGTTTTTCTTTTAATGTTCCCCATTCCCTCAGAATAAGGTCATTCGCATTTCCTCCCCAGACGGATTCCCTCCCGAGTTCCTCAGGAAGCTCTCTCCCACTCTTTTTTCCACATTTACCTCCTTCTTGATGTAACGCCAGGGATTCACGTTTTTTTTAAAATAGTTCCTATCTTAGTATATTTTTAATTAATTGCTGAATTATTGTTTCTTTTTGACTGCTTAACTGCGTACCAAATGCGAATTTCCTTTATGTTTTGTGCCCTTAACGTCTTACTTTGATTGGTTTTCTTCTGCTTCGGTTTCTTCAAGCAAGCTTAATTCTTCATCACTCTTTGGCTTTTTGGAGGATAGTTTTTGCTCGTACCCCTTGTGAATCAGTTATGATTCCTACGTCGTATGCTCAATTTTTTATGGCGATTTCTTCGTTTCCATACCATTGCGCTTGTTCATAACATGAGAGATGGTGCAAGTTTATGTATTTAATAAATATTTAATTTTATTTTTTTCGTATATTTTTTGTCCTCCCTTGACGACATCCCCACCTCCACTCAGACGAGGGCTTTCGAGATGCTCTCCCTTCCAGCCTCACCCAGGCCCGCCATCTCGCGCCTTGTCACGTCCCTTCTCTTCTCCTGCGTTGGTGGTCTTTGTAAAAAAATCCTACCCGAGCGCGTCTCCACGGGCTGAGCAAGGCGACCGCAAATTAAGAGGCCGTCTGTCGTTTGATGTCGATGTTTCCAAGAATGGCGTTGACTCTCCAGAGAATGATGATATTTTTCCCGCTCCTCTTTTTCTCGTGTCAGTACGAATGTCAATCCTTTCACGCAGCTAGGAGTCCTTGGAAACTTGGTAACTCAAAAAAAGTTTGCGAGAGAAAGAGATGATTTTATTGACCAGCGTGCGTCGTTATTAAGCCTTGAAGCGTTAAGGTTCAACGAAGTATTGCCCGTATTTGCCAAATTTGTGCTTTCCTACCGATTTATGTGAAAAAATATTTTTAACGATTTTCTGCCATTAATATGTTGCTGCATTTCCTTTTCCGTTTATGGAAATGAGCTAAATCCATATGCATCGTGCATCTTCGATCAAAGAGCGGGTCAAAAGATACGATAGCAATCTTGGAGATAAACTGCTTCCTCCTATTGGATACTAATTCATGCCATGGAAGTAAGCTCTGTGATTATGTGGCATCGCTGAAAAATTATAAATTACTCTAGATTGATAGCCCCATGGTAAAATATTCAAAAAATATTTTTTTTTAATTGGGAATGACGGCCATGTTGACTGAAGTTAATTTAAGGCATATTATACATGTATTTTACATTCACCTGGTCTTCAACCGCCCCTTTCCTCTACCCCGATGATAAGTTTGCGTGCTTCACCAATGAAGTTATCTCCCACAAAAATGAAGCATTGCAGCAGGTTTTATTTAACCGTTATCTTATTTGACTTTCTATCTTCAATACATCTATATCATACCCTTCGCGCTAGTGTCAACGGAGGCGTGGGGCAGGGTTCTATGGCTAGGAAACCAGCTTTCAATCATGGTAAATGTAGGAACTTACGCTTTAATGAACTTGATCAATTATGCATAAAAGAACGGCGTTTCATGAGTTGGTGGATAACCGAATAATCTTAAGGATACTTATGGTGGGGAGAACATGACTTTACTCATAACACTTTGCATAATAGTTACCTTAAGTCAGAGTAGAAGAACTAAAAACGGTATAGAATATCCTTAACCTCGGAAGAAGTAAATTATGAAGACAGTCCTGACAGGTTCACCATTGTTCTCGCATACGGCCCCCGCGAAAGGCATTTTAAAAGAAAATTGACAAAATGTTGTAAACATTCCCTGATCGGCCTGGAGATACCGAATAGAAGCTGTAAAATTCCTGATGGATAAATACATAACAAATTGCAGCTGGTGAGCCCCTCAGTTTCCCGAGAGAATGCATTATTCAATTCCATTCCTTAGCTTTTTGTGCCGGCTGTTTCATCTCCCTTATTCGAGAGAATTTCGGTCCTAAACCCTTTTTTTTGTGTGGATAGATCCATCGCCGTTGGACTAGGGCCTGCACGAATCATGTCTTTCCCGAGAGAGGCGCCTAAACGATTTATGTCCCCGGTTGCGACCGTTTCCACATTTCTCCCCGACGGTTACTTACATAACTTCGTATGGGGCTCTAGCTTAATGGCCGAGGAGAAAGATAATGGCTGGAAGTTTCATGTTTCATTGCTGCCTGAAGTGCAATGGGGCATCGTTTACCACATCCACTCGGCAGGACGTAGAAAATCTCTGCAGCCTACAGCACTTATCCCACCGGGTGCTCTTGATATAGCATTCCTCCTCTAGAGAGAATGTTTACGACCTACGTACTCATATTCCAAAGGATATAGTTCACCATTTATATTTATTGTCGCATTTGTTCATATTTATCAATCAGCCACTCATTTTGCAGTTAATTCCCATGGGAATCATGTACGTATTTGCACGATAGTGAAATGCAAAATGGAAGGAGTTTTATAGTTATGAATGCATTAATAGCTTCCCCTAATTCCATGCCTATGTGAACTTCATTTTTTGTTCAAAATCAACTTGCCGTTGAATTCAAAATTTTGCTGCGTAGGTTTTTTTTTAAATCAATAATTCTACTCGATCAAAAAGCAAACATTAACATATGAGATTAAGTCTATCTTCCCAGATTGAATGGGGATTGAACCTATGAATAGAATGTGTGAAGGTAGCTTTTACAGCTATATGAAGAAAGCTGAAAAGAAGTGCTCCAGCTTGGTTTGTATGGCTGTTGACACTGATATCAATCCACCCGAATTTTAGGGCTTAAATTTCCAGCTCATGCATTGGTATTACATCCATTTCTTAGCGGGGTCTATTATGTTTACGTATACCTCGCTAGTAGGGAAGACCCCTGGCGTAAACGTATAGCGTTAATACGAGCATAACTACAAGAAGTATGTTTAGATAAGTCTTCTTATCATGTTTTTGCTATTTTTTTCAATCCGAAATCTGTTAACATAATCCCTTCTATCGTTCTCATGCTAAACAAATACCGTTTACGTAATAATTTATATTTCTCAATTTCTTCTTAACTTTTCATATGAATTATTATGCCAATATCACTCTTGTTATGTTGTTTATTTCTGTTTGTGTCCTCACGGAATTCATTTCGTCCCTTGGTGTTATTAATTGCATGTTCGTTGTCTCATTTTTATACTGTGAGCGGAAATTTATGCTTTTAAAAAAGACGTGGTCGTCTTTTCCGTAAGTCACTGTTGATTTCGGTTTAAACAAAAAATGCGACCGTGATTGTGCATCTTTGGAAATACTTTTTCTTCTGCTCTGCAAGTTAAATTGGAAAAGGATAATTTTATCCTATACTTGGCTCTGCCTTTTACCTTTCCATTAATAAAAAATGTCCATTGTTTTAGCTAGTCAAAGACGAAAAGCTTGATTATCCCGGAAGTGCGGCGAGATCTCCAGCGTTTCCGCCCTTGGCAGGCTTTGCTGTAATTCCGGGATCGTCCGAAGGCTATCCCTAGTCGTTAGGCCACCCCGTGGAACCACCCCCCCCCCATGTCCCGACGCCGTTTCCAAACCCTTCCACCCCCATGCAAACCCTTGGGTCCGCCCCTCTCGTCTAGCCGGCCAGGATTCCATTGGCATCCCCGTGCCTTTAGTCCAACCCCTTGTCCCACCTCTTCCCCACCCCCCCCCCGAAATCCCTCCCAGATTAAGTGCACCCCTCCTCCCGTTCCCTCCCGCAGGGCACAACCCCTGCCTGCGCGTCCATCCATTAACTCGACGCGTCCGCGTTGAACCACCCTTCCCCCCTTCTCGGTCCAACCCCATGACCCTCAGGGTCTCCGCCACCCCCGGCCCCCCCTCCTTGGCGTCCGAATCACGCACATCTCACCTCTTCCCTTGTGACCCCTCCGCTCTCCCCCCCGCACTGCCCTCTCCTCCGCCGCCGTCGGCGCTTTTATCCCATCCTCCCCACTCCGACCCCATCCCCGCCGGCACCTCCCTCTTCTCGCTCTCGTTCTCACCACCACTCATGCCCCCTCCCGGCACACGCGGGGGGCTTCACAACCCCCCAGGAGTCACGCGCTCCCCCCCCCACCCTTTCCTTCACATTGCTGAATCAGACTCTGTGAAGTCTCCCAATCGGACTCCATGACGTCGAACTCCCCTCGCACTCTTCGCACCGTCATCATAGATCGTCTGTCTCTCAAGTAGGTTCGGCAACCATTTGCCGCTCTGTTCTCCACGGCCGTCTTTCCTCTCTGTCGTTCACTTCATTTCACCCAACTGCATTCCTCGTCTTGATTCCTCCTCCTTGCCTTGTCTTCTCTCCTTCGTCGACACCCTCAATATCGCCCCTATGAGCACATCTCCCATCCGATTCGCTTCTCTCGTTCTTATTGTCTCCGAAAGAGTTTTTCCTATTTTTTTCCAGAAATTCCTCATTTAGAACCTTTTACCTTTCCTACTGATATTCAGCTTCCGCTTTCACATCCAATTCTCAGAATCTACAATTGTCCTTCCCAATATTTTCCTCGATATCCAATTCTCTTGTCACCAGACAGAAATACCATCTGCGTAAAAGACATCCCTCTTCTCTTTCTTTAATCTAATTCTTCGCATAACCAACTCTAATTTCTCCCTCTCTTCAAACTATCATGAGATTTGTCGAACGTGGAAAAAACATTATATTTTGCCTCCAGATTCTCGAACGATTAGAACTTTTTCTTAGCAATTTTTTAAGTTCGGGACGTCATGTTAATTTCGATTGATTCCGAAAGAAGCAATAATAATCAAATCGGTCTTAAATTTACGTTAGACGATCGGTCATCTATCGAGTGATTTCTGCATCACAGCTCCATCCCTCGTCCCAATCCCTTTCTCTCTGTTGATCTCTTCGGGTGCCTTCAATTTCATGTTTTCTGTTGTCTGCGTCATACAGGATCCTGGAGATCGTTTCCTGAGCCATTTTTTATTCTGCTGGTCTATCTATACGCGGAAACAGGAAAAGTCCCAAAAGAATTGAAATATTACTTCGGAAACGTCATTATCTTATCTGACTTAATAACTATACGATTGACCGCCCGTGTTTTGAAAACTTCTCTCTGCCTCGGCAAATCCTTTTTTTTCTGACCTTAAAAAAATGTAGAATTTTCAATGAAGGCGATATTTATTTTGTACTGAATTATTATATACATACATTGATTAGCCTTGCCCGAGAAACTGCTTTTACGAAAAAGAAGGGCTTATGCATTCTGATGACATCCTAGAGCTGCGCTGCGATAATTAATTGCTTCTGATACCATTACCCATGCCAGATAGGTTCGAAGGGTAGGAGCCAGACGAAAAGAAGTCCACGCAGAGTCTGTGCCTCAGTGAGGCAATGTAAAAGGCATATGACCCCTGTAGGGTGGCCATTTGAGTGATAATGTCACATTAAAGACTCTATCAAGGAAGGAAAAAGGAAACCACTTCATTTATTCCCCCGAGGCAGCTATGATAGGAAAAGCTATTATAGAGACAAAGAACTGTATCGTTCTACCGTTGTATAGTCTGCGGCCATCAAAAAACCGTGCATCAAACGGTAGAATAATAAAACTGAAATTTCACTAGAAATAATTGGTAATGAATTTTTTCCTGAAATTATTTCTACACCATGATGATCATCCTGGGGTTAATGCTTTATGAGGTCGTTAAATGAAAATCCTCCAGTACTTGCCCATACCCAGGTAAACTCTCAATTCCCACGTAGTTAATCTGGTCAAAATCCTCCTTATACCTTTTCTGCCTAATTAACTTTCTGCTTTCGCTGAATCCCTGAAGAAGCGGTATCATCTAAGCGAACGCGAACTAATAGATGTGATCCTACAAGTTCAAGGAAACCAAATAATGAAATGTCTCAAATTTATTTACTGGTCCGATGCCTTCGTCGGGTTAGCAAAAAAGAACATAGGAAAGAGGATGCCGCTAACCTCCGAGTTATCATATTCTATATATATATATATATATATATATATATATATATATATATATATATATATATATATATATATATATATATAATTGATGCGGTGAACTGTTGAAAAAGGAGGAAAAATGGCAGTGCATTTATTTTTTACAATTTATTCTCTACACCCGGAACACATTCGCCTTCTGGGCGGGTAAAAACATCTCCCACTACCTTTGAAGACTCAACGATTCTTCCCCCGATTTGCACTTTTGAGACCTCTCTCTGCACATATTGCCGATCGAATTTTTGCTTCGGTGGTACTCGGCCCGTGGCTTCGGCCCGGTTTCCATATTCATCGCGGCGTCAAAAGCCCATGCAGGAAATGGAACGTGCCTTCGCACAGCATCGCATCCCTATCCATCCCCTACCCCTCCACCCCCAGTGAACCCCCCCGCCGTACACACCCTCCCTCCCCGGTCGGTCGCACGCTTCCGTCGGCATTCCCCCAAAACACGCAATCTCCCCCCACGCCAGCCCACAGCCCCGTGACTCATTCCACCCCGCTAACCTCACACCCCTCACTGGACCCTTCCCCCTACGCACATATCGTCCTCCGACAACATCCCTCTCTTTCCTTATCCCTCCGACCATTACAACAACCCTTTGACGCACCCTCCATGCCACTCTCAAAGTCCCCCTTCCCTCTCTTTAACACGCGCTAAGCGACAGAGGCACGACTGGAGTCCATCCTTCCCAAACTCCGTCTCTCGTCATGGCAGTTTCTACGGTATACCACTATCTACACTACGCTTTCTGTTTTACTCAGATTACTGCAACCGGTTTGATCGAATCATATTATCGGTCATGTTTTGAAAACTTCGGCAAAATTGGGAGTACTTATAACCCCCTAATAGGTTCCGATCGTCCTAACTGAAACGTGATGTATTTAGCCCCTTTGAGGGCTACATCAGGTGCGTATTCCATTACTTCCTTCCTTCCTTCTCTCCTTTCAGTTCTTCCTTGCATGTGTTTGTGTGTGTGTATATAAAAATTTATATTTATTTGATGGTTGTGTCCATCCAAAAACCTACCTTAACCGGTAGATTACCTAAAAAAAATATTTTTATACATGTATTAATGTGGGTGTGTGTGTGTTTGTATATACATAAATATTCATTCTTTCTTTCTCTCCCTGGAGAAAGGTGGCTTGACCACCGAAATACCTTGACACTTGACACCGAAACCGAAATACCTTAACCTTGACACCGAACCGTGGCTTGACCACCGAAACTTTGGAAATCTGTGAGTTTATTTTATTTTTTTGGTTTCTGTTTTTTTCGCTCGTGCAATTTTGATATACATTATATGCATTAAATAATTTAAATGGATCACCATAAAGTAGGAAATTGTTGGAGGAAGGAAAATGGGGAATGCTAGTATTTCGCGTCTGCGGGAGCAGGTCAAGAAAGATCCTTTGAAGGGAATTCACTTCAAGCGATGCAGGTAGATCGATCAGCAAATCAACGAGCCACAACGGCAGAGTAGTGAGTGCGGTGAGCGAAGATGTGGCGCAAGGGTTTCGCATTCCACGAGTTAGGAGAGTTCGGTGCATTTGTTTCGCGAATTTGAGCCAAAGGCTTGGTCCACGGAGTCTCTGCCACCTCTGGCAAAATTATATTCCAAGTGCGCGGGTTGTTGTCTGCTGGATTGCGGTGGCCGTCACATCGGGAAGGGAAATTGCATCGCAGAAAGCAGCAGGCCGGTGTGTTTCCATTCGTCGGAAGGCAGGGATCCGGGAGTAGCGTAACCTCAAAGGGGAGGTGCTCATAAAACATACCTTCCTCTGCCCATTAAGACAGGGGAGGTAACCAGAGTGAGCACGGAAATGGAGGCACCCCGGGTGTGAAGCCGCCTCCCCATGTAAATCGATCGATGTCTTTCGTGTAACCATTAAGTTTGAATTGGTCTTGCCTTCATGTGAGTTTTAGCATGCTCTCTAGGTGTATGAAAATGTTCAAATTGCCTTCAGAGCACGGTTGTCAACATGTGTTTAATGATTTCGGAATCCTTTTCTGTCCAGTTAATCTGACCGCATGGATATCATAATTAGTTTTCGTAAACTTAGGTTACATTTCGTTGAAATGTATTGCATATAATTGTAATTATAAATTTAGTGTATAAATAGGGGACACTCAGGAAGCGATCACCTCCTTAGACTTTTATTAGGTGGAAACCAGTTTTATTGATGTTTGGGAATTGGTGATAGATTTTTTACTGGTGTATAACATTCAATTAATTCTATTTGGATCTCGTGGATCAGTTTTCCGCATCTAAATCATTCCGGATTGCTAATTCCTCTCCAGGTCGTTTTCATTCGGGTGGGCTTATAAGGTGCATTTTACCCATTCTCCGAAATTCGATTGTTTAATCTTTAGCGATTAGCTTTAAATATAATTAACCATTTCCTGAAATTTTAATATAACTTCAATGATAAAGGAAAATTTATAAGACAAATATTATTTTAAAATAATTATGATGTTTTCCAAGGCTGCTGTTGATAATTACTGTGGAAAAAATGTGTAGTTTTTACTATTTTTATTGACTAAATTATTAATACTCTGTCATACTCTCCAAGGAGTACTCACAACTCCAAAACTGGATAAATTATGCATATATTTCTGTTGGAAACAAATGTGACCCGATTCATTCCTTTGAAAGGTAGAATTTATCATTTTCATGTGTTTGTTATTATTTTTATGTGTTCTTATATTGTTTGTTGCTGTCCAAGTTTTTATTCAACACTTCCGTGTTACTTCGACGAAATCATCTCTCTATCTATCTATCATGTGTGTGTGTGTGTATATGTATGTACATAATGCATTAGTTAATTCATAAATCTTATAATACAATCACAATTGTATCTGATCCTATTATTTGCTGAGCAGGAAAATACCGCATTTAATTTATTCCAATTGCCGAATCATAAGAACCATCTAGGTTCATTATTACCTATTTACTGGAATAAATCATTAAAAGCGCTTCAAAACCTGCTGCAAGTATACTGTGCGTTGAAAAATAAAATGACCGGTAGTCTAATTTAAAAATATGATTCATTCCTCGTTAGGGAACCTTTCCACCATATCTTGACGGGAGTGGCACATTGTGTCATTTTTCTCTGGAGTGCATATTCCTCGCTTGAATTTTTCCAATTCGAAATCCGTCGGTCGTTTTCACGCTTAGGAAAATAAGTGACCCACATAAACACTGGGGAGGAGGGTGACAATAGATTTACAAAAAAAAAATGCTCGTACGCACACGCTTCTCCCTTCGCAGGTGAAAATGCGAGACACGATCCCACCGACCCCTCAAACTTCACAATCCCCCCAACCCCCCGGGCGTACACTTGACTCGCGCCGGCGGCAACCCTACCACCCCCCCCTCCCTCCCGGACCCCTCTCCCGACGACTCCCGTCTCGCATCCCCGATCTCTCCCCTCCGGCCTAACCCCCTTCATCCCTTCCGCGTAGCCAGCCAGCTCAGCCCTCGGTCACGCGCATCTGTGGTTTTCGAGACGTGCACAGTCACCGCTCGTCGTCCTCCCGAAACCCACTCTTCCTCTCCCTTGCTCTTAGCCCCTTATGCCTTCCTCCCATAGACACTCAACCCCCTCTACCCCGGTCATACTTCAACCCCCCATTCTCCTCAGCC
>CM073776.1:80562732-80728751 GCA_037158775.1 Hetaerina titia | reverse complement strand
ATCAATGTTTCAATCAAAGTTTATATTTTTCATGCACACACACATGTATATGTATATATAGATACACAGTCGTCTTTATTCTGGGACGGGATGGAGACTGTGGAGCTTTTCTTGCACCTAACCCTTAATATATATAAAACAATGATGTATATATTTAAAACAGAAAACAAGAAAGGACACTCACATATGTAGTATTGTTTCGTTCGTTTCGACGGCACGGCCGCATTATCTTATATATATATATATATATATATATATATATATATATATATATATATATATATATATATATATATATATATATATATATAATGTAAATTCACTAATAGTCATAACAAACACAGAAACCAAAACACACAAAAGAGAGACTCACTGGTTCTCGAATTTTCGGTGGTCCAACCACCTTTCTCAAGAGGAATTAGGACAGTTCTGTTCCTAATTCCTCTTGAGAAAGGTGGTTGGACCACCGAAATTTCGAGAACCAGTGAGTCTCTCTTTTGTGTGTTTTGGTTTCTGTGTTTGTTATGACTATTAGTGAATTTACATTATTGTACACGTTCGTGGGTTTTCCAAGAAAGTGACTATATATATATATAATTATTATTTTTAAGTAGTCTACCTGTTAAGGTAGGTTTGGATGGACTAAATACATAGCTACCAAATAAATATTTTGTTCCTCCCAACAAAGCAACGCAACCCATTATCCTATTCTACAACATATATATGTTTGTGAACGTGTGGACATCAAGATGCGAAAAATTACAATCAGGTGCATGCGACTAACGTGAGCGACTCATTTTTTTTGAGTCATCTGAGAGGGGAACCTGTGCAAGCCGGTCAAGACGCCTCATTCGACCCTCTCCACACGCCCGCCCACCACCGCAGCCTGACACGGGAGCAACACGGTCGCCGCGACCACTGGCGCACACACCCCTCCTTATCCCCGGCAACGCCCTCCCCAAGGCCCGAAAACTATATCACCCCCTCCTTCCAACCTCTCTCCCACCGTTAAAACCACGTCTCCCGTCCTCCGGTTGCACGCACGCAGAGCTCTCCTGAGCCCCCCTTCCGTGTAAAAACACCACCTCGGTGCTCGCAAAAGTGTTCTCGTTACCTACATAACCTCTTTTTTTCTCCCTCCCCCCCCTTTTTCTTCATGTTTTTTTCCGTGCAGCCCACCCACCCAAGGTGTTGCCAAGCGGATTAAGCTCCCGAGAGTTAAAAAAAAGGGTGGGGAAAAATGAGGAAAGGAAGCTAACTGAGTGATCGGTTTCTTACCCGGGGTGAAATCGTTCGTGTGTGGGGAGTTTAGGTTAAGGGGTTGGTCGTCGTTCGTGTCTTTTTTATCCTTTTAAATTTTTTTCAGGTCGCGGGTGTTGGGTATGCATCGAGGGAAAAAATATTCAGGGGTGGTTGGTTAAGGGTTTTTTTCCTTGCAGGAACGATTTGGCAGGTGGTTACGAAGTCGCACGTCTCGGTTTTAAGTTGTCACCTGTGATTTTTTAGATAGGACTCGTTCAAGATGAAAAGTGTATTACTAATGCATAGTGCTTAAGCTAGTATATATATATATATATAACGAGTTGTCTCCCTGAAAAGAGTAAATACAATATGTATGTGTGTGTATATATACATACATATTATTTCATAATTTCATTCATATTTTAATTCAATTCTTATTCGTAATCACACTTTACATGTTAACGGTGAAAACTTTTTTTCTATTTTTTCTCGAAACTTAAATGTCCACGGGTCATCACGCATTTGATCCGCAAGTGATTTATAAGCCTGGTAATTGCTCCTACTCTTGCGAGAGGGAGAACGTCGTGTTTTCATTTCTAAAATTCAGTAAAGGTCACTCGGCCCCCTCCCTCTTTGTCTTTCGAAGGGTAAAATAGGGGTTCTTCGAGAAATTTTAATTTTTGTAAGCGTCGAGGAAATCCGAAAAAATCACGACTTCTTCCCATCCCCTCTTACTTTCCTTTCTCCCCCTTTCCTGCTTTATTTTAGTGCAGGCGGTCGTTTTTCTTTTTAATCCGCCTAATGTTTTCCGAATGGCTCACTTTGGGGAGGGGAAGGATTTGGTCGCGGCCCGGAGAGGGTTCATGAGTGGAGTAGGGGTTAATTTAGAGGGTGATTCCGCATGCACCACCGGGAAGGCGATGAAGTTGTCTCCCGCGATTAATATCGAGATAGATGGGGTCGGAATTCGTGAGTCACTCCGCGTATATATTATATGTAAATATATATAATATGCCGTAATGGCGTCGGGCACATTAGGGTGATTACGTTCCCCTTATAAATCCACGGCTTACCCCGGAGAACTTAGTATAAATTATGGAAATTGCGCGTGGTCATGAAGTCGGATGTGGTGTTGTGCGTATGCTACCTAGCGATTGCGTTAATGTCCGTTCTCAAATTATCCCAGGAGTTTTATGCTCTAGGTTTGTTTATTTATCGAGCGGAATTTTAACAAAAGAAAAATGTTGCCTAAGCGCGAACGTGGGGTACTTTGAACTTCGCGAGTACCTTTTTTGTGTTTAATACGTCATGTTAGATTCACAGCGTCTGGGAAATGATCACCTTAAGGTAATTTAAAAAAAGTTAATTTACATAGACCAGGTATATTATAAATTACGAACACTCTTTGTGAGTTAGCTCTCTAGGAGTCCCATTGGTCTTTGACCGGCCACGCTTGGTGCAAAAGGGTTGTTAACGATTTCATTAGGCATCATTATCGAGTGAACATCCATTGCAGCTGTTTCTTGAAGGGGATTAATTCGATTGGAAGGATGCTTTCAGCGTTAACCGACTGATCACTAATTTGACGCGAACGATGTCAGAGTATATAGTACGTTAGACCTTTTTTGCACCCATATCAATTGACAAGGCCAGTTACTCCGTCAGTGCTCCGTTAAAACAAAAATACCAACCTCTCATAAATTCGCGAGCGAATTATCCCCCGAACCCCGAAGTGATTCGTGGATATTCATTTTGTGACGAAATCTTACAATAAGATTTTTCACCGAAATAACCTTTGTTTTCGATATTCCTCAAGCCCCCACAAGGATTAAACATTTCGTAGGCATTCATTTGTTGGACGAAATCGCAAGGAAAGAAATTCTGTTGTTTTGACTCTGAGCGTTTCTTTCTCATTTATCATATAGTATTTGCTATTCATGTATTATAATCGGTATTTAGCCCACTCGTTACCACGGCTGACCAAGAGTTGACTGTAATGGAAACGCCAACTGAGGAGAAATTGTCTCTCTCGCAAGCCTACGCGTCGTCTGACATAACACACCTCGTCCCCACTCTCTTTCCCCCTCCCCGCCGCAATCCACAAGACCGTCTGCATGCACTTCCTCCTCTTTGACACCCATCCAATCTCTCGAGTGTTCCAAACACTCGTTCGGCGGCAAACGTAAAACCGCACGATCAGAGCTTACATGAACGTGGACAGGATGTACATTTCAATGTTTTTTTCTTTCTCCCGTACTTTGTCTATCAACACTCCGTACTGGTAGTCGCGCGGTGGAGGTGGTTCAAGCGGTCGCCCATGGGAGAGGAGGTCTCCCACCCTCCCAACTTCGAGTCCTCCGTACACAGCAGTGTTATCCCCAAGGTAACCGTCCACCACCCTTGGCAGCAACTTGTTCGCGAGAGACCCACCGTCCGTTCTTCTTCCGCCTGCACGGCGGTTTTCACGAGTTCTAAATGAGCCGTTACCTGTCGGCTTCAAGCATCATTGTAAACCTTATTTATAGCATAGTTTAATCATAATTTAAGTTTTTCGTTTCTCACAAACAAAACGCACACGATTGAGAGGTTTTTTGGAATGTCATGGTTTTATCAAATATGTTAAATGACCGGTTGAGGTGGGTTTTCGCCCACCGGGACGGTGTATGTGTGCCCGTAAGAGCTGACAATGACTCTTCGGGACGAGTGCAAAGGAATGGAATTGAATTTGAGGGCACCATGGTGAAATGAATGCATTCTTGCACCAAGACTTATCACGTTTACCTGACCCACTATCCGAGTAAAATAGACCACATTCGTGCTCGAACTTTTTTTTTTACATTTTATAAATGTGTAAATTTCATTCATGATGACGTATATGCTGAGAGCCAGTATCCCCTGTCGTGTTTCCTGGTCAGCGTAGTTGTAAGTACAATGAGTCAACAAGCATGCAGAGACTCAGAACGGTATGAGGGCGGGAATATACGCTAAATCGATGAAAATGTCACCTATAATTGCTGACAGCGTAATTCTCCTCGGACCCAATATTGGATATTTTGCTAGAATTTGGCTTCCATGTTAGCAAACCAAAAGGAGTAGCAGTAGCCTCGCGATTTACTTTCACCGGATAAGACTTAATAGGGGGCTGCAGATTATGGGTGCGAAAGACTCTGCGGCACACTTAGTTGTAAGGTTTTTTTCAGTCGTAATTCGCGTCAGCGGCACGTTTGGAAGAAAAACTTCATCTTTTGTTTGTCACGGCTTGTGTCCCAACCTTTTCTGTCCCCTGCAAGTAATTTTGTAGTTTTAGTGGGAGCCGAATGGGCATGTGTTTGTGCAAAAACATTTTTTCTGTCGAAAAAGTCCTCTCTTAAGCTCTACCGAAGTTTGTTGGGTTCGTCGCGGGTGAAATGGACGAAAGCATCGAGTCGGAGATCACGAGTTTCGCAAGAGACGATGACGGAGTAGTCATAAAAACGAAGGATCCACGGAGAATGGTGCCTTATGTGTGTGTGTGTGTGTGTGTAGGAGTGTGTTTTGTTCTCTGCCCCTCCACGCCCCGTCTGTTTCACCCTCTCCGTCTCGCCCCCCAAACCTTCCCAGCTCGACTCTCTGGAATCACGATCTCGTCTCGAAGAACGTGACGTGACGGAGGGGGAGAGGGGTAAAGGGCATGGAACAGAATGGAGATGAAAAAATCGAAGAATCGGGGTGCACATTCTCTTCCCTTTGGATCCTCCCCATGTTTTATCATTATTATTTTTTAAATCCCATATTTCCCATCTCGCGAAAAATTCGCCCAGGCACACATACGCACACAATTCCCGCTTCCTCTCTACTCCCTCTCGAGACATTTTGGAGGACAGGAAAATATTCTTCCCCTTTTTTTCCGTGCGATTTCCGAGCGTCTCCCTCTTTCCCTGCTGCGATTGGCTTCGTGCTCGGGGGAACTCCGGCGTTGCGAGCGTCTCGTCTCCCTCCCCGGGGTGCACATCCGAAGATTAATTCTTCTCACGCCTTCCGAGGACGGAGTAATCGAGATTCTTTCTTTCTTTTTTTTTGCCGTTGCACGCTCGTCGTTCTGTTGCATCCTGTGACTTTTCTGTCCTCCAGCTCATATCGCTTGCTGCTGACTCCGGAGACACTGCGATTTTTCTGCCATTCTCGTGCATCTCTTTCATTCCTTAAAATTGGCTTCTTGTGCGAGGGTGACGTGGGATTGTGCCAATCCCACTCCCAGGTGCGCCTCAAGGAGAGATGATTCTCCTCACGCCTTAGAGATTAGGGCATTGGAATATTTTTTGCACGAGGAGACATCGGCAAGACTTTTCGTCCGTAGTGATTACGCTTCTAGTAACTCATTTCCATTTCCATCCTAGATATTTTTTTCAGCAACGCGACTATCTTTCCCACTCGATCATCATCTTTGTCGTACCTGCCATTCCTGCTCGTTGTCAGTTTGCTCAAAAACACTGTGCATCTAAAATGTTCACGGTTGCCCACGTAGCGGTAGATGAACTATGCTCTTCAGTACTTCGTCAGTGGGTAAAAACAGCCTTTCTTTTCGTGTCGAAAACAAAGAAACTTAGTTCGACATGGGTTTGAAAATATGCCGTTAATATTGTTATAGGCTGTAAAATAGGTTTTGTAGTCGGCCTAGCCTGGGATCCATTCACAATGCCTACACCTAAATTAAAAGTTTGAATTTAAAATGAAATTAAATTATTGACTTTGTAATTTCACACACTTAATTTCAAAATACGACCCAGGTTTCGACGTTGAACGTCATCATCAGGTTCAATGTTCAGCGTCGAAAGCTGGCTCGCGTTTTTAAATGAAGTGTGTGGAATTACAAAGTCAATAATTTTATTTCAATATGCTATGTAAATTCCATAAAGTTACGCCGGAGACCACAAATTTTAAAATGAAAAGTGTTCAAAATCAAGTACTCACTATATTGTAGGCGTGTCAATGCCCGAACAAGTTAGATTGATTAGTAGGGTTCATGAACATATGTGTATAGCTTCTAAATTGACACGTTCCTTGGAGAATTGAGTCTTTGATGACATGGAACAGTTTTCTCAAGTTCCTTCCGTACAAATTTTATTTCAATATGGTTGAACTTATTTCTCCCCTCCTTCAGTGAGATAGCTTTCTCTGTCTGCCCCCACCCTCCCCAGAGACACGTCGGTCGTTCGGTCTCTCACGTCAACGATTCCCAAAAATGTCCTTGTTTGTTACTCTTTTACGATTTCCTTTCCGCGCAAGGAAACCTCGGAAGATTATTAATCTTCCTCGTGCTCTCAGGAGGCATTTATCGAAGATTGTCTGTACCTAGTTGCACACACGATGTTCGGCGAATTTTCGGCCAACTTTCTCCCCTTCATTCGTCGTGCGACAGCTGTGAAGTTACGCCTAATTAAGCTCAATGAAGACCCTCCATACAAGTTCCGTGAAGTGGAAACACATGGCAATGTGTGTATACACTGTGCGCTAATTAAGTGAACTCCGACGTAAGTACCGGCCGGGGCTAGCCAGGTGGGTAGCGTATCGGCTGTCTCCTCTAAAGTTACCGGTTTCAAACCTCGTCTCGATAATATGCCGGCTTCTTTCTTGACCATGCAGGTTGTAAATGTCGTTCCAGAATATTGCACCGTCTACATAAATCTCTAAATAAAATGAGCACCTATTCCCTTCTTCAATTGTCTACGCCTACATAAACACCCAGCTATCCAGCAAAAAGGTGTGTGGCAAGGGGTGTAAACACCAAGTAAAATACCCATGGCCTGTCGGTAAAACAGCCTGAAATGACCTCCTGCATTTGTTCAAAACGCCAATTATCTACTTTCTCCTTCCCCGCTCATCTTACATTCACTTCTTTATCGCATCCTTCAATAGATCGTTAATTTTGAGTACAAATAACGTTTAATGATCCGTATTTTTTAAATATTCTAAATATATTAAGGCTCTTAACATATGTATCATTTATTCCTCTCCCAAATCAACTCAATACAGAGAGACGTAGACTCTGTCTTTTCGCATGACGTAACTTTTCTCATGAATTTGTATTATGAAATTATATCAAAATCGGTGTTTACTGACATCGAATGTGTAAGTGCAGAAATTGCCAATTTACATTTTTTGTATGGGAGAAGATGTTAGAAGTTCTAAAACGCGGTGTTTAGCGAGCAGATAAAATCGTTTCGCTACGTATTTGTTTGTCTATCGAATTAGATTTATTTTGTAACGTTCATTGGTACACTTAAAACTCATTACAAATGGTGATGTTTTTAACGGCTAAAGAAAATTATTCCATTTGGAATACTGTATTTTTTCTGAGAATGCATTTTATTTATTTTTCTTGGCGAGTACGATATCCCTTCTAAGTGTTACTTCCGAGTGAGGGAACTTGTTTGCCCTGGCGCTGAAAACGTTTCAAGTTCAGTAAAAGGTTGTTGTTTCTTCTTTCGAACTACTTATTTTTAAGTCTCGAGCAAGTTGTGCACGTCGGCCGACTTGCTAAGTCGAGTCCATGGCCGCTTTATGTTTGGGTATACTGACCGTCCTCGCGAGTGTCTACGAACTGTGTACGAAGCGGTTGGAACAGGAAATAAAAACGAAAAATAAATTGCAAACCATAAGCACTCGTCTCCTGTATTTTTCCTGTTTTTCTTTTACTTTGTCCGAGTGTTTCACAACATTTCATGTGTCACGCCGCACGCAAACGCCCTAAAACTTTTGTTGCCTCCTCTAGCCCGTTACCTAACCAATTTTTGGAAAATTATTATATAACTCATTAGTATTACTGGTATTTAACCGTTTAAAGTAGGTTTTGGATGATTACATCCCCTATATACAATATTATAACTCTCTAACAAAAAACACAACCTGACTTCGGACTCTACAGTAAGTCCGTTTTTCTTCATTCCCGCGTACTTCATTCCTCCCTTCATGAGAACAATAAATAAAAAAAGAGCGTGGGTGAACATAATAGGAGTTGAAATATGGTGAAAAAGTTCGTAATCAGGTTGTGAAATATAGAGATGTTAGTGGGAAGTCATTTCTTCACAGTATTCGCTATTTCCAGTAGGTAAACTAAGTTTCAGAACCAATCGGTAAAATTAATTTTAATCATACCTCCTTCAATGAATATGAATTTCCCCGACAACTGTTTATTTACGGGGTATGTGAAGTGACGAAGGCAAAATTATTTTTTTCTGAAAATCCCATAATGTTCAAATCCCTCCGCTTCGGAAAAAAACCTCCAACTGGCATCAAAGGGCGTCCGCCATTCAGGCGGTTTGAAATGTCGCACTCCACTTCGGTTTTCGTTTCCGAAAAATGGTGTCTGCGGAATCGACGTGGCTCTCCCCCAAGGCCATGGCAAGGCCTTCGTGCCCCCGAAAGTTTTGTCCGGGCCTATTCCGCGAGGTTGGTCCCCCTTGATGTTCCCACACCAGCCCTTTCCCTCCTCCGTCTCTCTCCCCATCCGCCCACCGTCGTCATGGTGTCAGCGTGAGGGAGAGGGGTGCGGTACGGTACCGGGCGCGTGCCTAGTCGGTAAATAAGGCATGTGCCACCGCCACCTACTATAATGGCCTCGGCTGCCGCGAACTGGCTTCCTCCTTTTTTTCCTCTCCCTCTCTCTCTCTCCCCCCACTCGGTATCCCTTTTTTTATTCCCCCACCTCCCCCTCTCTACTCCTCCCCACAACCCCCCGAACCTTCTTGGCCGGATGGAAGAGGAAGTGGGTGGCCAGTGGGCTCGTTACGGGGGTTGGCCGGAAGATCCGACTGCGGGGTGAGTGAGGGGGTGCTGGCCTCTCCACGGAGGCGTGAGGAGGAAAGGGTTCGCCCGTTCGTGCGGATAGGCGGGAGCGAAAGGGTAGGCGAACATGTGCTTTTTCTTCGGCTGCGGAGTCTCGAAAGGATGGATTTGCGGGATGTACCAGTTCCCTCCACCCCCCCCCCCAAGGTGATTTTCAACACACGCTGACATCTGTCGTCGAAAATCCCGCCGGCTCTGTGCATAAATATTGAACTGCACAAGTACAAAAATTGTTGAGCGTTCTCCTTGAATTCATCCCAGTTGAGATTGAATTCACTTTGGATTTATGTCTGCATTATCAGAGATCTCCTGGACCCTTTTCTGTTTTCCCTCCCGCACCGTTTGAGATTTCGTTATCCTTGATGAGTTTGGCATTGAGGCTCTCCTGGGGCTATCTCGTTGTTAGTGAAGGAGAATCGTAGATTTTTTCGCGAAAAACCCAAGACGCCACCCCATCTTTGAGGATACGGAGTGTTGGCACTAATAAGGCTCCTGTTAGACACCACCCCTATCCCTTCCCCGGGCTGTCTTCATTTTCTCCAGATAGTTTCCGTGACCAGGGAAGCACACAGTTTTGATTTACCATTGGGCGACAAGATGTATTTCTCGAAATCGAACCCGGAACTATCCGATTAGTAACCAAAACCCGATGAGCTACTACGCCACTATCTTTAATTTAGGAGATGATGTTGTCTTCTCATCAACGATTTCTCCTCGGCGTTAAATTCAGTTTTCTCGATATTCTTGAATCTGGTTATTGGATCACGTCTTGATCAATCCCGTCCTAATTCCCTGACCGCCCCTGCTAGATCCGCTCCCTTAATTTACCCCCACGTTCCTCTCCACTCTCCTTCGTTTTGACGCTTTCCTGACTTCCCCCTCCTCCCTCCACACGGTTTCGTAGCCATTACTCTTCATTTTCACCGTGAACGGAATGACGTTTCGGGCATTACGAGTAAAACTTTCTCCTTTCTTATCTTAGCCGCAATGAAATGGAGATGGATGAATATCCCTGCTATGTCATATTATCAACGCATAGTCACCATTGACAATGGCATGTGGTGGCGCACCCACAATAGGAGGACCACAACTGCGAATATATACCGTTTTCCGAATAGTTATTCAAGATGGCGGAGAGAAGAGGGTTCATTTCGGCTGAGACTGGGAAGTCTGACGGCTTATTCTGACGCAGCCATAGTATGCGCACGTAGTAGTGGAAGGGTCCCTTTTCGGCGGGATTAACGACCCGAGGGGGGTTAGGGGGGGTGCTAGGCGAGCGGTGGTTGTGGCGTGGGGATGGATGTTCGGGAGGAAGACAGATGTTGAGTGACGGCAACCAAACCCCCCTCCTCTTTACGCCCGCCCGTCTTCTCCCCTCCCCCTACTCGCGTACAGTAACTTCCGCCCCCGTCTCCGTTCCTCCTCCCTTCCCAACGTATCCCCTCCTAACTGAGGCCCGACCCATATACGTATACACACACCCCTCTTTCTGTCGACCTCCTCACCCTCCGTCGATCACTCTTAACTCCGCGTACCCTTCTCCTCGTCTCGGAGCCGTGTGGTGTGACTCTGGAGTACCGATTGTAGGCGCCCATTACGCCGTCGTGTCGAGACGCCATGGAATGCGTCGCGTCTTGTTTCCGTGTGCGTCTTCATTTGAATGGCATCGTCCAAGCAACCAATCTCAAACGTGCAGTCCCGTTCAATGAGCGCTCATGAGAACTAAAACTTTCCGAGAACTGATGCATAAATCACATGATCGGTAAAGCGAAAGAAAGGCCAAGAATGAATCCTAAGGACCATGAGATGGTGTAGTGTACGTTGGTGCAGGGGAATTTGTTGGAATTAAAGAGATTGGCAAGATATTGGATTGTCGTTGAGAGCGGGAAATAACCAATCTTCGGAGAGGATAATCCATCCGCTAATCATTAGATAATCTGTGGTTAAGATATTGAGAGTGTCAATGTATGTGCAAGCTGCTGCGCATTTCTTCGCAGCCTGTTAAGAGGATCGGGATGGTACGGTGGCTAACGTACTGGCTTCCCACCGAGAGGGTTCGAATCCTAAAGGCGACAGATATTTTTCGGTGGTATCCCGATCCCTACTTGAGGTGCTTTGTGGAGAGCAATTTGAGTGAGTATGAGCCCGTCGGATGGGACGTTACCCCTAACTTCGTACCCCTTAGGGCCTTTCGATGAGAGAAGGCTAATGCCGACGCCGGGTTTCTCTCCACCCGTCTTTTCCCATCCATCCCTAATGGCACAAATGACCTTAGTTGTTGGTCGCCTCCCCTAAAAACTACTACTACTTCTTCGCAGTCCGCAAGGAAATTCTTAAGCAAATTGGCGAACGCCAGGCTGTATGGTTGACCATCACTAGCTCAGGAAACTGTAAGCGTAAAATCTTACAACTCACATCAATTATTGATGTAAATAAGACAGGTTTTATGTAATATTTACTTCTAAGGATAGGTTTTAGGCAGTATAGGCCAACATAAAGTCGAATTTTGATGTACTTTCGTATGAAAAAATATTTAAAATGTATCCTGTTACAATATGTGGAATAAGGTTTAATTGCTGAAGATACTCCATTCTTATGAGAAAGTAATGGGGGTTCTATAAAAAAAATGCGTGCAGTTTATTGTAGCTTCAAGAGCCACATTCAAATTTTCAAGATGGAGCAATCTTTGTCGGAATAACTGCACAATAGATTCTTTTTACTTTTTGACAAAAACAATGATACTCGCAATCGTGTTTGAAACTAGAAAACTGCGCCAATGATTGAAAGCATTAATTCAAATTTCGGTTTGGCACAACCGCAATTAAAAATGTCGAAAAAAATAAGATGAGCATCGGGTCATTATCGTCTAAATTTTCTTTTTTCAGCGTCAGGCATCCATTACGCCTGTATGGTTCCCGTCTTGTGCGGGAGTTACACTAATCGCACGCGTGCCGTGGGAGGGTCGTATCTTCCCGGTCGACAGCTCCATCCCCCTCCTTTGCCCACATTCCCGCCCCTTGCGTCACTCATCACCCCCGCGTGGGAGTAGTCTGTCTCCCCACCATTCCATTCCCCAGAGGTGCCGTAGAAATAAACCCCTCCGGACTGAGTCCGTATGGGAAGTCCGTTGTTTGGTCGGGATGATGGAGGCGGTGGTGCGGGGGGTGTCTTGGCGGTGCCGGGCGAGGGGCAGAGGGCCGGGGGGGGGGGGAGTGGCAGAGAGTTAGAGAAAGGGCACAGCTGTTTCGGAGTACACCAATTTGCCACCTCTGTCGTACTACCCCAGTTCCCAGTCCGTACTCCTCCCTCCCTCCCCGTCACCCGTGCTTCGTCCCTCTTCCCTCCGCCTTGGGTTTAGTTCCCCTTTGCCATCACATCCGTATGGGGACGGACGGAGAGTGACTGTGAATTAGGCGGATGCCTTCGATTTGGACGCGGTGTCATCCGATCGACCTTTTATCGAATGGCCGATCCGCTTCCAATCGATTCGATTCGCCTTGATTTGTTTTCGGACATGTTATCATTCTTATTGGTGGTTGTAATCCGTAGGGGGAAGGTTGATGCAGAGCATTTTGATTGGCGATGAAACGTTGAACATTGTCATGGAGAGGAGAACGTTAGACAAGTGAAGTGTGTGAATAAGGAAAGGATTGGCATAGGGCCCGAGAATCACGTTGGCAATACCGGAATTGTTTATTGTTGTCTATTGTCAGTGTGTTTAATACGTTTGCTAGCAAGAATAGTTGAGTTGAATAGTTCCCTGGCTATTTTCTAAAGAAGCGGCCAAAATTTACCGTTCAAGGGCCATCCATGTACGTTGAGCCATCTTAAGGCCCCTGAATGTAGTTTTGCTGTTGTTCGAAAACACATGTGGAATTCTAATTTTTCTCCCTGATCGACTCTTTTATGTGCTTTTAAAAAGAATATATGCAGATTATTGTAGCTCAAAAAAGGTTTTATACAGAAGTTCAATAGGTTAGACTACGGCAACTGTCGCAATACGTCGAAAAATATTCGCGAGAACCGCGTTACATTTGTGCGCGAACTATCGATTTCAGATTTATTCGGCTAATTATTTTAATTATTCTCCCAGACTTGATAAACCCGTGGTCAGAAATGATTATTTTTCAAAATAATCCGATCGAAAATGGGAGACCGAATTTCAATTCCACCCGGGAGTATGTGGGTAGGTGGGAGGGGGTAACGACTTTCTCGCACCAACTCCCCCTTGCCGGTGATTTCGTTTTCCTTTCATTTACGAGTCCCCATTATTTGGTCCGAGAGAGTTTTCAACTGGTGCGAGTCACTTTAACTTTGCGTTGTGGGGGAGGGAGAAAACTACCCTCGGTGTAATCTCTGCTTTCTCTCGCGATTGTCCATCCCCCTCCTTGCTCGTTATTTCTCCTCGATTTCCCACATACGCCCTATTTCTCTGCGTCGAACGCATGGGGGAGGGAAAGAGAGTGGGAGGAGGACCTGTATGCATCGACCTAGTAGTCCGGAGCAATGGGTCTAGCACGCTTAAACCGGACCCACCCTCCTCACGCACCACACAGGGGGGTGCATAGAATCCCCTGTCTTCCCCCCCTTACTCACGCATCCTGACCTTTCTCTGCTCCCCTTTCATAGTCGGTCGTGGCCAGGGACAATGGCCCTGCCCCCGCCATTGTCAGTTCGCGAGGAGGCTCCCGCGTGATTAAGGTTCCGTCCCTCGGTCTTCCGGAGAGTCCTTTCGAGGGATGGGAAGAAACGAGGGGCAGAGAGAGAAAGGCAATGGGCGCTAACGATCGATCTCCAAGGTCGTGATCGCAACGGAGAGAGAGATTTTAAATTTCGATTGCTTCGCTTTATTTATGGCAGTGCGAAACGTTTTTTTTATACAACTCGCCTCTCAGATTGGTTGAGATAGCTCGGATAAAAAGTGAGATTAGATTAATGAAATGTTTTGTTTCCACAGGTCCCTTGGATACCCTTAACCCCACCACACTCACTCTTCCATGCACCATTGCCGGAAATTCTTTGAATTACCTTTTAGTCAGTAGGTTTGATGTATGAAAAGGTTGGTCGGGCGCCGTCGTCGATTTTCGTTGTCGGTGGATGAGAGGCATCCCGGCGAACAGGCGCGTCTACAAAATGTCTCCGTGGATACCCGAAATATCCAAGTTGGTCTCATTCGGTCGTAATTTCGTATTTACAACACCTGAATGCATGTCAACCTGCGTTGCTAAAAGCGTTTCCAAGTTTGAGTTTTTTTCAAAAAAATTAGAACCCTTTTTCGTCAATATGCCGCAGTAATTGGAGATTTGAGAAGTATCGGAGGCAGGTGACCAGGAAAACTTAATAAGAATACATGTTCAGTATGCCTATTAATTTAAGAGCGATCGGGATGATTATCTCATTTAGGAGGTATGTACTGAAGGTGAAAATGGACTAAGCGTAAGGGGAGTATCACGTCAGCGAAAGAGTATTTGCAATGAGGAGGGTACAGGTGTTGAGGCCTTCAATTAAATAAAAAGAAAGGAATGTAGACTGAAATGGAGCAAAGTGTTGTCTGGCTATGAAACTTGAGCTTTCAGGAAAGAAAATGAGCGTCTACCATTACGTAGACTACTTTGAGAAGTAGGTTTGGACGAGGTTGAATGAAACAAGCCCATTAAGGAGAAAGATCAACGAGGAAGTGTTAGATATATGGTTGGAAGAGGAAAGGAATTGGTTAGAAAATGTCAAAAAAAACAGAGATATGGTCGGAGGAGATGGTGCGACATAGTGTGTCGGGTATTGGTAGAACTCGACTTTACTAGTTGAGCAATGAAGAAGAAAAAGAGAATAGGAATTTCATCAGCATTAAGAGGAACATAAATCATCAAGGCTGAAAGAAGGCAATGGTTTACGGAAGTAAGAGTTTAGTGTTGATAATTCACTGGAAATTTTTTATTTTCTCACAAATGCGTTTAATAGTTTTCAAAGACCATCCTAAGAATATCTCTACAAATCTGATTACTTGAAATTAAGCCATCATATAATGGCTGAGTAGTGGAATTGGATGTTCTATGTAAAAGTTTCGGACTCCAAAATATCTCTAATTGACATAGATACTCTCAGGTGGTATTTCAAAGGATTTGTCGTTGACTCTTGTTAAAAAATATGTTCACAAATATTTCAATAAAGGAAGATCCTATTCATGAGAGATCAAATCCCTGCCTGAAAATTCTAAGAGTAAAACTTGTCCCTCACTTTATCGTTTCGGGAAATGATTCGTTTGATATTATTTCGTCTTTGATTAACTTTGTGACGAAACGGAGAAGTTTCCAGCGTGATAATTGTATTACATGCACCGGAATAGAGTCTGCCGAAATTCAAGAAAATGATTTTATTTTTTGTAGCTGTGGATAAAAATGAAAATATTAAGTTGTTATTCGGTTCGGAGCTGAATAAAATTGCAAAAGAAGTTTCTGCCTCCAATCCCATTTCATCGTACTTTTTCCAAATATACCAGCTCTTATAAAAAGAGACGTTTCAGACGTGGTATGGTGGAATAACATGATTAATTAAAATTAGCAATTTTCCACAAAAATAAAATTTTATTAATACGACCGGTTTCAATACAACTACATCATCTTCTGGAGGACCAGAAGATGATGTAGTTGCATTGAAACCGGTCGTATTAATAAATTTTATTTTTGTGGAAAATTGCTAATTTTAATTAACCAGCTCTTATGTTTGGAAGTTTATATTCAGCCTCTTAAATGTCACCCGAGTTGTGATTTCGAGGCTAAGCTAGTTGTTAAATGCATTTAACGAGAGATCGAGGGACACGTACGTGGAGAGGGATTCCAAAGTACGATTCCTCGTATGTCCGCTGAGATTAAAATCGTCTGAATTGTTTTGTCGTTAATAATACTATAGTATTCAAGATATGGATTGGAGATATGGGTTTTCAAACTGCCTATCCCAATCAAATCTGTCCAGTAGGTGTAATTATTGCAAAAGCCACAAATTATCTATTTCTATTGTCTATGTACTTTGCTAATTAATCCGGTTCCACCTGCCCTACGTTTACACTGCGAGCATCATTTGAATTTGCGTAATGGCGAATCGCCTAGAGTGGGATCGCGTATTCCTAGGGACAGCAGGACATTTCTCCGACCTTTCTCGAAATGAGGCCTGAACATCCCTCCTACAACATCGACCGCTCACGATTACCCTTCCCGGGAGGTAACGCCGGCCGAACCCGCGATCGGGAGGCTTTCCCGCCCCCGTGATCACGACTGGACCCCCGTCCGCCCACCACTCGGATCGAACCATAGAACCTCTCCCATCAAGGTATTTCCATCCCCCCTCCCGTCCATTGCATCCCACCGTACTTTATTACTTTCTCGTGTGTTGCGGGACCAGTTCACCTTCCGAATTCCCAGCGGAGTCCCGGGGGAGGGTGCCACTCCCATCCGCGGGCTTCGGGGAGGAGGCTGGGAATGCAAGAGAGAGGAACATGCAACGCGGAGAGGCTTACACACACACACACACACTCCGTACCGATTCCTTTCTCGCAGAGGCGCAATTACGTTCCTTCCCATTCTCTCCGGTCCGCACTTCGGTAGCAGCTGCCGTGAAGTTCACCAATCCCTTATCCGAGTTCCCCTCGCCCTCCACCCCATCCTGCACCTTTCCCCTCCACTTCAAAACACAACACACTCCTGCGTGCACTCACGTCACCTAACTACGGGTTCCCCCACCAAAAACACCCTCCCCCATTCTATACCCCCGCACCCCCTTTTGCTGACCCTGCTCCGCATTTGATCTTCTTCACCACCCGAGTGCCACGCCCACTCGAGGAATGGGAAGTCGAGAGGGGGTTCATGCCCTCCCCACTCGTCTCTCCGCTCTCCCATATTACCCCACGCGTCCGTCCGACAGTGCGGTTTCGACAGGCGACCTTTGTCAGTCTGTCTAGGGTCACCGGGACCCCCCCCCTCATCCCTCTGCACCTTTACTCCGTAGTACGAGGACGGGGTGTGCTCCAACGCGACGTCCGCTCTTGCAGCTTTTCTCTTGCAACCCATCCTTTATCCTTATTTTTTTCGTTAACTCGCAGGCACCCCGTGTACCTATGCTTGTTCCCATTCCGTTCAAACACGCCCACTCTCAGTCCTCCTCGTCGGCTGCGGCTGTCTACGAAGGGACCTTTTAGTCTGCCCACAGCATAGGGTTACACTTGCGCGCATATGGAACTCCCTTCCGCCGAGCGCTTTTCGCGGATAATGTATCATCATTATTAATTTCGTGCGGTTCTCTCTTGTGCTATTATTTCATAATGAAGGATTGGTCACTAAGAAGACGATATTAATTGTTAAAATTACAGCATAGATAATGTTGGGCGAAATATTGTCTTTTTGAAAAAAATTCATGCGACCCAACTCTCTTTACGTAGATGAGTAGCACCGAAATTCTTCCTAAAAAAAAACGTAGGAGCTCTCCCGTGCTCAGCAAAAGCTCTCTGTAACGTTTAGTATGCGGTCATTTTTGCCACAATACTGTCCACATTGGAAAAGAACTTCGTAATTTTCCATCCATTTCCAATGTTTCCACTTATTTAGGTCGTAATTACGAGGGTGATTTGTCAGCCGACATGATATTCTAGAATTACGGATACGCAACAGAGATTCCACAGTTTTATTTGATAGATGCACTCGTTTCACTGCGCTGCTGCATTCCCCGCGTTAAAATGCGTTGTGCCCCTACGAAATAAATTAGTGAAAAATTACGAAGTTAATTTTTATCATGGGAACCGAAGAGTTCCGCGGAGTGATGGTTGAATCTTTTGATTTTGTAGACTTTGCCTCAGGCAGAGAAACAAATTAGTTTACACTTGAATGCATTTATGATTACTTATTAATATCTCATTAATGTTCATTAAAGCTCATTTCTGATTAATTTGCACCTTAATAAAATAATAATTTAGGCCCTAGTAAAAATAATAAACAATTAAAAGTATATTAGAGCTTAAAGGTCTAAAATTTTTCATTGGATATCGATTTCATGTTTTTCTATAGAAAAATCATAATTGTGCGCTATAATTAGTTTCTCATGGGGAAGCTGCCCCGGTTATGCCACTGCTTTTTCTGATACCATGGTAGTTTTTGAAGTCCAATGGTCGTCTTAAGGTTAAAAATACAAAATCCCATCTTCCATTCGACGGGATGCTGCTTCCTCCTCTGTTTGGCTCCAATAATGTGCCAACTCCATATATATTACCCTCTTCGAAAGCTTACGATTACTTATCCAAGTGTTTTCCCCCGTCAGTGCGACGTTCTTAGCGAAAAATGGTACGGCTTTCGAATTTTTTCCCCGCAAAAATAGTTTATGCGGAGATAACTCTAGCGTCCCAGTTTCTCCGTCGAAAAAACGTAACGGTGCTCTTTTTTTGTCCCACAAAAATGGATCTTGTCCAATTTCGTAGAGACATTCGGCAATTACTCTAAAATTTTTGTATGAAGGTGTCGTATCGCATGCATCAAAACCTCCTGCATCCGCTGTCAATGAGGTCACAAAACAGTGGATTCCTGTTTTCGCCGATCCTATCCCGTGTCTATTAATGACGTTTCGTTTTCGATTGAAGTCGCTGACGTGCTCACTCGTGTACACGAAAAAATGATTTTTACTTTATGGTGCTTTTTAATCTCATTGGTTTCGGGAATGCACCGTAGGTCTTGGCTTGAACGAACCTTACAGAACCGGAAGAGCTCCTGCGTAGTAATTTCTCGTTCTCCGTCGCTGGCGACCTCCCCGTCTCGGCCGTAGGACTCTCCAGGTTAATAGAATAACATCAGTCATCCGATCTCTTTCTTCCATCCGGTGTGGCCCCGCAACTCGAAGGGCGGCTCCGTGTCTACATACATACGTTTCTACATTTTTTTCTTTCTCTCACTCTCTCCCAATCCAGTGGCAATCGTCCCTGTGCGCTGAGAGTCCCAGACCGGAAGTGCGTTTGTGGGAGAAGGCTCGAAAGGGTGATTGATTCCTTTCCGGATAGATTCCGGTCTATTTCTTCTCCCCCCCCTTGCTTCGGGAGTGGTTTTCTCTTTTTATCAGGGACGCACCAACTCGGAGAGCAACTGGTGCCCTACACCAAGGTGGTCAACAAGAAGTGAATCTGCTCGAGGGCGCCAGCTTGTCTTACTGTATCGAGGGGTCGATGGATGTGGTCTAAATATGGCATGGACAATAGTGTTGTTTAAAAAAACAGAATTCTATTTGCGTCGAAATGTGACATGGACGAAAGCGTTGTTATAAAATTAAAAAATATTGCTTCATCGTCCAATTATCACATGGACTGTGTTGTTTAAAAAAACAGATAATATTCTGCCGACGGAATGGGCGACGCATAGCGTAGAAATACTGCACGGGCGATGTTGTTTTTTGAAAAAAAGATATTGAATATTTTACATAAATTATATGAGAAGATCTTACTCTAAATGCGACCAAGCAACTGCAGGGGCGTTGTTTAACCTTTACTGGTTGCGTTTGAAACTAGCTCAAGTTTTTCCCGATAATTTTACGTACACGGAATCCCAAAGATAAGGGAGAATTACAACTAGATACGGGATAGTTTTGTCGCTAAAAGTTATCGTTTATTTTTCCCGACCAGCTACCAGCATGGAACGTCTGACTGATAAAACTCTAATTCCAAGTACGTGGGTCGATATGGACCTCCCCTCGTCCATACTGGAGGAGTACAAATAAAAAATTGACAAAATCTGAACGGCAGTGGCAGTGGATGTAATCTAGCGCGGCGTAGAAGCCAATATTCCTCTCTACCTATTTCCCATTTCAATCTTCCCAACATCTTCACGATAGGGCATTGGGACGTTTTCAACTATGTGCCACTCAACTGGCTTTGCTGGTGAAATGGCGACATCTCATATTATACAGTGGCAACAGCGCAACATCGACTGTACAAATAATATGAGTATGCAATTAGACAGCATGTGGTGATGTAATCTCTCCCTCCCGACCTCTCAGCGAGCTAATCTCTTTAATGGTTAATTAATATCAATAATCTCGATATACTCATCTATAACTTCATCATTCAAAGATGCTCAATCATGTAATGGTTTTTCAGGATGGTCTGTAATAATTATTATTTACGACCTGGCGCGTTGACTTACCCATGTTTGTTCTATACCATTTCCTTCTTCAATTCTTTTTACCTTCTACCTGCTTCTAAAATTCCTATTCACTTTCTACTTCTATTTTCTTCTTTCCGTTTACCATTATTTCTCCCTTCTGTCAAGACTTTCTATATTGAAATATCACACATTTCCTCAACCTATTTTTTTCATCTTTCTTCGAATTTCGTCCTGCAACATCCTTGTAAGTGTATATACGTTAAATAGGATGTAACTTCCATTAATTTCATATAATAATATGTGGTTTCAGTGAAATATTTACTCACATTAAGTTAGGGTTTAGGAATTCAGCAGTGCATTTTGCCTGGGGTCATAGAAAAACCAACCCTAAGGTGGTAGACTTTTGCTAACAAAAGAAATTCAATTAGATTTATTTAGCGTATTAATTTAAACTCATTGGTTTTCCCAAAAATTTAAAGATCCCATTGGCTAGATATTGCAATGCATTTTTACTTGATTTGGACTGTGACTTTAAAAATTTCCCCTCTTACCAAATTATTGTTTTTTCTTTCTCGTCTCATAAGCTTCCAATCCAGGCCCATATAATTCTCCCAAAGGCCAGGTGTGCGATCTTTTTAGCGGTATCGTTCTCTCTCTCCATAGTGGGATATTTCTCCTTAGATCAGAGTACCATCCCGCATCTAACGACCCAGCTGCAATGATTCGTGGTAGCGACAAAATTGTGCACTGTGACAAGCTATGGAAAGGTAAAAATAAAGATTTTTTGATAAAATGCACGTAATCGATCCCCGTAAATGACGTTAACGATAACACACTTTATGAATGACCATGATCCCGCCTCACATTTCACGACCATAGGACCCTGCCCTTAATAATAAAAATCTTTAATAATCTTCACGTCTTCATATAGACATTATATTATCCTCATTAGTTCAATATTCATGATATGGTGTGTCGGTGTATGAAACGGTTAAGAGCACAATGAAATTACGTTTATCGTAGCTGTCTATGCATCTCAATATTGCTCACCCTCCCGTGCCATTGCCTCTTTTGCCATGCGTCGCACGCACGATGGCCGTTAAAAACACCCCCGCCTTGTTTAGATATCTCGCCACCGAGGGCGTGGCGGTGACGGACGAAGGGGCGGTGTTCCGCTCGCCGATTGAAAAATAATAGAAGAATGTCGATGGCACTGCAGTGCAGTGAAGGTTGGCCCAATCAATTCCTTTGAGATTTATAACCACGCGAAGAGTTAAAGGGCAGTTTGATATGAACGCAATCGCACGATTATCAACAACGCGTACGGCGCGACATTTTGATGATGGCAAGAAGCAATCAGGAGGTTTTCACAGTGTTACCTCTCGGTGTGAAATTTCTTCTTCACCTTGTTTTTGTTTCACTGTGTTCTATGGCGCTTTACCAAGAGTAGCCTAGAATATCTCACTCGGTGAGGGCTGGATTTACATTCGCAGTGGATCCGAACTATAAGATATGTACATATTATTAGGTAATCTACCGGTTAAGGTAGGTTGTTGGATGGACACAACTATCAAATAAACATTTTGTAACTCCAAACAAAACCCAATCCAGCAACCTAATCTACATCAGGTCCCTCTTCATCTCTGAGGTGGTTTCCCGTTGCCTTCCTCAATAGTGTTTTTAACGTGACACCATCACGTAATGGCCGCCCCACTGGGGTCAGACACCTTTGCAGCCGCCTCACTGAGGAACAGACGCTGCGTGGACTACCTTTCGTCTGACTCCTAACCTTCGACCTATCTGGCATGGGTGACCCTACCAGGAGCAATTATTTTTACTCCCGCCAGCACAGCTCTAGGGGTCATCGGAACCCACAAGCCCTTCCACCACGACAAGGTTGTAGTCCATGGGAGGGATATGTGCATATAAAGATGCCTTCTTCCTCCCACAAAATAATAATGAATAGATATCAAAATGTTAATCAATGAAAAAATATTGGTCCTTAAGGGATTATTAAATATACTTGACGTCAGATAGGTAATGAAATATACTATGTCAAGATGCTGACTCAAGTTAAAAATCTTAAAAATTAGCAAACATTTGGGAGCATCGTGATACTTCTATCTCGCAATAGTGATTTGAAGGGAGGCTCACATACGGTAACGCGATGTCAGGATGCAGCAATACGGCGCTACAATACGAGTAGTGTAAACATGACGGCTCTTATTTTCACATGCACCGCAGAGGAACAGCGTTCTGTCATTCGTTTATTGAGTAGTTACGGGATGAAACATGATGGAATTCATCGACGAATGAAAGTGCAGTATGCTGGTGCACTATGAACCCCAACAGTGAAATTGGACTAGGGAATACCCAAAGAGCGTTACTTCCGTAACAGGATGACCTAGTAGAGACGCCTGAGAACCTTGTTAAAGCAATGGTTTTTCTAGAGGAATCAATGAACGTTCGAAGATCTGGGATACGTCCTTTGCATGCTATGACGACCTGTATACTCGTATGTGGAAATCATATGTATGTGAGGAGAACCTCCTGTATTCAAGAAATTACGGGATAAATTTTCCAGTTTTCTATCATCATATTTTCCTCGCGTATAATTTTTAATCTCGAAGTTTTTAACCATATGAAAAAATTAATTTTCAGAAAAATTTGCATAATTCCATAATATGAGGGAGGTCGTCTGTCTCCTTCATAACGTGTTTCCTTCAGGTATGCATTCAAGATAGATAACTTAGCAATCCTTCTGGTAAGTTTAGCACAGAACGTGCTTCAGAAGAACAGGTACTACGTATGGTATTGGGTGAGATGTATTATGATTGTCGATTTTAGATGAATCGCCTATTCGGCACCTACATTTCATATTGGTCTTACCAAATAATCACTCATGTCGGCATGGCCAATGCAGACCAAATTTACAGACGACGACGAAAAATCTCCGTATCGCCTCGTACCGATGTTTACCAATCCGTTTTCTACAATTGACATATTGATACCACCCAATTCCCAGTCCCAGCAGCATGGGCGAAACATATGCACGACGTCGACAAATCACCGTATCGTCACGCATCGATGTTTCCAAAATCGTTTTCATCTCTCGTGTCTCCTCCCTTGCACGAGAGGAGAGAGACCTGGGGATTCGTGTTTCGTCTTCCCAGTCGGGGCCCAAGTTTCGTCGGAGTTAATTAATTAATTTTTCCGGACCCCCTACAGCACCCATTTCCACCACCCATCCCCCCCCCCCCGTGGTGTGTTTGGACGGATGGCAGTCAAGGGTGTGCGAGAGGGCCCCCCCCTCCCGTCGTCCGACCAATGAAAGCCCCCGCCTCAATTCCACCCTAGCGGGTAAGGTGACCTCATCCCGGCGTGTTGCCATCGGGATCCCCAGGGAGTCACTCGAGCGTCATCTAGGGAGGGATTGCCGCCGCGCAGTAACATCCTGCCGCTGTCGTCCTGGCGCCTGGGCGGGGGCGGATGGGGAATGGGGGCGAGGGGTGCCTCTTATTATTTTTTCAGGCGGGAATAGGCTCGGGGGAGTGGTGGTGTGAGGGAGAAAAATTAAGGGGACGTGATGAGGTTCGGGTGCCAAAATGGAAATGTTTTGGGAAGGGAGAACACGGAAGGAGATTTGGAGGACTATTTTGAAGAGAAGCGACTTCCAAAACAGCCCTGATGAGGGCAGAAGGTAGAGTTCATGTCATAGATGGCCAATCATCTTTCAGTCCATCCATAGATGTGGGGAATGAGAGTTGAATTCGCCGCCACATGAGAACATGGTGTGCAATGGTCAACGTCTTTTTTGCTTGAGCAGTGGTTATATCCACCACAATAATCAACCGCTGATTTATTTTAATGTATAGCTCTGACGTTCTCCCGGTAACAAACTCGACAACTCCCGCAATTCTCCTGTTCTTCACTACCAAATAGAGTTCCTGTTAGTCTGTTTATTCCGCTTGGAATTTAGCCGGGGATGTCAAGAGGCCTAATACGGACGGGTTAGCACTTCGGACACTACTAACGGTGCCCGATATTTTGTTCAAATAATAAAATATTTCCCTCCTCTAAAACCTTTTGGGAAGCTTCTACATCTTCTACTGATTGTTTTCCTATTCCACGCCAATTCACAGTCTTCGTTGAATTGGGCAGTGTTGCGTTACGTGATATTCTCTGATCCAAAACATACCAGCAGTCCCCACCGAAGGCCTTGGTGATAGTACCGCGTTCTTCGAGTGCTCTGCCTTCCGGACTTGACCTGTTCGGCATAAGAAATCTTTCTTAGGAAAGTCGACGGGAGGTGAAACATAAGTGCCCACATCAAAATCTTACTCATGGGCGACCGCCCGAGGCGGTTCATTTGATGCTCACGAACGCATTCGACACCCACACGATCCCATCTCCAAAGTCAAAGGCGGAAATACCCACAACCTTGTGATTTTCCTTAAATATTATTTGACTGCGACACTTCTGGCACTCTGCTCACGAGGTTGCTACTACTTGTGTGGAGAAACGCGTCTTGCCGCAACCTTATAAATTTGTGGAAAACTACGAGGTTCTTTGCCATTATAGACATCAAGGACTTCCGCATAGTCGCGCGTGGCTCTGTCAAATGCGAATAGGGAATCAAACCGCGAAGAGGTTCAAGAGATATCCAATCGAGATTCCACGCCCTCCCATATGCACACGCGGGCCACCCTTCTCCCCATCCTCGGGAGAGAGGGTGATTCAGTGGGAATATCCTCCTTATGTCCTCCATGTTTTTCACCCTTCCATTTGGACGGGGGCCAGGGTGTGAATGTGCTCTCTCCCCCGAAAGGGTTTCACAGTCCCCCGAGCCGTGCGATCTCACCTCTTTCCTCTCGCTCTCTCTCCCCCCGTCCCCCAACCCCCTGAACTCCCAGGGGAGGGATATTCGCGTGGACGGCGGGCAGAGCGAAGCGAGGACGTCTCCCGGAGACACACACTCACTCTTTCCCCCCCTTTTTTAAGAATAACGTTCCGCTCCGACTGGAGGTTCGGCCTCGAGGGAGGTGGACGCAATAATAGAAGCGGACGGGGAGGAGGAGGATGTTTCTCGTGTCCCCGAAGATGTCCGGAGGATAATGTACGATGACTCAATGGATTTGCTTTGCAAAAACGTGTAATATCACGTCTGGGAAATGAAAAGACTTGTTATTCTCTTTATTTCCGCATTAGGGGAAGGATTGCGTTGGCAAAAGGATCATTCGCAGGGGAAACTGATGGCTGGCACCCCCAAGTAAATACAGTGAGAAAATATTGGTGAAGAAGTCGATATGGAGCCTAGCGCTGTATGGATCCGAAACCTTGTTCTCGAGCCCAGAGAATGCGAGTATATTAGAAACTTTTGAGATGGATGTTTTGAGGAGAATGAAGAAAATATGTTGATCGGAGGAGGAGACAGGATGAAATTATGAATATGGTGGTAGGTGAGGTACGTAGAAGGTGGAAAAAGTGGGTGTAGTAGAAAATAAAAAAGTTGGAGTAGGAAATAATGCTGGTCGGACAAGAGGGAGGGCCAATGCGTTACGATCGATAAGGTTCATCAAAAACTTCCCTATAATTTATAGATACCTAATGTTGAAGTTAGATTTCACCTTTCCACAAAACCGACAGTGGTTTCCATACTACCACACACGTGTGTTAATGCAAAAAAAATGAGTGAAAATCCTGGAAAATGACAACAAATGTTGAATTCTTGTCGACTACTGTTGATCATAATTGTTGAAACCAATCTGTATTTTAATTTCATTCATTAGTGAATCTTCGGAGAATGTTTATCGTGTGCGAGGCGGATGAGTTTCTCTACGCAATCGGAAATATCTTCGCAAGGGAAAGTGCAATGCATGACTGAGTGTGGCGGTGGAACTGCGTCAAATGTACTCGCAACCCATTCGAAAACGATACACGTACAATGAGATATACCATTTGAGGGTATTTTTAATCTTCTCAGCATCGGTATTCCGAGACCCTTGAGAGAAGGCCATGTATTTTCACGTCGACGACTAAACCCGCGCGATCATCCGTTGTACGTGCCTGTATGAATGAAATCTCAGAATAGTAGGTGCTCACTCCACACGTGGTGTAAGTTGCATGCGTCTCTTTGCTCGAGTGGCACGAAATGTGACGGTAAGGAGGGCTTTTAAAGCTTCGTTCCTCCTCCCTCACTGTGGAAACCGTATGGCAAACACACTTGCGTAGGTCTTTTGCTGGTAAAGAGGGACAGGACAGGACAAAGAAATAACGTATTTCTTTGTCCTGTAATGTCATACTGAGAGCAAATGTAAAGCGTTTACAAGCGGAATGATGAAGATATATCTGGTTTTTGTCATCTCGAAAAATTATTGCACAGTGATGGAAGGCCACCTGAATAAACTCTATGAATCATTAAATAAGGATAGCAATTGCTGAACGAAGCAGCCAAGGAAGAAATTATTTTTACATGCCAAGAAAATTAGATTAGAGCAGCCGCTTTTTTGTCATTAAATTTGGGGAGAGTATAGTTTTCTTATCTACATCTACATAATACACCGCGAGCCGTCGCAAGGACATGTGGCAGGAACAGGTCACCAGACATTCTACATACATTCCCTCTACTTCCTGATGAACCTGCCACCCCGCGATCCTCCAAAAACCGCGTGGTAAGGAAGCGACTTAACACCAATCATGAAACATGTCTACATGTACGAGTATTACATGGTTAGCAGCTTTCCTGTACCTGCACAAAAGAGGACAAGAAAATACTCTTTAAGAGAGTAGGCAACACATGCAATTCAAACAGTTATTGCCACTTATTCTACGCATTCCGGACGGAAAATTCACAAATTCAACAGACTTTATATGCACTCACCTACACCCCACCTGGCACAAGGGCACACGGCGGGGACCGTTCGGACACCTGACTTGGAGTGTGTTTTGTGGGAATTTAATCTTGTGTACCCCTATTTTCAAGAGCGCGTACCTTTGCCGATCCCGGAGGGGGCGGGTTAACGTCCTCGTCTACCATTCCAAGGGTCGCGAGTTCGATTCCTGGGTGGGTTTTCCTACACCTTGAGTGTTTGTAAACGTGACCATTGTTATCATTGTTAATAGTCCGATGTAAAAGCCAAAATGTGCTGTTTTCGGACTAATGCTAGATAAATATAATATTTTCTCAGGTGTTCCACATTTTATTGTTGTCACGAATAGTGCGCGGGAAAAACGAATACTTGCATCCATCAGTTCGACGATCTAACCCTTTGATTTTGTGATAATAATCGGCCTTGCCAATGTAATTATGGGGTCTAATTATCTCCAATGTCGGATGCAAAACCAATTCTTTTTTATCCAATGCCCTTCCCTGCCTCATCCTTTCCTCTTCCTCGTGGAGCCCGCCATTCTGTTCATTTCCAAACATATGCATTGTGTCTCAAGTTGTGCCCAATCGATCAGATTTTTCTTTTCCTTGTTGTGCTCCTGTAGGCCTTTTTTCATTCTATTCTTTTGAATGGGTGCTTTTTTTATGACCCATTTCATCTGCCCATTATAATAAATTCAACTTCCGCCTTCAGCACCGCGTTTCGAAGGCTTACTTCTATTCTTTATTGGTCTACTTTTTCAAAGGTCCATGTCTCTTATCCATCGGACATGATTTTTCCACGAGATTGTTTTTATGTACCGCGTATGTGATTTCCGTCATGATTGAATCGTTTTATAACTTTCGAATGCTGTTTCCTCAATGGTAAACATTCTTTACAGTAGTTCAAGCATTTCGAGGCAGTGAAGTGAGCGAGAATAAATTGGAAGCATCGCTTCGGTTTGCTACTCGTTCTCGAGGGAGAATTTTGACGGTCGATAGATGTATGATGTGCCCTCATCACATTTGTTACATTCATTGCTCATTGTATAAATTCAGCTTGCTGATTGCACCTCCCGTTCTTCACTGTCCACTTAATATTCTCTCACGACCTGGTAGCTGTAATTTTTGTGTACTTATGTCAGAATTTTTAAAAAACGTCACATGAATAAATGAATCACAGCCCACGTATCAATGGATTTAACACCATCAGAGCTTACGTAGATGTTGGAGCATTGAAGCACAAGTCGTGATTCATTAGTTTATGTGTTTTTATTGTAAAAGTTTGTTGCTGGTAATTAACAATTTGTAAATTGAAAAATCTTAAATTTAGTGGAGAAGGAAGTTTGGTTTATCTTTTTGCAAATTTTTGTCTGTCGATTTAATCCACCTCCAGACCATTCCTTAGTTCGAAATTTAATTTAGGCTTGCGGATGATCGTCAGCCTATCACGTCGCGTCGTGAGTGCTTAGATCTTTCAGTTGCATGCCAAAACATAAAGTAAAAATGAATATTTCGGCATTACTGGGATGCATTGTGCTTAATGAATTTTTAGAAAGGTGACATTGTCACAAAACTTGAGTTTTTAATTTTCAACGTTTTCAGTCAGTTCGGGATGGTTTCAGTACTCTGTCGTACTTTCTTTCCCGCGATGACAATCTGGTTCATGTTATTGATACCCTGTCGGATGAATTAATGAAAACGATAATTCTTCGTTATTCTGTCCGCCAGAGAATACATTCACGGGACATACGGCTAGATCTTAATGAGCAGCAATTGTTTTCAATAGGCAGCCATCGAGATTTTCAGGGACGGTTAAACTGCGAGTTCATGCCATTCACATTGAAACAACAACGACTCCGTTGTGCTGTATCGCTTTAATGAGAAAGGAGGGGAACAAAAGTTTTGCGTTGCCTCTTTATGAATACGTTTCAAATCGGTTGAGGCCAAAAAGTTTCCTCTGAGCACTGTAAACCCGCTCCCCCGTCGAAATACGCCGAGCTCAGCTTTGGATTCTTCGCGGATATTGGGTAATTTTGATCCATTGGAGAAGGGGGAAACAACGAAAAGTTTAATCACAGGAGTTGTTGAACTAAGTGGTACGGAATAATAGGCCCTTTGAGAACTTTCCACATGTGTTTCCTGGGCTCTCTCTCGATCTTTCCTATCTCTCCCTTTCCCTTATTCTCTCTCTCTCTGTCTCTCTCGTTATTAACCTTTATTGTTCTTACCTTCATTCAGCAAGTGGTACATGAAAGTGATAAAGGTGATAAGCGGGAGTATGAACTCCGGCTGGATTTCAATGGCTTATGCAGGTGTCGTGTGTGCGTTTCTCTTTGAGAGTTTCAAAAAAATAACGTATGTTTGCGTGCATATGAATTTTATCTCTTTTAAATTCAGTTTCTTGGAGCTGTAAAAATGTCTCTTTGCCTGTACCAAATATATCATTTTCCCTGCGTAAAATATAGTCGTTTTATATCCTTTACCCTCGCTGATCGTGTAAAGTTTTCATAAAATTTTATAGTAATTTTTATTTAACCGTGTATTTTGTTTGGTGATAATTTATTCCGACACTATCTCGTTCATGGACACAGTAATTTTTGTGATAAAATTAGTATTTCAATATTGCAGCTGGCATTCTCTGTAAGCTTAATTACATGGTCGCCTTGGACTTTGCATGTGTCTGTCTGCGATAGGAAAGAAGGTAAACTATGAAGACTTCTGCCAATGAAATTTCAATTTGAGCCGTCGTGTTAACCATCGTAAGCGTTTTGGTCACACTGGTGCGAGGTGTGAATCAGTGGACCCCTGAGGTGGTCACGACTCATAAAAGTGTACATCGCGTTGTGACTTTCGATTCCAGTAAAGGGAATGATTAGTTTCAGTACGTCCGTCAGCTTATGATAGATGTTTGGATTAAATCAGTGGGAAATTTTAACGCAAACAAAAGGGTTATTTCCACTTTTATTGATGCATTTAGACGTCCATGTTTCATCTCCTTCCGTGGAATTCCGATTCCATGTTAATTACAGCATATTTATCTTGAAAAAAACCTAGTCATGTACAGAAAATCAAAAGTTCTTCCCGTGAGAAATTCCAAGACTTAAAGGATGAGATCTTCACGTCACTTGTAGGTATGTGCGTTCTGAGACTTTAAAATCCGTAAAATGAAGTACGGTGGAAAACCAACCGGGTTTCACTCATGGAACTTTGTTTGTATCCACCAGTATAAACCAGGCCAAGAGAAATCATCTTTGAAAGCGTAGTACATGTAATGTTTTGTATACACGTACTTGACATTGATTAAGGATTGAACAACCGTCATTAGTTTAGGGAAGTAAAACAATTCTTTTGTCTTGAGCGTTGTGCCGCAGGTATCGAGGCAAATGTTGGTTTGGGTATTTCATACACCTTAGCTATACGTGCCTAATTCTAGCTACACGATACACGCGGGCTTCACTCAGAGCCGTGGTTCATCCGCGAAAAAGGGCGGAACTGACCTATTCACAATTTGTAATTTTCTCAATGCGGGAATGTCGAAGGGTGGGAGAGACTGCGGTAGCGGGGATGAAAGAATCGTCGAGCGTATGATGTTTAAGAGTATCGCACGGCTTTGGTGTCAGCAACTGTCTTCTGCATGTCGTCACCTCGTACCAATGGCCACCAAATGGTGACCCAAATGTGCTTCCCTCCGATAAGTAACGCAATTTATAATTAAATCAAGAGTTGACATTCAAACACATTTGACGTTACTCTTCCATCCTCTTTATTTCGCCAATCGGAAAATTAATCATCGCAACGAAGTTCTTTTAAGTTGCTCGGCCAATGAGATAGAAGTTCACAGGGAGGGTTTACATATTATGCCCTCCGCTGTGTTATGCGAAACTTGAATCTTCTGTGTGTTTGAAAAATCCTTGCACTGCATGTTAAAGCAGAGTTTGTTTTTTGCAGGAAAACTTTCACTTTTTTTATCACGCATGATGTCATGGTATCACAAATCTCCGTCACATCACTCGGGGATGATTGAGGAAATGGAGGGGGCTTCTCCAGTTAGCACCGCATTAGGAACAATTTACCTCCACTTAAAAGTTCATCCCTAGCACCTTCTCCGAGAGGGTTGGTCCCGCGCCAATTCCGAGTTGGCAACATTGCAAAACCTACTGGGGCCAACCACCCGCAGAGATCGTCGCGGCGGCAGCCGATGAGACGCTTCTACGAATCACGGGCGGGGGAGGAAAGGTGTAGGGGAAGGGGTTTGAAAGAGACAAAAAATAAATGAGCTCAGCGTGAGCTTTCAGCCTCGCAACACACCCCCGCATTCATCCCCCAGCCTACCGCTCCCTCTCACCCCCCTATCACTGTTCGCCCTTCCTCATCCCGCGTCAACTCCGTCGGAACGTTTTTTTTGCATTATTAGTCGCTAGAAATTTCACGCCGTGCGAACACATCTTTCGCTTCCCAATATTTTTGCACGCCTTTTTCCCCCCGGGTTTTTCGTATGATTTTCTTATGCTTTTAGAATTGCATGTGTTTCTCACACCATAATCCGAGGTATCAGCACAATTTCATGGTGGATATATTTATTTAATTTAAGATCAATTTAACAATTTAAGAAATCGCTCCTCTTTCAGAACTATTCTTTCGCTCCGTTATCAGTCGGTCTAGTGCGCAGGGCGTTATTTTACGAGGATATGTCTAATCCTTGAAAATGGTATCGTATAAATGGTTAAATATTACTTTACGGGGTCACGACGTTGAATAATAATTTTTGCGGACGAAAGAATGTATACATTGCAAGAGGTATGATAGAGGATAAATAAAAAATGATCAATCTTATTGCCATTGTAATTTACAAGTACAATTTCACAGTGGTAACTCGTGGCATGGGCTTAACCAGCTGGAAAGAGAGTCTTAATCTTCTGTATCAAAATAAATTTCAAGGATATTTATCTAAAACGTATATTATTATTAGGTAATCTACCGGTTAAGGTAGGTTTTTGGATGGACACAACTATCAAATAAACATTTTGTGACTCCCCACCTAGCAAACTAATCTATATCAGGTCCCTCTTCATCTCGGTGTACTTCTTTCCTCCCTTCATCCCGTCCAACATCCCTATCCTGTTCCTACCCTTACCTCGCTTGCCCAACATTCTCCCCTCTATTACCCTCTTCAACATTCCACTACCGCTCAATACGCCTTTCATCCATTTTTCCTGCCTCCATAGAATTTCTCTCAACAAACCCCTCTCCTCACCCACCATTTCCAGTACTTCCTCATTTGTTTTCCTTTCGGTCCATTTCACCTTCTCCATTCTTCTCCACACCCACATTTCAAAAGCCTCCAATCTACGTCTATCCTCCTGCTTCAGCGACCACGTTTCCGCGCCGTACATAGCTACGCTCCATATCAGAGTTTTTACGAGTCTTTTCTTAACATCCCTACTCAACGTCCCCGTCATCAACTCCCTCCTCCTTGAGAAAGCCTCCTTGCCTAGCGCAATTCTTCTCCTTACGTCCCTACCACTTTGACCGTATTGGTCCAAAACACTTCCGAGATATGTAAACTGCTCTACCTGCTCTATTCTTTCCCTGCCTATTTTAATATTTAGCTTAGCCTTTTTCTTTCTGGAAAATCGCATAACCTTTGTTTTATTAATATTGATTCTTATCCCATATTTATCGCACTGAACCTCCAATTCACTCAACAATGCTTGCAACCCCTTGGCTGACTGAGCAACTAATGCTTGGTCATCAGCAAACCTAACCGATTTTACGAATTCCCCTCCGACTTTCATTCCTACCTCCAGTTCTTCCCATGCCTCTTTAATCATTTCCTCTACATATACGTTGAACAGTACCGGTGACAATGGGCAACCCTGCCTTACACCTCTTCCTAACACTGCCCATCCAGACTCTCCGTTCCCCACTCGCACCTGAGCAGTCTGAGACATGTACAGGTTGCGGATCAGTCTCCTGTTCCTCCAATCCATTCCTATTTTCTGCAATACACGCATTAATTTTTCCCAATTCACTCTATCAAACGCTTTTTCGAAATCTACAAAACAGGCAAAAACGTCCTGATTGTATTCTATATTCCTCTCGACTAGTGATCTCATTACTGCAATGGCATCACGCGTACCTCTTCCTTTTCTGAACCCAAACTGATCATCCCCTAAGTAATCATTTGCCTTACTCTCTATCCTTTTTTTGATGATCCTGAGAATAACTTTAGCTGCGTGGGATATCAAACTTATTGTTCTGTAATCCTCACATGACGAAGCCTTTGCCTTTTTTGGAATAGGAACAAACACCGATCTCACAAAATCTTCCGGCCAGATTCCTTCCTCATAGATACTACGAATCAGTCCATATATGGCCTTTTTCCCACCTTTCCCTAACCATTTCAACATTTCTACAGGAATATTGTCCACCCCCACAGCCTTATTTGCTTTCATCTCCTTTAATGCCCTTTCTATTTCATCGTCGAGTATGCCTGGACCTAAGCTATCTTCTTCTACGTCATGTTCCTTTTCTATGTCTAACCTTGTCGGCCTAAGTTCTTTACCATACAGTGTTTCTATATATTCCTTCCATCTCTCTTGGATTTTTCCTGGTTCAACTATTATCTTACCCCATTTATCTTTAACTGTTAGCACAGCTCTTGCCTTCTTACTTCCCGATAATAACTTAACCTTGCTGTATAGAGCACCAATTTCACCCTTCTTCTGTAAACTTTCCATATCCTCGCATTGCGTTTTCCACCATTCTTCTTTTGCTTTATTTGTGGCCCTTCTCAATTTATTGTTTAACTCTTTGTACTTCATTTTGCCTAACTCTGTGTTTACATTTTTCCATCTTCTTCTCTCATCCATCTTCGCAATCATCTCATCCGTTACCCATGGTTTCCTTATCCTTTTCCCGTTAACGGTTCCTATAGTGTCTTTAGCGGCTTCCAATATCCCTTTCTTGATACATTCCCATTTTTCTTCGATAATACTCAGTTCTTTACCGTCATCCATCATTTTCTCTACAGCCTCCTGATACTCCTTCCTCGTTAATTCATTTACTGCTTCTAAATTCCATTTTTTAACCCGCCGCCCTTGCCTTATCTTCTTGAAACGAACATTACATTTCATAACAACTAAATTGTGGTCAGAGTCCGCATCCGCTCCTGGGAAACTGTGCGAATTTATCACACTGTTCCTAAACCTGTGCCTAACCATAATATAATCTAACTGATACCTTTCTGAGTCACCTGGCATTTTCCATGTATACCTACGCCTCTAAAACGTATCTGTCTCATAAAAATATAAAGTAACTTTCGAATAAACCATGATCAAAGGTAACTAAACTTTTAATCTTTAATATTGGTTCATATTGTGCATGCCCTCTTAAAAGTTTCCAGAATGTGACGTTGTGTTTCTCAAAAACCCTCCACTTCCAACAGTTCCTCCATTTTCAAGAATATCTTTTACTCATGTGTCTCACTCATTACCTCTATTTACCACATAATATTATATACATGTCCTTACATATAAGTCAGTGTGTATCTTTATTCTAATAAATGTTATTTTGTTATTCTCGGATGTTCATAAGAACATCCCTTCTATGTATACTACATTTGGAATCCCGATAAAAAATCAGATAATTCTGTTTTTACGACATATTTTTCGTAATTGAATTTCTCCGAAAAAACCAATATAATGATTTCCTACTGCGGATCAACAGAAGTTTTCGTTTAATCCAGGCTGAGAACAGTGCCAATTTTCTAATAGCTTTATTTTCCTAATAAAATCGTGTGTCAGAAATGTTGGTCGAAATCAACTGTAAACTGAATTTTTTTATCGTTCGAGTGCCAGAGATATTCATATCGTTCTGGCTGTGTTTGGAGTTATTCGCTGAACTCCCTTCCTTTGTCCTTTATTTGTCCTTTCTTTTTCCTTGGCTTGGGTAGCGGGGGATTCGGGTGAAAGAAGCCGCAACACAGCTTCGTCAGCCGTTTTCGTCGCGCTTTTGTTTTCCCTCGTCCTTCGGTTCTTTCCCTTTCATCTTTCCATGCATCTTCACCTTTCACTCCTCTTGACTTATCCTCTCTTTCACCACTCAAACGCCCCTCCCCCGATCAAATGCTCCCCGTCCCTCTGCCCCCCTCCTCCTCCTCCTCTTCTTCCCTCTCCACAAAATCTTCGTTTCTGAAGGCTTTCTCCGTAGTACAAGGACGGACCACTTGGAGACGCTCGAGGGCAATTATCCCCGTCGTATCGCTCCCATGCTTGTCTTCGGCCCAGATAAAAGTGCCCTCCCCCATTTTCAAATTACCCCCGGCGTGTGACGGGGTGTATAATTACCTAATCCCACTCCCATGAGTAAACCGAACTATTTGGCCATTATCGAGCTGAAAACTTTTATGCGTCAATAGATTTCGATTTATGTTGCATTTCATTAAGGCCGTTAAGGGTAGCTCAGGTGTGCATACTAGTGAGTTTTTCGTAGTCAAATATTGTTACGTAGTATCACCCGAGAGACTATTCCAATATTCTGTTAATATTCCGTGCTGGGGATTATTTAAACTTTGATTATAATTTGTGATGAAGTTGATCCAATGGAGTGTCGTCCGAAATTGAAGTGGTTGAATAACGCCATTGATTTTTTTTTAATTTGTACATCACATGTTTAGATTTTGCATTAATTTTATTTTTAGTATCTATATCTGTGCAAATTTATTCAAATATCGTAGATATTGATAACTGCATATACATGCTCTACGGTATCTAAGTTCGGCCCCGATGGTGGCGGGGTAACGTCCTCCCCCGCCAAACCGGAGGTCTCGGGCACGATTCCCGCCTACATGGGTTTTCCTCCGCCTAAGTGTATGTAATTGTCTTATATGATATGTCTAAGGGTTGGGTGGAAGAAGGGACTATAAAGTCTCAATCTCGCCCAATTACGCCGTTAAATAAATAAATACAACATACTTCGCTCCACATAAGAGAGGAGCTATTTGTATGAAGGAGAATGATCGAAGTTTAGATGAAGCAATTATGACATACTAGGCCACTTGAATTGAAAAAATGAAAACACCTTATTTCGCCCTAGCGTGGTTGTTTACAGTTATTACGATCGCTTATCGTCTGTGAGAAAAAAGAGTGAATTTTCAGCATGTATTAGTTTAATGATACAAATAAGGTTAGGATGGTTAACATATATCGCATGTATGTGTGTGTATGTGTATCTGTTTAAGTATATAATTTTTAATTACGTATTCTCATGCACTAAAACAATTATTTTTCATTACAGGTAAGTGTCGCCCTCGGAAGTTGGACATTTCCAGAAACTGGTATCCTTGACGGTGAGTCTCGATTTCATGGGCGATAAGAATAGCATGGCCATGAAATCCTTCAGTCCGTAAAATAATGCGAAAGGGAAAAGCAGTAATAAAAATGAACAGCCATATAATTCTGTCCTCAACCATATTTAGGCTTGTGGCGGATTGCGCGAGGTATATGGCGTTGTGGCACACGTGTGGCGTGCACCGTTTGTATCTTTCGTGGGAGTCATTGTATAAAGGTCTTCGTTTTCCTAAATAAGAAGTAGTTGAATAAACTGCGGCAGACGTCGTTAAATTAGCGGGGATTAACAGCTACCAATTAGCGTCATTGAGTTGAGATATTTTTGCTGCATTCTCCATCTTTTAGCCCTTAATTTTTATTGCAATGAATTTGTTTTTTATTTTCAAACCTGGTCGGTGAAAAATGAGGAAAAATAGTTTGTTTTTTTTTATCGATTCCATAATTTTTTCGCCTGCGATTTACATTTCTTTGGAAAATTAGAAAAAAATAAATTCTCTTCAATCAAACAACAATTCTCATTGCGTGAATTTTCGGCGGGGTTTACCTGAGCCATCACTCGGTATTTGAACCCTGGACACTCCGCTCAATGGCAAAACGTTCTGACCATTGAGCAGCTACCTCATTATCATGTGGAAAACCGTTTTCAAATTTTCTATTTGTTTTATAAACCATATTCATTCATTTCCCTCAGTGCAGTGATAGGGTCTCGTGGAAGTACAGTGGTCCGAGCGTTGGTCTGTTTACCGAAGGATATAGGATTATAATCCCGTTGATGCCTTTAGAAAACTGCATCTAAAATCGAACCGATGATATTTCTAGTTAATAGGACTCAGTGTGAACCTTATTTGTTGAGGGCCAAGGAAATGGAACTGGCTCCATTACCGTGAAATGCACACGTCGTCAGACTTGATGGTGAGCGATTAGAGCTGATTCACATTGATTCCAAAACGTAATAACTCAACTTAAGCCATAGCGTACACAGTTATTGATGCGTGGTTAACATTGCCGCAAATATAAGAGCTTCAGCCGAGCAAAGCCCATGCTTGACTTTTACTAGCTCACCTGTCTACGCCGGTACATCTTTTGAAACGACTGAAGTCGTAATGGCAGCAATAAGATGAAAACATAATGCGTAAACATGTCGATGTCGACGAGTTGATAGAAGTTTTCTATCGTTTCTCGTCTGCTAAATTAAGTAATAAAACTTTCTTAAATAAACGAGTTCCATAAACTTCGACTCCATGCTGAATACTGGTATCTCGTGCGTGTTACATCAGTAGGTATTGTATGTTTTCGTCACTCGTGGAGCTGGAGGGTGATTACAAGGATCATACATCCATCATGGAGCTTAAGAGCTCGTTCTCGCCCGTGATTGGGTAACATAGGGCAACTTTGGGTCCATAGATGAACGCGGCCCACCTTTTGCGTTACTTTTTAAGTTCTTAAGGCGTAATGTGAACGATCTCGTTCTCACCCGTATCCCTTACTCCAAATTGTTTAAGTTTAGTTCCTACGTCACTTTCTTAATATTCAGTCTTAACCGACCTTAATCTGGCTGATCAAAACCATCATCCTGCGTGTCACGGGAAGCAAAAAAAGAAGAGATGCGGATGCAGAGAGTCCGCGACACTCCTGAACAAAGGGTGGGGGGAAGATATTAAAATTAATAAAAAAAGCTGAATGGTAAAAAGTGATAATCTTGTCCCAGGATGAATTTAAATCGATCGGCAAAATAATAAATTCGGTGGTGCGTGCACCTCTTGCAAAAATGTAACGTCCGCCCTTCGCTTCGGGTTGATCACTTGGATGTTTTCATCTACGTCTTACGCTTGAAACCGCCATGTGGTTGTGTAACAGGGTCAGTCAGAGGAGTAATCGGTAATATGTGATTGATTAACATCACCCCGGAAGTTCAATTGATCGTGGTATTGTTCCCTAACGCTGTTATCTCGAATTATGGCGATTCAAAACTTTAGTAGAGTCCTATGATCATGTCAATCGGTTCGGCATTCAATTTCCCTTTAACAAATCTCTGTGGTATCGCTGCTGCACCAATATAATGAGGCACCAAGGATCATTTCTCATATTTCCGCATTCATCTCGAATGATTTATTTTTTATTTATCTGAGAGACGTCTGTGCACCTGAAGCACTCTAATGAGTGCATAGGGAAGCTCTTTAAGTCTGATTCTGCACGTTCCGTTGCAATTTCCGCTCAAGGACTCTTATACAGTCTGTGTGCGGGGGAAACCGCGCATCGAGTTGTGACTTTGCCGAATCGTTACACGCGCAGTACGTACGGCATCTGTTCAGCCTTGGGCGCACGACCGCCAACGCCGCCGCGGACGTGGTTTGGCAATGGTCGCGAATCACGAGCTTAAAAGAAACGTCAGACCCAGTCGGTCGTCCTGGGGCTAATGCGTGGAGAAAATGGTGGGAGGGAGCACGATATCCTCTTAGTCACCGTCGAAAAAGTTTTTATTCTACGAATTCACTTGCGGTTCACGTTTCGCCGATTTCGCGTTACAATATAACCCTCCACGAGGACGTTTGGGAAGGGGTGTTAAGTCAGCGGTCTGGAGTAATTAGGGTAATTGGTAATTATCGCCATTCCGCACAAACTTACTCTCGAGGTGTTCGATTAAAACTGTTTGATCTTACGTGACGTTGAATTCTGTTTTTGTCACAAATTCCGGCACCCAGGACTACACAGCACCTGGCAATCCATTGAAATGGCTGGTGGCGGAGGGCACCTGTCGCACGTGCGCAAATATTAGGTCATACTTGCAATTGAATGTACAATATACAATTACAATAACGCATAATTATAAAATGATAATTATATAATAATTATAAATGTAATTTAATAATTACATCAATTATATTACAATTATAAATATATAATAATACACAATTACAATCATATAAAATATACACTAATATATATGAATATTAGCTCCCATACAAAAACACTCATACACACACACACATATATTTGCGACCCTGTATCATGTTTGATTCCGAGATCAGGTTTCTCTTCGCCGGGTCTCGAAGTACTCGATGAGCTTTCAAGGTGAGGTCCAAACTCCGCGAAATGACACCTTTCCTTGGCTTTTTCATTCGAATGTTTCCCTATTATTCCTTTGATGAATCCCTCAATTCGTTTGAGTGCTCGGTGGCGTTCAGTTGGTTTTCCGGGACGATCTGCGGCTTTCCATTTGGATATCTCTTTATGAGAGAGAGAGAAAAATCACGAAATCCGACGTCGATGATGTTGGCTTTCTTCTGTGTTTCCTTGTAATTGGTCGCGGCTGTTCGCACAAGCACAAGCGCTTTTTTCGTTGGGGTTGACGCGGTTTTATTTGCAAGAAGTGAACTCTCGATTCCATCACTCGGATTTGGAGGGAAACGTTACGGCTGGATAGTTCTGCATGAGTCCCTTTATTAGTAAAAGAAATTGAACCTTAATATGAACTCTTCCCAACGGTTTTTAATCTGGTAACTCATTTCTCAGTGCTGTAACTACGTGGGATTTCGCCAAAAATCTCTCTCATCGATAAAATCAATCATGCAAATGCATTCAAATCTCAGCAAACCCAAAGAAGTGTTAGCTATCATCTACATGTAGACAATACTCCGTAAGTCGTCGCTAGGATGTGTGGAAGGGGGGGTATCAGCCATGCATGCAGAATTGCTAGTTTATGCATACACTAGAGTATATGTGAGTCCATCTACAACTCTTGTTCGAATACGCGTACGCATAGTGCATACATCTTGTTGGGCCGGGACGATTTATCAAATTCTAGTTTCAAGTTAATTCAATTTTTTTGGGTTCTTGGATTCGATTTTAATATGTTTGCTTATCGTGCTGGGGAATAACTACTACTTAGAAGGCAACTTAGATTAGTGGATGCCGTGAGCACAGATTGATTCTATTTTTTTTTCGATTTGCAATACCGCTGTCTATTAACGGCGACCCCGAGTTTTCATGTCCACATTTTTGGCATTGTCTAAGAATCTGCTTGAGAGCGAATTGGCGGCAACGACGGAGAGAATGAAATTATTTTGAAGTTGATTGAAATTAAAAAAAAAAACTCCAGATGCCGGGAAAAACTATTTCGTGGATTGCCTTACGCCACACAGATTTACCCAAAATCTTTTGCATAAAAAAATTTCCCGAGCCATTTTGACACCCGAGGACTTCGTCATCGAGTAGGACCGACGCCAAAAAGTTTTCCATTTTAAGAGTTTCCAGTCGAAAGATGTTGAAGAAGTGAAGGTGGGGAGTTAATTGTCCCACCCCCTAACAAAACCACCTCACGACTATGTAATTGATCAATCGTTTATGCCGAGGAAGTGATCGGCATGTGCAATGTAGTTATAAAAAAACAACGATTAGAATACACGAAAAACAACGAATAGAAAAACAGCTTTTCCTTGAACGTGAAGGAATTTATTCCCACGAAAACATTTCCGTCCCAATGTTGATGTTAATCTTCTTGAGCGCCAATAAACATGTCTGGAGAATAGAATGCTGAACGTACTCAAATGGCACGATCGCAGTACTTCTGTAAGTGAAAATCAGCACTGAAATGAAAAAAAACGTGACAGAATAAAATTTTCCGTTTTTTTTTGGTAGTGACTGGGTCGCTTGGAAGTGATTTTCCCTATAAGAAACAAATTTAAAGCACCAAAAAGAGTAATATTGTTCTAACCCGGTCTCCCGTTTGCGATCAAAAATCCGAATTCAAATTACCATTTCGGTGGGAGGAAGAAAAAATGAAATGAAGGGATATATCCTAATATGCAGCAGCTTTCCTCGATTGCCACTTGACGTCGCCATACCATTCGGCATACAAAAGAAATATTGAACTGTAAGCGAATGAATTGAGCTGAATTTTCGCGTGCAACATCTGCTAGTTTCTTTTTTTTTATAACCGAGCGGAATGCTCCTTTGTGAGATTTTGTCTGCGTGTGTGCTTGTATATTTTTTCGAACTCGTGAGTTTTTTTTTATCGCTGCTTACGCTCCGCCGTGTGCTTCCCACATATCGCTTGGGAATTTTTCTAAATCATTTCTCTCTCTCTCTCGTGTACGATGATTTGACGTTTATTCGCGTCTCGTTTTTCTAACTTAGCACTACTCCACAAATTCTCTTCGGGTTTTCATTATTCTAATGGAAATGAAACGAGGAGAATATGATATTTAAAGAACATAAACAAAAGTTATCAAACTCCCGAGTCGGTCTCGGGAGTTTATTGTGTCCTGGCCTTTGGGAGAATTACAGCCTCCAAAATATTCATCGCGGAACACGCGTCACTTTTATTTTTTGCAAATTCAAGCCTCTACTTGGTTTCGCATATGAAAATTTTTAATCCTCCGAGTGCACGAAAACCCGTTTTAGCTGTCGGAACTTCTGCGTTTATTCCCTGCGATTATCCATTCAGCGGAGGTTGACATCGCTTGCCCTTCATGTTGGGCGACGAAATATTTTCCATCACTGCTCAGTTAATGAAGAATTTACGGTCAAAAATGGAGCTGATTTGAACTTTCCTCTTTAGCTAATGAATGAAGTATTAGTATTAAATTTTTATAATGTGACCGGCATGGTTGGTTGCCAATTTTTGTCGATCCATTAATGCTAGCGGTTAAGAGTTATTTTTATTTTTTTTTATTTCTTAATTCACGATGAAACTTATACGAAACCTCCATCGATCCAAACCCGACCCTAATTCTTTCGTCTGGCTCCATGGAAATCACAAATTCTCGCAATCGTCACCGATTTAATGTAATTTTGGTGTTGTCGCGGCTTTTGAGATATCCCAAAATCCTCTTTTTGGCGCATTTTATCCTATTTGTACTCTAGACACTTCATTAAATATCTGGGTCGCTGAGTTCAATGACCCAACCTGAACTCTAAGGGTTCCTTTTTGGAATAAGAGAATTCTGTATATGTGCACTAAATCTGAGCCGTATTCTTATACTGTGGCGTATGATGCCAATTCTTAGGAGTTTTTACATTTCCGTTTTCAATACTCATATGGCTATCGTATTTTTGTTTGGTCATAATGAAGAATTGGTCGCTTTTTAGTTTTTTTAGCGATTTTTAGTAGTTGTTATTTCCCATTCGATTCGTTGAAAATGGTAGGATATTTGAACTGATCTATTATCCAAAAAAGAGTGAAGATATTTAGTTACTTGTATAAGGGGTTTTTTCTTTATTTTTTCGAAAAGGGTGGAATAAATCGAAACTTCATATGCAGAAATTCAAACTGAACATTACCCGAAAAACCAACGATGGAGATATGTTATCGCTAGTACTTAAGGTGCTTTCGTATTTCTCTCCTTGCAGCATAAGATAATGGCTCTTTTCCAAGGAGTAAAGTTCCGTTTCGGTCTGTCAAACAAGTCCCAACTGGACGATGGCTTCATTTCTATTTGCGAAATTGCATGAAAGCCAAACCTCCCCCGTTCGGTATCCCTAACGTAAGAGTTTTGCCCCGGTAGACGGTTTACCCTCCAGACCGTGAGTATAGCAGTGGCGTTTGTGATAGGTATACTCTCCAATATTTACAGGGCGGTTCCGGGCGTATCGCCACGGGTCTAATGAAACGTGTCACTACATCTCACGCCGTGGGAGGGACCAGAGACTCGCAAAAAGGAAAAGGGAGTGTAGTGGTCTGTCAAGAATCTGAGAGAAGCCCCCGTGTAGTAGAGTGACGAGCGCCCGCTGCAATTTGTCGAGAGTACCAATGCCACAGGGCACTAATTCCTACCGTCCTCTCCAAAATGCTCCACCAGTTGTTTGAACAAGTCTCCATTTCCCTCGCTGTCGTCACCAACTCTCTCTTCCCCACCCTCTCTCCAGATCTCGACCCCAACTCCCCTCATGCCTAAGGCTTTGTCTCCACTCCTCCCCGGAGTGTCAGTCATCCGGGACCTTTTCCAAATCCCCACCAACCCCTCTTCCCCCGATAACTCCCTTCAACCCCCCCCCCGTTCCTCCATCTCCAAACCCTCCAGCCACCCTCGACTGTATTTCCCCTGAACCCTCGCAAAAGTCGCCCCGAACTTTCGCGTGGGCCACGCTTTGCCCGCCTTCCTCCCGGGCACTCGACTGCCTCCCTCCCGCCAATTATTCCTCACCCTCCTCCCTATCCAACTCCGCGTCTCCCTCTTCGCAATATTTCCTCTCTCCTCTTCGTTTCCTCTTAATTCCTTTCTCGGCTTCATTTAATGCCGCGACCTTATCTGTTTGTTTCACGATGGGTCTATCACCTTCTCTCTCCCTCTCTGATCTTGGCTCATGCGGGTGATAAATGTTCGCATGCTTGTGCGTGCAGTTTTTTGTTTGGTCTGTGTCCGGAGTGGCTGCTGTTTTACCGAAGGGGTTTTTGGAGTGCTGGGGTCGGACGGGGGCTCAAAAATTGGTCGGCTTGCACAACTCGGTCGGATCACCCTCATCGGCATTCATTTCGAAGATTGCTATCCGCGACCCTCTTCATCTTTCATGGGCACAGGATAATTCTCTTAAGCCCTCGCCGTCAACTTTTCCTCCCTACTTTGTTTGTTATTTTTATTTGTCCGTCGCTCGGTCTTTCTCTTTCACGTAGTCCCTCTTAATTTTCCTCCCATCATGGTCCTTTGGGATTTACTGCGTTTCGTGTTATGCGCGTTTTTTTGTGATTTATTCAGGTGTCTCCGGAATCAAGTTTCAATTTGTTTTTAATATTTATCATTTTCGTAAGTAATGAGGGCTTTGAAGCTATTTACAGTACAATAATTCGCCATAGTGTGTGTATTCAATAATTCTATGTGTATTTTTAAAGTTAATAATTTACGTATGAACCAACCATGAACACAGTAATCAACCCGAAGGTCGGTTTAGTAGGTGATGGTAGAGCTCACCCATGTACCAAGCCCGACGGCGTGCGAATATTCACACATCAGGGTAGGGGGGCCAGTTCCTTTCCTTGTGCCGGTTATGGTTTCCCAGGAAGATCTGGTACCCGAAAAATCAACTAGCTTGGGTGAAGCTGCAGGTGCCCAGAGTGCCTTGCCCGGGAATCGAACCCGGGACCCTCCGGTCAGTAGTCCGACGCTCTACCCGCTGGACCACCGCGACCCATAATTTACGCATTATTATTATTAGGTAATCTACCGGTTAAGGTAGGTTTGTGCATGGACACAACTAGCAAATAAACATTTTGTGACCCCCACCTAGCAAACTAATCTATATCAGGTCCCTCTTCATCTCGGTGTACTTCTTTCCTCCCTTCATCCCGTCCAACATCCCTATCCTGTTTCTACCCTTACCTCGCTTGCCCAACATTTTCCCCTCTATTACCCTCTTCAACATTCCACTACCGCTCAATACGCCTTTCATCCATTTTTCCTGCCTCCATAGGATTTCTCTCAACAAACCCCTCTCCTCCCCCACTATTTCTAGTACTTCCTCATTTGTTTTCCTTTCGGTCCATTTCACCTTCTCCATTCTTCTCCACACCCACATTTCAAAAGCCTCCAATCTACGTCTATCCTCCTGCTTCAGCGACCACGTTTCCGCGCCGTACATAGCTACGCTCCATATCAGAGTTTTTACGAGTCTTTTCTTAACATCCCTACTCAACGTCCCCGTCATCAACTCCCTCCTCCTTGAGAAAGCCTCCTTGCCTAGCGCAATTCTTCTCCTTACGTCCCTACCACTTTGACCGTGTTGGTCCAAAACACTTCCGAGATATGTAAACTGTTCTACCTGCTCTATTTTTTCCCCGCCTATTTTAATATTTAGCTTAGCCTTTTTCTTTCTGGAAAATCGCATAACCTTTTTTTTATTAATATTGATTCTCATCCCATATTTATCGCACTTAACCTCCAATTCACTCAACAATGCTTGCAACCCCTTGGCTGACTGAGCAACTAATGCTTGGTCATCAGCAAACCTAACCGATTTTACGAATTCCCCTCCGACTTTCATTCCTACCTCCAGTTCTTCCCATGCCTCTTTAATCATTTCCTCTACATATACGTTGAACAGTACCGGTGACAATGGGCAACCCTGCCTTACACCTCTTCCTAACACTGCCCATCCGGACTCTCCGTTCCCCACTCGCACCTGAGCAGTCTGAGACATGTACAGGTTGCGGATCAGTCTCCTGTTCCTCCAATCCATTCCTATTTTCTGCAATACACGCATTAATTTTTCCCAATTCACTCTATCAAACGCTTTTTCGAAATCTACAAAACAGGCAAAAACGTCCTGATTGTATTCTATATTCCTCTCGACTAGTGATCTCATTACTGCAATGGCATCACGCGTACCTCTTCCTTTCCTGAACCCAAACTGATCATCCCTTAAGTAATCATTTGCCTTACTCTTTATCCTTTTGTTGATGATCCTGAGAATAACTTTAGCTGCGTGGGATATCAAACTTATTGTTCTGTAATCCTCACATGACGAAGCCTTTGCCTTTTTTGGAATAGGAACTAACACCGATCTCACAAAATCTTCCGGCCAGATTCCTTCCTCATGGATACTACGAATCAGTCCATATATGGCCTTCTTCCCACCTTTCCCTAACCATTTCAACATTTCTACAGGAATATTGTCCACCCCCACAGCCTTATTTGCTTTCATCTCCTTTAATGATTAAAAATGACAAAAATCCCCCGCCACACGCCCTTGCGGCGGCTTGCGGGGTATTATGTAGATGTAGATGATGTAATGCCCTTTCTATTTCATCGTCGAGTATGCCTGGACCTAAGCTATCTTCTTATACGTCATGTTCCTTTTCTATGTCTAACCTTGTCGGCCTAAGTTCTTTACCATACAGTGTTTCTATATATTCCTTCCATCTCTCTTGGATTTTTTCTGGTTCAACTATTATCTTACCCCATTTATCTTTATCTGTTAGCACAGATCTTGCCTTCTTACTTCCCGATAATAACTTAACCTTGCTGTATAGAGCACCAATTTCACCCTTCTTCTGTAAACTTTCCATATCCTCGCATTGCATTTTCCACCATTCTTCTTTTGCTTTATTTGTGGCCCTTCTCAATTTATTGTTTAACTCTTTGTACTTCATTTTGCCTAACTTTGTGTTTACATTTTTCCATCTTCTTCTCTCATCCATCTTTGCAATCATCTCATCCGTTACCCATTGTTTCCTTATCCTTTTCCCGTTAACGGTTCCTATAGTGTCTTTAGCGGCTTCCAATATCCCTTTCTTGATACATTCCCATTTTTCTTCGATTGTACTCAGTTCTTTACCGTCATCCATCATTTTCTCTACAGCAATTTACGTATATGTGTGTATAAATAAATAAATAAATATATACCCACACACATAGATTAAGACATTTAAACACAGAAACGAGAAGAAAGGACTCACTCACTTTAGTTTTGACGTTTCGGCGGCTAGGACGATTTTGACGTCATCGTCAGTTTTATTTCTTTAAATATATGTAAATAAATAACCATAAACACAGTAATCAACCCAAAGGTTGGTTTCGCAGGTTGTGGTAAAGTCCACCCAGTAGTATGTACGGCGTGTGACATTCACACAATTAAGATAGAGTAAGGTGACCCCGGCATATCCTTTCCATGTGCTGGTTATAGTTTCCCGGGAAGTTCTGGTACCTGGAAAATCACACAGCTTGTGTGAAGCAGAGAGGCATTCCTGGGAATCAACCCAGGCCCTCCGGTCAGACATTCCGAAACCTGGAAATCTCACGGCTTGTGCTTAAGAGGGTCTGTCCAAAGTCATGCTCAGGGCTTGATCCCGGGACAGTAACCGAACGTGACCCTACCCTTAGGACCCGAGTGATGTGTATTCGCAGTGGAAAATGTATCGCCATTGCTTGGGGTTGAGCGATAAGCACGTGCCCTGGGCTTTGTACACCACCTGGGAAGAGCAGGAGACGGGCGGAGGCGTTGAGGTATCCCAGGAATTCGGATGGGTTCACAAGTTTGCGTTATGCGTGCGGTGTGTAGCCATATGCGCGACCGCATATCCTCCATCGGTGACCCAACCCTACCCTTTTACCTATAAGCTCCCGCCATTTCAGCCCTCAGCCGTTCCTTTGTTGCATCGGCCAACCGAACGGGATCCACTCTCTTTTTAAGTTCGTGCCTCCCGGTCGCTGAGTTCGGGGGCGATGGAATTTCGGCTGGTGGACGAGCCCGACGTCCGTCGCGACATAATTTGAGCGCGCACGTTCTAGGCCGTCTCCGGACGGATGTCTCCATCCCTGTCTTAACGACGTCCCTCTCCCCCTAATCTCCCTCCCTCCCACCGGGGCGAGAACGACCCCACCTGTGTCGCCACTCTCGGACAATGCAATTCCTTCGCCCTTTCAATCCTTACACCTTCACCCCGCCCCATTCCTTCCGTCTTTTCTCCTCTCACTACCCTTTTTCTCCTCCTCTCTCCCTCTCGGTTGCGAACGTTGGAGAAATTTTTGGCGGGAGAGGCCCAGTGTGTCTGGCGCTTTCACTTCTCTATTCCGTTTCCTCGATGGGTGCGTCTTAATCATAAAACTTTTCAAAATGTATCCTATGAATCGTGTTCATTTAATGTTATTTTTCTATTAATTATGCTTAATTTTACCTCCCAATCCCTAATCTTTTCGTGACTGAATGACATCTTCCGTCCTGTTTAATTCAGGGCAGTTCGCAAATTGAAATACTATCGATTAATTTCATAAATAACTATGGGAAAAAATAATTTTTTTGCATGAATGATGTGGAATCACCCCCAGCTACACACCCTAGTGGTGGTTTTCAAAATGGCATGTAGATGTAGAGGGTTGCGCTATTACAGGTATAGTCTTTTTACTTCGGCATTTACGAGACTCGTAGATTTTTGTTTTCACTGAAGCTATAGCCAATGACTAGATAATGTTTGGCATCGTCTTGGTCGCATGAAACTGTATCACTGTCATTTAACATAAATTAAAGCGATTTGTGGTAATTATTATTTGCTTATACCTCCGTTAATGAATTTTACTATTGAACCATTAGACCGTTAAATTAGAGATGACAAATCTTAGACAGCAGTCCGCCAAGCACCCTTGCGGCAACTTGCAGGGTATTGTGTGGGATGTATTATATGCGTACTTCGATTTTCATGAATACCGTTTCATTTGCTGATGGGAAATTATTGAGTTTTGAGATATATATTACTTTTAGTTTCATCATGGCTAGAAATTGAAATAATTCAATGCGCCGAGAATTTTATGATCACAGAAAAATCCGCAATAATTGATACGTCTTGACAAATTTTAAGTTTATGAGACAATAAGTGAAGAAATTCGTCAAAGCTGCCCAGTATGTTTTTCCTATCTGAAAGGAGAGGTGTTGCTCAAGTGTGGAAGTGTAATAAAATGGAAAAATCGTTACTTTAATTAGCAGCTTTAGATGGACTGAATAACCTGCCGGTAAAATGAAACACATTCAGTTCAAAGGAAAAAAAATTGATTTCACCTTTTACCACGCCCGAAAATCAGGCTTCTGTGTAATCTTTGAAAGTCCAGGATTTCACGTAATAGATGTCGTAAATATTTTCGGTTACCAAATAAAAATTATACCACATAGTTTGCGAAGAGAAATTCACGATTATCAGTTGATTTCTAGCCCGTTTCGGGTTAACAGTCCCTTGCCACTTTCTGAGAGAATGAATAGGTGAGATAATACTCGTTTGAATGCTCGGGTACCCGTGATTACTCGATTACCTCACTATTACTACTACCTCACTATCCGAATACTCGGATTACTCTGAAGAACCCAGATGAGTTCTCGTGTTCTTGTTATATCCATCTGAACGCAGCAAACGAGCATTTCTCCAGATTCCAAACCTGCTCCAATGAATAACACAGTATATTGAACTCTACGCTTACATTCAATGATGACTCGAGTGACTGTTAAGAGAACTTATATCGTTCAATCATGTGCAAACGCGAGTGACTAGAGAGGAACAATCCACGCGAACCGTTTCCATTTAATCTCTTTCGGCATCCGTGAATTCTTTCGCATAAGTTTACATGTTAAGTTCTTCAGTTATCCGAGTATTTGGTCGAGTACTCAAGAGCACTGAAGTCATCGAGTTACCCGAGAATTCAAATAATTACTCAGATACTAATGTATTTTCATTCAGATACTCATGGCATGCAATGGATACCTTGGCACAGGCCTAGGACTTCGGTATGTTTCATAATTTCCATTAGGTATCCTGTGTGCATATTTCATTACGGAGACTTTGTGTTCTGTTATCATCAGTTATCTGAGAAGCGTTGGTGGTGTTCTTCGGGGATTTTCGATTTCGATGTATCGTCTATGTCAAAACATCCCCAGCGACGCTCCCAGTATTGCCGTCCGGGGGCTAGCGTGACTCCCCCTCTTCTCTCCCGCCTTCCGACCCCCCCCCCCCCCGGGGCCAAATAGGTTTTTTCGGTCGGCGAATAATTCACGACGTATCCCGTGGGACCCGTTCAATATTTATTCTGCGGAATATCTGGGTTAAAAAAAGCCTGATGGGTGAGTGGGGGGTGGGCTGGATGTGGGGAAGAGTCGGTAACTCCCTCGCATGCTCATAATTATTTCATCGGAATTGATTATTTTTTATTATTTGGATGGGCGGAGAGTGAATTTAAGGGCAGGGACGTATTAGAAACGCCCAGATTTCCGTGGCGGAGTCTCTAGAAAGAGAAACGGCGTCCCCTTGCATCCCTCTTTCTTCCCCCACCCAACGTTTCAGTATTGATGGTAATGCCTTCGGATTCCATCGACTCGTGCCCCAGTTCGATCTGATAGCGAAGAGAGTGATTTGAGCTCGTCGGAACGACCGACGGGTGGATTTCTTCGGGGGGTCCGCGTAAAACGACACGGTCAAAGGTCATCATCCTATCTGCACCTCGAGGAGCAGAGTCAATTTCCTTGCTAACCTCGGAAAGAGCGGAACTCTAGAAAAAGAATTCCGCGGAGAATATATTTTTCTTTCTTACAACTAAGGATGGTGATCATGTCCGAAGCGTTAATCCTTTTTATCGGAAAACGATGTTTCAATTTGAATTCTTTGTGGGGGAAGGGTGAAGAATATTATCTGCATCCCTTTCGCGATACTTTCACGTTTTAGAGAACAAGGGATGGTATACAGAGCTTTTCATTTGAATTGCGACTCTTAAAGATTTCGGTGCGTTTTCTGAAATAACTTTTACGCGAGAATATAAAAAGATCATGAATCTGTGGGTATTTTACATGGCCATCTGCTAGCCATAGACAGGTTGTATGGTAGGGGATGATCCGCACGTCATGTGCGACACAATATTGAGTTACTAAGCTGTTAGATGGTAACGGGGAAGCTATGCTATTCTGACGATAGAAATACATTTTGCAAGCAGCTTAACGTCCACTTGAGTTGATATTGAAATTTTTCTTAGATTAAACGTTATTCGGCGGTCAACATGAATGACCATTTATTCTTTTGTTTTTATTTACTGTTGCGCTTTATTTGCCGTTGCAATAGCCATGTTTATTCTTTTCAGAGTTTATTCTCTTAACGTAAATTTGTAGTTTATTTTTATAATTATATTTAGATCATCTCTCATTTATAAAGCTTGTCAATCTGCATTTAATGCTCCTTCTTTAAGCTAGATTAATTTTTAAAATTTACATTGATATTACTCAATCAACCTATCGAATTAAAATGAACCCGTAAACTTCCTCCATAAATGAGCGTAAGGATTATCACTTCAAAAAGTACCCGAGGACTGGTGCCGGATTGAGGCAGTCGGTTCCTGCTATTGACCGGTTTTTAAATCATGAAATATTGAGCCAACCGTAAGGATCAACGGAGGAAGGGGATGGAATAGCCTCATATTTCAGTTTCATCTCCGGCAGTCAGAAGGTGCGGGGCTCCATTTTTAACCACCCTCTCGGAATCAATTGTATCTCAGGGAACGGATGGGGTGGAATTTGACGAATGGAATCGCGCCACTGTCCATCAAGTAGATGCACCTCTGTGCATCCTCATGCGTTCATTTTACGCGGTATTATTTGGGAAATAAATTAAATTCTTTCGTAATGTACATTCTTCCGCAATATCGCCCTGGATTTCCACGAAAATATGCGAGAATTCATTCTCGTGCATCCGAGATGTGAATTGAAGTGGGGAATTAAAAGACGAATGTCTGGATTGGTGGATGTCCATTTTTTCCAACTTGAACTTGGAAAATCTGGTCATATGATTAATTTTTATCCACGATACTATGAATTGGCATTAATGCACTGTGCTGAATATTTTCTGCAGAAACAAATAATCTTAAGACTTGGGGAAAGGTAATCGTTTAGCAAGAAGGCCAATTGAGTGAATATATCTCAGAAAACGTGATTAAAGTACGTATGTACGTACTTGGAGGAAGGGATGTACGTACTAGGAGTACTTTTTCAAGAAAATATTTTATTCACGGGCACATTCGTACGCAGATCTGAATTACCGCCGGCCTACAACCGCTTTCTGGGATTTTTATTTCCCTAACGGTAACTTGACCTATACTATAATTTATTTGAGAAAATAAACACGCAGTTTCCTCGTCGAAAGAGTTTTATCGAAGAGGGTGCAACTACTACCAAAAGTCGCGAAATATTTTCATCTTAATTCACCTCGGCAGAGGTAGAGGCAGACTGGGCTGAGGGCAGAGGGCTGTCTATTCCTATTTGCATTAACCCTTTGCGAACGTTCAGAAAAGGAACTTTCCAATTCCACTTCCTACGAGGATGGGAGGAGACTGGCATAGTGGCTGGTTGGTCTTGCACTCGCAAAGAAGACGTCGAGACCCACTAAGATATTCGCCGTTGCGTGAAAACTCCCGACTTGTGTGGCTCCAGCCCCTATTTAAAGGGTTCCTTTCCCCTTTGCCATTACCGTCGGAAAAAAATATCACTTCCCCCGCGATGAAGTTTCCTCTCTTTCTGACTCGATTCCTCAAGCAGTGTTGCATGTAAAGTTGCCTGTGAACAAAACTGGGACTTAAAAAGAGCTTTGAAGCTCGTAAAATCTGGCGAGGGCAAACGACCCAGACACAATCTGGTGATGTGGCTCGCCGCCAGAATGGATACCAATATATAAACGTATCGAGCAGCCCAACAGTTTTTCGATATTCACTTTGAGAAGTTGACAGACTCTTAAGGGTTTTGCTTTGACCAACCACGCGTATTCGCCAAAGATGATAGCGCACGCCTTTGAGAAGCTTCGTGAATTAAATATAAAAATGTGTTGGTATAACCAGAGAAATAAGTATGTCTGAATTTCATCCAACATCAAATTATTTTGATTCTCTCGATTGTACTGAGAATTATTTGATAATAACTTCAAAACCGTCGTAGCAAAGTTCGTGTTCCAATGTTATAGAAACATAAATATTTTTAGATAAGGTATTAAGTTGTTTTGAAGCGCAACGATATATAGTATATTCTCCAACTAGTAAATGTTGGTTCTTGGAGTCCTGTCTGTCCATCTGTACGTATGGTGTTGGTACATTACCTCTTATCGGATAAAACTTCAGTATTGCGTAGATTAATAATACGAAGCTAGACAGTACTCCTCAGAAAATCCAAATTTCGTATACGAGTGTATGCGAAATTGTATATCATCAAAAAATAATCAAAACTGTGTGCAATTATCTTCTATCCTGGGAATGAGAAATGATTTTTGGCGAATTCATTATCTACGTCAGCAAGAGCGTGGCGTCTTGCGGCGAAAACTGGCATCAAATGAGTTTCATTAATTCCAGATTGGGTGTGCATTAATATAAATTGTATAAGTCTCTCGATACTTTTAATGACTCACAAGGCCCAACCAAGTTGGTCTTTATGCCCTTAAAAATTTAATATCTCAGTGCTACAACGATTTTAATGATTAGTCGTTCTGCATTATGCTTTTTCTTCCAGTGCTTCTTTTTCATCTGCTGATACATATTTTCTTATTCGTGGGGTCCTCCCTATGTGGGTTGATTTAGCGACGGTCGCGGTGATAAGAATAAATCATTTGCAGAATCAGTTTCGTCGGTCGTTTGGTTGAGGAAGTTCCAATCGCTCGCTAGTTAAGAAAGAGAACGATGGTGTGACAGTTCTGAAGTCTCATAGTTACAAACGCCATCTAATCGAATTATTTTTTGGCGAAGTTTGCTTCGAAGATGCTTTCCTCGGAGCGTCGCACTAAATTTGAACACCGACTCAAGACTTTCTGTGGGAAGAGTATGTACATACGTAATTTAGAGTTGCTCCAAATGCATAATGGCCGATACGTAGATGCTGTTTACGTTTAAAGATGAGAATCCTCGTCTTCCACTCAATCATTTTCCTGCGTTTCCACAATGGATCTCTTCGTTCGGTTTCAATCGAACGAGATAGCGTCTGTTTTTCTCGTTTTCCTGCATTTTAGTCCGATCTGGTCGTGTAGCCAAAAGCCATCATTCGGAAACAAAATTGCATTTTCACTATCGTTGCACGCAGGGAAAATATACGTAACAGGCGCTTCTTGATTCTCGCTTTAGGCCCACTATTATTCGCCTGGACGATATGGCAGACCCTAGCAGTCTGCTGTCAAGAGATAAGACGTGTCTCACCAGTATTCCTATGCCCAGCGGGTGTGAGTTGCTGCTGTGTCGCATCCCTTACGAGTGGCACTTGGCCGCTTGCTATCTGCCTCGCTCATTCGGGCGCTCGTATTCTGCCGGCCCCGTGATGGCCGTCTGGAGATATGTTGCATTTGGTTATTAGTTTCACTTTGCCCGAGACATCTGACGCTAGCACAGGTTTCTCCTCTTCCCTGTGCTCTCAGTAATACAGATAATTAACGCGACAAAATCACAAAATGGACCTAATAGATAAGTGTAAATGCATATAAAGGAGAAGCAAGCGATTGTAGAAGAGATCGGCCCCGGTGGCGGCGGGTTAACGTCCTCTTCTGCCAACCCAATGGGTCGCGAGTTCGATTACCGCCTGGGTGGGTTTTCCTTTACCTAGGAATTGGGTGTTCGTAATCATGTCCATTGTTATCACTGTTAAAAGTCCGATGTAAAAGGCCAAAAAGTGCTTTTTTCGGACTGAGAATAAAAAAACAAGAGTTAAGACTATCTATCTACTATGAAAATAAATTGTGGAACGAAATAGCATCTTATCGCGAGATAATTTCCTCGAATCTAAATAAAACTTTCTGTTAAATGCGTTCATATTGTTCCGAATCGTTTCATTCGGTAACTATCAAGGTGTTTTTAACTCGCTCGATAGTTTAGCTTCCTATTGGGGAGGGATTTTATTCAATTTCGAATACCCTTATGAATGATGCAGCCATTCTCTCTGTTTTAGAATTGAATCTGCAACGTGAGCAATCTTTGAGGCGTTAAGTAGATGCTCAAGAGATTTCCGTTGTACGGTAGAGAAATAGGAATGATGGAAACAAGTTATCTTTCACGGGTTTCATTTTGTGGGGAGATAAATGCATTAATCTGCATGAATTACCGTCCAAGATCACCGAAGGTGAAGAAGATGGTTGCTGGTTCCACCAGCGCTCCCTTTAATCGCTACAACCGACGTAGTAGTGTAAAAATCCCGGGGACCATGCTGGGGTACGACGCATTATTTCAGTCGATATTCCGCTGCCGTTGTGGTGAATGAAAAATTCAGGCATGTCGACTGCGAGAGCAGACATGCACTTGCGAGTAGGTATGTATACACGCGCTCTTTTTCAAGTATTTTCCATCTTCAATCAAACTTCTTTTTTTCGTCATACCAGGGGGCGGAGGGGGGAGGCTGAAGATTGTAAATGAAGAAATAAAAAGAAAGAAAAACTATGCCAGAAATCAAGGGTAAAATAATATCGATCCCAACGCGCGAGTAGTTAGTTCCTCATCCTCCCGCCGCCGAGCGCTCGTGACGGCGCCACCTGTCCGAGTACTCTGCGGGCGAAGCGCGAGTCTCTTGCAATCGTGAATGATGGAGTCGCTGTTGGAAGTGGATGAGTGAGGAGGAGAAAAAATAATAAACATGTGGAGAGAGGGATAAAGAGTATGTTGCGGGAGGGAGAGGGGGGTGGTTGGGGGGGGGGGGATACGCCAAAGATTCATGAAGAGGTGTGTAGTGGGTCTGTCGACGGTTCGCAGTGAGAGCGATGTCGTGCGTCACGATCGCGAGGCGGGAATTTTCCTTCAACCCTTACCTCTCCCTCTCTCTCTCTTTTCCACCGTTTTATTTTCTTTTAACGAGGTTCAATGTCCATCCTAGTGACCGAGATTATGCCATACTCCCCACGTGTGTAATGATCCCTCGCGTATGAACGAAACGGCAATCCTTCGCCGTCAACTTCGATCCTCGGGAGCGAGATTTTTTTTCTCTGCTTTTTTTCTTCCTCGCGCGGAATACCTCCCCGATGCATGGTGAATCGTGGAGGGAGAGAAAGGGAGAGCTAGAGAGAATTAGTTTCTTCTGGAGATACTTTCCGGTACCTGTCCGACAAAAGTCCTCATGCCACAATTGTTGGGGGCCGTATCTTATCTCCGAACCCTCACACAATTTTAACTTAAATACTCTTTTTAATGGCAGCCCTTCCTGTGAGGGAGACATTGTGTAACCATCGCTAAATTTTTTAGTGTCGCCCATCAAGACGCAACCTGACACATTGCATTGAAATTAGCCCTTCTTCAAATCAACATACTTCCTTCCTCCTTTCATTCCGCCCAATATGTCCAATATCTTCACCATCCCACCTCTTAACTGTCAGTGAAATACATTGGAAACTGGTTACCGATATAGGAAGTCAATCTGCGTAATCTATTGGAATAGTCGTTGTAAATATTTTATTGGATTAAACACTAATGCGTGCAACGACGCAAAATGTACTATCAATTACGGCACAAGCGAAAGGAAAATAACTATAATAGCATAGCAATTCATAGGCTGTGCTAAATGTACTTTAGTTTATTTATCTATCCAATTCTCTGAAACTTTATCCCAACATTTTGATTGGATGGGAAAATATTTATTTTATCAGTAAAAGAATTAAAATAAATTTACTTTTTAGATTTTCTGCTAAAACATGTAGTATCTTGTTACCATTTGTAGGACATTATCTGTATCAAGACATTTATTTCCTTGACGTGCTATGTTTTACTTTTTTCTCTTGATACACGATTCCACTCACAAGCAAAAGGTATCGGTTTAACACTGCTATAGGTAAATGATCTTAATATTTGATGAGTGAAAGAACATATTAGAGCCAACAACCTTAAGGATGAGAATAGGGGAAAAGAGGGCTCACGTTCCATTGCCGCAGGAGTCTGTTCCTCATTCACCTTCCAATGCGCTATACAAAACGCCCAATCAACTCTTTCACCATGGTGCGCCAAACAGCACCATTATTCGTCACTTAGCGCTCGCACTGCACCGCGCCGCTTACTGCCTGGATTGGTATTCATTTACAGGTGGCGTTCCAAAAGTAATCCAATTATTACTTTTTTAATGTAATTTATTGAACAGATTTCCACAAACACTTATAATTCTTCAAAGTACTGTCCTTGGACCTGTACACATTTTTCCATTGCCGGTACGCGCCCTAGAAGGTGTCTTCTGGGACCTCTCACAAAGTATTCGTCATGACTGATTGGATCTCTCCTATGGACGAAAAACGGGTTCCTTTCAGGGCTGCCTTAATCCGAGGGAACAAAAAGAAATTTGCTGGGGCGACGTCAGGACTATGGGGGGGGGGCGTGGCGAAGCGTTGGTACCAGTCTTTTTGTCACGAGCTCGGCGCACACTTTCCTCGTCGCTAAATCTTCAGTAACAATGCGAAAAAGAGCAGTATAAGACAATTTCTGTTCGTTGGCAAACATCCTGATACTCAATCGACGGTCAAAGTCCAACAATTGTTAACACGAACCATATTGTTGTCGGTTTTGCTAGTTGACGACCGCCCAGAGCGTTGTTCGTCTGGAACATCCATGTACGTCGGCGAATATGCTGGGAAGTGCGATTTTGTGACCCTCCAGGGAGAATCTTTCACTCATCACCCGGTCTTTCAATCCCGTGCACTCCTAGCGCATACATTCAAGTCTTCAAAACATGTCGTCCGCAGCAAATACCTTTCCCTCCTGGGGATCTTGATTTGTGCAGCGTTTCCTCTCAGTGGGCGGAAATCTCTGGGCTTGATTCTCCGAGGGATTCCCGCAGAGAAGTACCGTAATTATTATTCCCTTCAGTACTTTGGATTTCATTGATGAGTAGCAGTCGACACGTTCATTCGGCGGGGGACTCAACTCGTCGCTTAATGTGAAGATTACACGTTCGAATCCCATGTGGCGCACAAGCGCGGCCATAACTCTGCCTGTGCTGATTTTCGGCCCCGGTGTTACGACAGTCCTCGGAACTGAAAATCTTTCACTTCCTCAACCATAGATTCTAATGTGCGAGTAGTATTTATATATGACTCATCTTTATCCTCTAAATGTGTGTAGCCAGATATGTCACTTTTTCATCTTTGGTTGCAAAGTTGGGGAAGTTGTGAAATTCTATTGATTGTAAACACGTGGCCGAGACTCAAAGACGAAGGTCATTTCGCAAATACTTAAATTTGCGAATACAGAGTCGACTGATGCTGGTGGACTATTTCTTCCTGTGGGCATCGAATTACATGGCCTCCATTGCTATACATTAGTATGATCCTCGAGTCAAAGGCCTATAATTACGGAATTTAATTACGAAGAACAATGCAGATATCTGTATCGCATTAACGCCGAATGCGATATTTGCCGGATTCTTTTTACCGTAGTTAATGAATGACTGCGTAAGCCACCACGTGAGGTGTCCGTTCAACGAAAAATAAGAACTTGGCTTCGCAATTTCATTCGAGCATGCCCTCTCCGCCTAATGCAGCCAAGTTTCTTTGATGTAGAGCCGCAGGGACTCCGAGCGAGTTTTCCTCGCGTCATGTCCGACATTCGACGGTAATAGTCAAGATGAGCATCTCGAAACGACTGGCACATGCATGCATGCATGCTTCGGTCGTCTTTTAATTTTTTTTCGGAAACCCTTAGGTTGCAAAATCTCATCGGACGTTCAAGTTTTACATATTGAATTTTCAGCGGGAGACCCCGTCGCCGCTCTCCGAAAATAACTAGTTGGGGAAGAAAAACTCCGTCCTTCCCCCCCTCCCTTCCTCCCCCTGGTCCGCGGCTTCTTGATTAGATGCGAAAGTATGCGCCGTAACAATCGACGACCCCCATCCTCCACCGCCGCCGCCCCACGGCCGTAAATCGGTCCTCGAGTGCATTCCACTTATCCGGAAGAATGCAGACCCATCTCCGGAGGAAAATGCTGGAAATAAAAGAAGGGAGGAGAGAGTTTTCAAGATAAAAAAATTTTTAAATAGATAAAAGAAACTCGCGGGGCATGGCCACCTCGTAGTCGATGCGGATGTCGCTATTATCATTTTTTTCCCTTCCCAGGGGGTGAGGAAGGGAGTGGGTTGGGAGGAAGGCCGGAGGAACGAGTGTGCCCTTTCTTAAAAATATATGTATTGGCTTGGTCCCAAAGAGGAGAAAAAATATATAATAAATCCGAGATCCGAGGAACTCAAAGGAAGTGGAATTTCCCGTGTAGTCGCCTTTTTTTTCTGCACTGCGCTCTTTATTTTTTCGCTTGTTTCTTCTACATTTTTTCCGCCATCGCCTTCGTATATGCATAATTTTCAGGAGAGTCACCAAAATCTTTTTTTTTTCGTCCCAGAACCCCTCTCCCACCCCGATCCTAACCGGGCCGAAATGCCATCTCGTCTCGCCCTTTTAATCAGTCGAATTTTTCGAAGGGAGCGGATGATTCTCTCTTCCTCTTTTATTTCTTTCCCGTAATTTATTCTCACTGTGCCCTCTTTCCCCGTCGTGATGTCTGCAGGGTTAATGATATATATATCGTACCAGGTTCCATCCATCGGAGGTTGGCCGGCGAAACCCAAGCTTGATGGTAGTGAGTAACACATTGCCCTTATCTTGCAGTCCGCGGGATTCATCCCCGCCTTGGCGACATGGCATCCTGTTTTCGTCATCTGTATCACTCCCAGCGCACTTTTAACTTCGGTTATCGCCTCTGCGCCGCGTCAGTGGAGAGGGTGGGGAGTCGCTAAATGTTTCTTCGGGAATGTTCCTTCGCAATTCGCCTGCGCATCAGTATCATATGGTTATTCATTTTCCGTGGTCGTTATAGGTATTAAGTGTAAGGATGTTAATGGCTTCTCTCCGATCGAATCTCATTCAGCGTAGGTTGTCAATCATGCGAGTGGGCGTCTGAAGAAAGTGGAAGTGGTTAACCTCGTCGGAATAGACAGAAATCCATCGTTCGCGAGACGAAATGGGTTTCACAGAATGTGCTCAAATTCTCAAAGGGTTAGTGAATATATGGCTCATGAGATTAGGTACTTCCGATTGAAATTGTGCACAAATTTACGATGGTCCGTTGATTCCGTTTTCTCTAAAAATTCATTTGCTTAAACAAGTGACGAGTTTTTTTTAGGGAGACGGGCCCTTTGTCAGCAAGTGTAATCTGAGGTTCTGATTAACTAATATTGAATAAAAATTAGCAGATTGAGACTTTTCTTCATGTAAGTTCTTAGTATCCATAAATATAATCTTTATAATCATGGACAACATTTGGTTATCATTTTGTTTCTCAGGAATCGAACACACAGATATTCCGAAAGTAACAGATTCACACCCAAGGTGGGACTGTGAACTGTTGACCTCCTGGTTGACGGGCACTTTATACATCGGTAGGTGTTTTATTACATCGCACATAATTTCACCTCTTGTTCTGAGTTTCTCGCAAGGTCTCCTCAACTATTTTTCGAAATGTCTGTCATTCTTCTTTGAGAGGGCGAGCGGTTGTGTACAATGCAGCTCTGGAATCGATTAACTGCACATGAAATAGTTGCTATTTATTTTCATCTTGATGCTAGCGACTAAATGGCGTCGTAATTCTCTCAAAGTAAGAAAAATAATATACATTTTAAATGAGTAGATGCATTCACTGCAAGGGAAAGATAAATTGAGAAATTCCTATTAATGGAAAAACTTGACAATTATAAAAACTCATACGCCCTCTTTTGTACACGTAGGCATTTCCTCTAAAATATTCAAATCGTGTTCTTTATGATTAATTACAGTTACAAGTTTCATCTATCTTTGACTTTTAATCATCAATTGTCTACTTTCGTGTGAGAATTAGTAAACTCTACCGGAAGACGACTAAGTTACCATCCACACATTTACGTGGTTCATTGAAAGCTACCCATAGGTTCTGTGGCAGGGAGAATTTCATACAAAATATGCACAATCCATTTTACAAATAAATAGATTTGGGAAGAAACTAAGAAGCTCTATAATTCCTGTAATGGAAGAGTTTCGAACGCGTTTAAATTCATTAATGGATGTGTATAAAATAAAAACTAGAAAATGTATGGGTATGTGTGAGTTAGTATATATGCATTTAAAATATAACATACATTATATATCTGTTAGTCGCGGTAGTCCGGGAGTAGAGAATTGGACTACTGACCGGAGGGCCCGGGTTCGATTCCTGGGCAAGCCTCTCTGGGCACCTGCAGCTCCGCCCAAGCCATGTGATTTTTCGGGTGCCAGATCTTCCTGGGAAACCAAAACCGGTACATGGAAAGAAACTGGCCCCCCTACCCTAATGTATGAATTTCACACGCCGTTGGGTTTCAGACCTACCCAACCGACTTTCGGATTGATTAATGTGTTTCACAGTAAGAATTTGAAAGAATAATACCGATAAGGTAGCCAACCTGGTGTAGTACTTACCTATGTCTTGCACAACTTTGATGGCAACTATTATGGTCCCCGTTCGTTTGGGGAAATGACATTTTAAGCCTGTCCTTTTAATTATTCTGATGCCCGCTACATCTACATAATACACCGTAAGCCGCCGCGGGTGCGTGTCGCGGGGGATGTTAGATCACCACCCGTAAAATAGAGTGAAACCACATGCAAACCAACATGGGCATTCAAACCTTCGCCTACAGAGGCGTTCATTCATGCAAAACCCCCTTTAACTGCGTGTCTAATTTTATATTCATGATCACTCCCAAGTATCGCTGTGCGATTTACACAATGAAATGCACACATTAGTGTTAAAATTGGTTAAAGCAATTCCAGCTTCCTTTGACTGAATGCGGAAGCTATTTTGGTGACGAAGTAGGGTTCGACAACTTCTCGGTCTATACCCTTCAAAATCCCTCTCGCAAAATGCTGGCGATGAATAAAGGACCACCCTTTCTCATCTCTCTCTCTCTCTCCTTCCCTCCCTCACTCCTTTCCCAGACCCTCCACCTCTTTCCCAGACCCTCCACCTCCACGAATACTCCCCCTCCACTCTAGTCCCGAGGTAGAGCCCTCGGTTTTCCACGCCTACCTCAAGCACCGTCGCCCCCCTCTCCCCCTCCCAAAACTCATCCCGATCTTTCGACTACCCTTCCCGCGAGAATTTCGCAAAGCCCTTCCTTCGCCTCCGACCCTGGGACAGAGAGGAGCTGGGAAGGGAAAATGTAAGCTGAACGACCCTCAACTCGCACCTCTCCCTCCCCCGCGCTTTTTCCTCCGCACATCCCATCCATCCGGCCGTAAAAGGGTGACGGTGGCCTGGAGGGAAATGTGGTGGAGAAGGAGGGCCCAGGGGTCAAGGTCGCCAGAGGTCGTTGTCGCAGACGGCGCCCAGGCGGAGTGGGAGCCTTTTGCGACGGGTAAAGGGTTTTCGGCGTGTCCCCCGTTCGACGCGATCCCCCCCCACCCACCCTCCAATGGAAGACCCATCCGCGAGAGGCCGGTTTGCCCGCTTCGCGCGGAGAAAAATCTTATTATTTCACCACGAAACAAGCAGCTCTCCCCACCGCGCGCTGCCTGGGAATATTCAAATGATGGAACCTTTGATTGCGGGCGGAAAGGGGATAAAGGAATTGGTAATAGTCTCAAGGGATACATTTTCAAACCCGGAAGTACTTTACATGAGTTTCCGGTCTGGGCTTTAAACTAACTCCCGGGTAGCCCAAGCAGGAAAAAAAGAACGAAGAATGAAGTGTCTGTGTTTAAATTTATTCGGAGTATCGAAAAGTAAAAACTTCAATTAATATTGGTTGTTAAGATAGAACATATATACACTCACAAAAAAAATGGCAATCTACTGAATAAGGTAGGTTTTGGGATGGGTACAGACTACACAATCATACCACAGTTATCAATTCCCTTTCCTGTGCCAATAAAGCACAATCTGACATCTGAACATCCACTAAGCCCCTCTTCAATTCCGCATACTTCCTTCCTCAGCATGCATGAATTGAAAATATATGATAACTAATGGGTTTATTTATTTTTATTTGTTTGTATATGCGTGTACATATGAGTGCCTTTATACCAGCCCTCCTATATCACCCACCTTCGTCCTTGTAATTATAAAGTAAATGCTCAGTGGGGCCAGTGAGCGATTTTAAAACAGACTCGGTTTTAGTATATTTTTATGTGTTTTAAATGGGCCTCCATATGATCTTGAATTTCACCTTTAATGTTTCAGGCGGGCATGCGAAAACACACTATGCATTGACATATACATATATACGAGGCATGTTCATAAAGTAAGGCCCGTTTGGTCACAGGAAAATATATACTCATATGAAACACATTTAATTGGCACTTTTAGTTAGCTACAAACCTACTTCACTTATCTACATAATCGCCGTTCACTTCTAAGCATTTTTCGTACCGCTGCACCTGAGGGTTGAACCAATCGACAACGCCATTCTTGAGTTCCTCTTCGGTTTCGAAACGGTGTCCACCGAACCACTGTTTCAAGTGCAAGAAGAGGAAGTAGTCGCTGGGTGTAAGGTCAGGACTGTACGGTGGGTGGTTTAAAGAGTTCCCAACGACCCAAAAACTCGTCCACTGGACATTCTTTGCTCTTTGTGGTGGTCGGTGAGCATTCTCGGTACCCACCTTGCACGCAATGTGTGGTATCCGAGGTTTTCCGTAACAATATTGTAGACATTAGTGCGTCCAAGTTGAGGAAATTGTTCAGCCAGGCCATTAATTGTCAATCGACGATCACATCGCAGTTTTTGTTCCACTTGCGAAACAATTTCATCGGTCAGAATACTGGGCCTACCACTTCGCTCTTCGTCATGGACATTTGTTCGTCCATTTTTAAAATCACAGCACCATTTTCTAACCTTTCCTTCACTCATAACTGTAGGTTTATAAACTAGGGATAATTCCCGATGAATTTCAGCAGCCGACAATCCTTTTGCATACAAGAATCGTATGACAGAACGCACTTCACAGCTGGCGGGATCAACGATTGTCGCGGACATTGTTGTTTGCATGCACGGACAAACAAAGGACTTCTGAACCAAAACAAATGCTGCTATAGCTTCTCAATGAATCAGTAGATGGCGCTGCAGGAGCAAAATTGTGTTCTGAAGCGCCAATATTTAAATATAAGCAAACGGTACTTACTTTAAGAATACTCCTCGTGTGTATATATATAGACAATATGCCATTGGCGTAACTGTCCTCATCCGCGAAAAGTTAGAAAGGTGATTCTAGATCTTCCGCGTGAGAAGGCGAGTTTTTGCCACCCAAATATTCCCGACAAAAGCGTCCTTTGTTCGCGTTTTTGTTTTCTGGTTTGTTTGTTATTCTTTTTCTTTAAATAATAGTTGTGTAGGTATCGGAGTGGATCAATGGTAGCGTGGTTGATTTTCATACTGAGGGTCGCAGGTTCGAGACCATAGCGTAGGAAAATATTTTTGTCGGAAAATATTTAGTTGGCAATTTTTACACGCAACCCAGATTGACCCCTCCACTGAGAGGAAGTAACTAGGCATTGATGGCGCAGATCAGGGAGATCGGTCTGGCATCAACAGCCACAGCTTCAAGCGAAAGTGAAATTCAAGGAATCGGCCGAAGCACTGCGATACGGAAGGCAACGGGAAACCACCGAATCAGTCTCCCAAGGAGATACAGCCTATTTATGATATGATGGCATCCTTCTCGGTAAAAAAAGTCCCCCAATCGGATCTCCGGGTGGGAACTACTGGGAAGGTTACACCGGCCAGGAAAGACATGGAATGTAAGATACTTGGGGGTACAGGGTAGGGGCATGGAATGTAAGATCCTTAGGGGTGTGCGGAAAGCTGGAGAACGCCAAGATAGAAATGTAGAGGCTGGGTATAGAAGTCCTGGGAATTACGAAATTTAAGTGAACGGAAGCAGACGACTACTGGAGTGACGGATATCGAGTTAGTACATACTTAGTTAGTAGTACATAGTTAGTACATACGAGTATTTAGGTTTGTTAGGAATTTACTTCACTTTCCGCGGGGAGTGACATTCATTCCATCTATTTCATTTCTTAGCCTGTTCCCTGTTCAGTTAATGGGTTCAGGCGAGACCCGCTCGAATGAAAGAGGCAGCGGTGGTCCCTTGGTGTTTTCGTTTCGGGGTAAAAAAGAACTCACCCTCTGCCCTCACATGTCCGTTCGGTCGGGTTTAGCTCTACGAAGAAATTATTCTCGGCTAGTCCCGGTTCACGTAGTAAATTTTACCGCCGTGCCATTGCAATCGATTCTTTCCGATTTCGTAACTTCGTGCCGCAAAATTGCACTGTAATGCGTGGAAAATTTCCCAATGATTCACCTGAATGAATGGAACTTTCGACTTTTGTCAAAATAATTCTTAATTATAATGGCGAAATGAATTTTTTTAATTCATCACCGATTAAGTGTTAAACACGGTCACGTGATTGAGTTTTTTTTTCAAAATCATTGCAATCCATAGCAATTGGAGGAAATATTTTATTTGGCCACGACCCGGATTTCGGCTTTCAGCGTCATCATCAATTGTAATCTGATGACGACGTTGAACTTCGTTAAAGTACTGTTGAATTATAAAATTATAGTTTTTCAATATTGTCAAGTTCTTTAAAGAGATATGCACATTTAACTGATGGTATGATGTATCTTAATTATCATCTTTTTATAAATATTTCCTCTCTAATACCATGGCTGCTTCATTGAATCGATTCTTTAATCAAGTTTCTCCCCTGGATATTTACCAGTCCTCCAAAGTGGAACTTGGCCCACTATGGTTCTCATTCCTGTCTACTTTGTCCTGGCATGTTATCAGTGCCTCGACAGCGCCTTTGCAATATCCCTTTAAGTTATTTTTTTCGTCTTCGCTGACGCAGTTCCTGCGGGGAATCGCGGTGACTCTTGGAATCCGTCAATGACGTCAAGCCGCTACCGTGTCTAGCCCGGGTAAAGTGTTACTCTCGAAAACTGACTTCCTTTATTTTTCCTTCTGGGGGGAGTGCGCAAGCTGATCTCCTGACGCAGATTTTGGCGATTGTTTCAACTCGCCGAGGTTGGTGGAAGGGGGGGAGAGGAGACGTTTCCGCCTCCCCGCAGCACCTCGCTTAGTTCAGCGACCCGCTAACCGAGTCTAGCGAATCGTTATCAATTCGAACTTTCCGCTGCCAGGCGTTTTCGCATACGCTGTGCCGCAAGCTGTGGCGCATGAGTGCACCAATCATGCAGTTTTGGACACTTGGAAGTGAGGTAAAATTGTCGCGTTTCACCCCAATATTCCGCGAAGACCTACAGCATTTCATTCGATTTCTTCAAGCTTAAAGGGATACCTCTATTCAGCCATAGCTGATGACATGCTGTCAGTCAAACGTATATTTATGATAATTGTTTCGCTTAGGGAATAATGAAGTAAATATTGTTGGGTTACCAGCAATTGTGACCCAACAATATATAATAAACCGATCCTAGGAATGAAATACTGATAATGATTAATGCAGGTGCATTAACGATGATTGCAGTCCTCCATTCTACTCTATTTAATGTCATTTCCCTCAATCCATGATACCTTCTCTGTTTTACGTCCTTCTTAATTTGTCCTATGTACATATCTCTTGGTCTTCTTCGTGAAATCTTCCCTTCTATTTTTCTTTCTATTATACAGGTACCTGTATTCCTAATCAATCAATCCATTGTGCCTTAATGTGTGTCCAATCCATTCTTATTTCTTCTTTCCCGTAGTGTTCTCTATATGGCCCTATCCTCTTCTTCTCTTCTGTATACTTCCTCGTTCCTTACTTTGTCTGTTCATTTAATCTTCAGTATTCTCCTCAAGCAACATGTTTCAAAGATTTCTGTTCTTCCCTGGTCTACTTTTCCAATGTTCCAAGTCTCGGAACCATAAAGCGCCATTCTCCACACGGAAGTCTTGACGAACTGCTTTCTTGTTTCCAGCCGTAGGTTCTTTGAACATAGTAACAAAGAATGGATTAACCATTTCATTAGGACTGAATGTCGACGCTGGTAATAAATGTATTTGAAGTTAGGTTATCGTTATGACAATACTGTGATGCAATTGCAGTTCAACCCCATTTGTGCTTTCGTTGAGCGGTGATAATGCCAATATTTGATATCAGGGGACATTTGATATGTTTTGCAGAATAGGTCACTGACATTATATATATATATATATATATTGGATTTTAAATAGCACGCTCCCGGTCTACCAACTGTCCTCGATGGTGGGTCACCAAGGTATAACTTTCCAAATAAACATTCAGTTCATGTTAAAATGCATCATAAAAATTTTAGGAGAACCTTTTTATGATGTCTTTCACGTATAATAATTTAAAAATTCTCTTAAATACCTTTTAATTATATTATCGTATGCATAGTGACATGCACTATATTGACAACAGCTCCTGCTTTAAATAGGAACTGAAAACCTTCTGTTAATACACAATTATGCATATTATTTTCCCGAAAATCCGTCAATTATAATTACTAATATCAGTAGCACTACATGCACTCATATCCGCTAATATTCATTGTTTTCCGATTTCGGTGTTCCTAATCGGACGTTACCCTATAAGGAAACTACTATCTTGCCTGTTTGTTTTGCCATCGGTGAACTTGAATAGCGCTGAAGTATTTTTGTCTCGGTTTACCGCCCTTCGGGCACTCGGATCGATTCCTGTACATGACAGAGTGGGCTCTTCCCTTAGTTTCCCGATCCTCACGGCGATATAGTGACCAGGTTGGTTGATTGACCGCCACGCCCTTCCTAGAATGTGTGACTTTCACACACCATTTTGAGTTTTGATGCAAGGCGACCTCTACTCTCACATATCAAACCAACCTTGAGACAATGAATTCTTGAGATTGTTTCCCATCCCTGCTTAATAATATCTTGGCAAATAAATCAAAGAACAAAAGTGGTACGTTCTCTATTTACTAGTTTCGTCGAAGGGCGGGCTTAGTTTTGATACTTGGGGAAGAATTGGCTCGGGTGCTCCTGTCATGAGCACTGGTTTAGTGTTCACTTGGTGTGATTTCATTTAAAAGAAATGATTAAAACGAGCAAAAAAACTTTCTTTTTACTGTCCCAGATTTAAAAAGGTACACTAAAGACGACCTGTGATAATCAGGAGTCTCATTTGTTAACTTTTCTTTGCAAAGTAAAACGCAAAAAGTGAGCCTTTCGTTAAATTGACACCTGGGGTTGAACATTAGCAAAAATGAATAGATGTACTCGTGAACAATTATTCGTATTAACCGTCGATATTTTTCCCCACCTTGATGATCGAAATTCCCTTAGTTGAGAAAAGATTTTCTTTTTCGTTGTGGTGGAGACTGGCAAACTTGTGCCGGGACTTTGAGAAAAATAAGTTAGAATTCCCAGAATTTTCATCGAGTGATTTCGTTCCTTGATCAAAAAACGTTTTCCGAAAATATTGCACGAGGACAATAATGACTAACCCGACTGAATAAAAAATGAAGACCATTAAAATGGAAAAACTATTGAACAGATAAGATTTTAGAGAAATACACCGGCAGGCTGTTGTTACATTAAAAGAGCTCGTTCAATTAACCGAGAAAAATATGCCCATGGGAATCAGTCTGTAAGAATCGATTGGTAAAAGTGTCAAAGTGTCGGGAACTGTCCCATCTTTATTTGACTATCTTTAAGATGGACTATCTTTACATCTTAATTTCCTTAATTTTCTATCATTTTTTTGTGTTCCAATTTCAGTCCTGTCGCATAATTTAGAGTCGCCTCATGCATAGATGCTCCCATCTTTCATGTAATGACATTTTTGAATGCCGAGAATATTTTACAATTCTTATCCGAGGATAAACCGTCGCTCTTGTGAATGTATATATATGTACGAATATGTGTATTTTTATACAATAACTTATGCTTCCGGATATGAAGTTAGCATTAGCGAACAAAAACAGAGAAACATACAAAAAAGAAAAGAAACTCACACGTTTCCGAATTTTCGTGGTCTCTCCTTCGGTCATCTCTTCCTTGAGAAAGGTGGCTTGACCACCAAATATTCGGAAACGTGTGAATTTTTTTTCTTTTTTGTGTGTTTTTCTGTTTTTGTTCGCTAGTGCTAACTTTACATACAATATTATTCACATTCGTGTGACCTTCACATAGGTATATATACATGTATGTATATAATTATGTATCTATATATATCGGAACGGGGCCGTTGGTTGGTTCTTACAACTCGAACTCCTGTCGACAAACCAAAGGGTCGTTAACCCCCTTTAGCCCGTGGTGCATTGTTACCCTTTAATTTTAGTCACCGCCTCCGCCTATTCTTTTACGCCGGGCGGCGTTGGGGGGGGGGGAGGCGAGAGATATTGCACCGTGGTCGAGCTTGGTGAACACGGAAGGGAGATGTGTAATGGAATGGAACTGTAAGGAAATGAGGGAAAGATATCACCGGCGGTTTTCGGGAGGGTGGCGAGATTTTTCGGAAGGGGCGAGAAAGAGAAGTGACGCAGGGGCGTAGTCAGGAAGGGAGGGAGGGATGGGAGACTGGTGGGGAGATAGAGCAGAGCAGAATGGGCTAGACGGGAGAGGGGGAGGGAGGAAGCACCTCACCTATTCCGCCGGCGCCACTTCGGTCCAATGACCCCGTCGTGGGAGAGAGATAGAGAGAGAGAGAGGGAAGGAGAGGCGAGGGAATAGGGACAGGGAATAGGGGGGGTGTGGCGCCTTCATCGATACCCGCGCGGGAACTGTCCCACCGCCCGGGGCGGCCGCCCTTTTCGTCCCCGCGGCCCGGCGCCATCACGGGCGAGGAGAGAACGGGTGGTCGACTCGGTAGGGAGACGGGTAGGGGAGGGGCGGGCTAGGTGTGTTTTTTAAGGAATTAATGGAAGGTGGGGCCCTAATTCCGCCCGGAGCAAGTGTTTCCGGATGCCCCTATAGTTTAAGTGCCCGCGTCCGTACTATTCCGGCATTGGGTGACGAGCTTGCTTTCACGGCGGCCGCCACGTTCGATCCGCGCTCACCGTGCGTAGTAGCTCTCCGTGAATGAGGGATGTGAGGTTGGGCGATCGCTGCTTGATTCGCGGGTGCCTACGACACACTACGGTATACGAATATTTACTATGCGTGCATCCGCTCATGTCAGCGTTTCCGAGACCCTCAGTTGTGTGCAGGGATTTGCGTTGGGTCGTAAAGCATTGGTGTAAAATTCATATCGTTGCGGAAGGTCGAAAATACAGGGTATTAACACGATGGCCCGGGAGCCCAAAAGTCAGCAATTGTGTTACGTCGGTGACCGACTGAAATCCCAGATGATCGAAAATGATGGCGGATAAAATTATACTTGGTCAACTAAGAATCAAGGGTCCTTGATCCTAGAGCTACTTGATCGCGGAAGAAGATTCAAAATGGCACCAACTCTGATAATTACCAAAACATGACATGTTGTTGTTATCATCTGAGTAGCGATATACGGAACGACTACGTTTTATAAAATAATACTAAATTCGCCGTAAATATATATTTATATCTTTCTGTTTTGATTGATTCAGTTATTTTTTAGTTCATATGCTTCCATGAAATTTAAATTTTAGTTCCTTAAATGTCATCATTGCTGTCGATGCTGATTTTGAAGTTCCAAGGAAATAAAAGGGTCATTTACTTCTCTCTAATATACGAATTGATTTGTTATATATTCAGAACTTTAAATTTCACTGGATTATGAATTTTTCGCACTCTGGGGTACATCCAAAATTATTCAGACTTTAGTATTCAGTCTTAGAAACTAAAGAACAGCGTTCACCTGAGGTTGACTCCCGAACAGATGGCGAACTACTTATTTCCTGTTAAATCAACTTACACCGGCAGAAGAATGCCTACGCAATAAAATATTTCCAATCAAATTCGCTCCATGCCTTTCGCAATGATCTCCATATTTTTTTAATCACTGCAAATCATACCAATTCCTTTCATGATTCTATGAAAAAATTTCATATTTACAAAATTCTGCTTTTGGTACCTTCCGTAACAAAGCAACAAAATTGATCTTTATTATGTTTGACATTAATTCCGGGTTGCGGTGTCCTAGATCGAGTAAATGATTCTCTGTAACTATTGTCCACGACACAGTAAAGTGGACTAGTTATTCGAGTTTCAATCTATCGTCATTTTAATGAACAACGGTCTTCATATTTTGGATTTTATCTTGGTAATATTTATTGCCAATATGGCGTGCGTAATAGTGTGCGTCTGTTATACGGTAACCATGGCGACATCGTTGTTTCATTTCATTTTTACAATAGAATAACCTTGTCTCTAGAGTGAGCCAGTCGAGTATTGTTCTTCCAGATTATGAGAGATTCCAGAGCATGTAATTTGAACCGGCGGGCGGTGAAAGCAAGAGTGTCACCCCCCATTCCTACTCCTCTTTACGAGGACAGGAAAGCTCTGCTTTAAGGCGGTTTGCCATGAACTTTCAAGGTTGTAAACCTCTGCCTGGGACCCGTGAACATTTCGACACGCCGGGACTTGCTTTATGCCGTAGTACGTATGAAAATAGAACTCCGTTGCTTCACTTAACTGCTTAGCTCGTCGTCACTTTGTGAAGAATCGCGAAATTGTGTCATGACGCGAGAGGGAGGGTGGAGGTTAATGGAAGAGTTTGAAGGAAACGAAGGTGAAGGTTACCACACCCTTGTCCGTGTTTTAGCGTGGTTTTCTCTTTACCCTCAACCTGAGATCGTGAGATAAAACGTTCTGAAACATCTGGTTTAACGGCGAGGGATGTCGTCCAACTCTCGGAGGTTCGAGCTGTAATTGGAAGTTAACTTCTGACGTTCATCGCCGTCCGCCTGTCAACGGATGCTCACCCCACGCGGAGGAATTTGCAAGCGAGAAATGACGTGTTTGCGCTCAAGAGAGGTTTGATCTATCGTTCACTCGAAAAAGGGTTCGTCATCACCAAAGAAGCTACTTACCTGCAATAACATATACACTAAAGGGACACTATTCAAATCATGCGGGAACAATTGTATAAAAATAGGTATATTTAAGATGCATACGGCATATCGACAAAATATGTAACCTAACGATTCTATTTATCTTTTTCAAGTATATTTTGATATCAAAAGGTACGATGCGGTACGATAAGAGCGTCTTAAATGAAATTACCCACGATACGCGAACATATTCATCGAGAACCGCTTTGAAAAGTTCATGAGGACAATATCTAAGGCGGCTAAATGTCCTCCGGAGGGATTATTCTCAAATCTCTAAGTAGCTTTTGCAGGGTCATAAACCGGAGTCTCTTAAACGAAATTACCCTGGATGCTTAATATAATTCCAATTGAATCGTCTCGAAAGAGTATGCATCTCGTGCACATGAAAGCAAGTGATCCCTTAGATGAAATAAAACGTTCCCTGGTATTTTGGCAGTGTCGCCAGGGAATCGATAACATGATGACGTGCGTCAATTTTCACATCCATATATTTTTTGTAGCCATTCCATGAGCAAAAAAAACGTACTTTGCGAGGTCATTTTGTATTTATTAATTTGTTTTCGATGCAAACCTCCTCTATCATCCTTCGCGGGCATTATGGCATAGCGCCCCGCCGACCGTTGTGGCGACCTAATTGCGAAAACGGGAGGTCTTTTGATAACGGCGCTTGCCCACGTTGCCTGCGAAAAATAATATTAGGCAGGGAATTAACGGCAGCGATTATAGGTTTTATTAGTGAGAGAGGGGGGGGGGAAATCAAAATTTTTAGCACAATCTGTTGGCGGCCCCTTATCCGAGAGAGGATACAGTGCCAAAAAGGTCACCTGCGGAATGCTCCGCATTCACACCGCGCTATAAAGATGCGCACGTCCAGACGTTTGCGATCGAGGGACTGCGCCCATGGTGCGCCTTCGGAGGACGTTTTGCGCAGGATGTGGTGCTTTCCCAGGCGACGCATGATGCTCTTGTTTGCGCCGCCGACGTCGTGCCTGCAGGGGTGACATAACCGAGCGGGAGGAATCAGTGGTCGAATTCATCCGAGCCGACGTTCCGGTCCACGAAGAACCGGTGGCAGTCGTAATTATGAATTATTTCATGCCGCCGATGGTGATGTAAAAAGTTGACAAATCGAATTCTAAGTGACTTATTATGAGGAGGCATAAGGCACGATTAAGGAAATGGTTAGAATGAATTAATTGTATTTTTTTCGTTGGGTTCTCCAAGCGGTGATGATTTTATGCAGACATGCCAACTCTCCCGATTTAAGCGGGAGACTCCCGATTTTTCCTTCTTACGTTCTTGATGAACTGTTCAAATTGTGTACTTAGCTTAACATGTTAATAAAGTGTGACATTCATTAAAAATTGGCAAAGTGTCATAAAGGGATTAAGGTGCCATGCAAATATTGTGGTAATTAAAAGTGATTACTTCGTGATACACTTCTAAAAATCTCCCGATTTTTCATTTTTGAAAGTTGGCATGTCTGTTTTATGGCATTGTCCACCTAAAGTTGCCACCGCGAGAGGGAAAACAGTATTCAATACGAAATAATGTCACCTACTTTAGTTCTTCACTAAGGAATAAGTATTTCACTACGTTGCTGTGCACCGTAGAACCTTCCAATCAAAAATAAGTACCAAAGTAAACATAAAATACTCATGCATGCTTATATATGTATGTATATATATATATATATATATCACACTTTTGTGAAAGTCTCACGGATGTGAATAATAATGTATATGAAGTTAGCACTAGCGGACAAAGGCAAAAACACAGAAGCAAACAGAAAAGAGAAAAGAAACTCCCCCGTTTTCGAATTTTCGGTGGTCCAAGCCACCTTTCTCAAGGATGAGAAGGAAGGAACATATATATATATATATATATATATATATACAGGTACTGCATTATGAAGATACTGCACGGGTGATAAATTCATTTATTACGGTGGAAAATGTATGTCTTTTTTAGTTGTTTCATATGAAATAAAATCCCTTAATTTCGCCTTCAGCCGTTCGCTGAAAATGGAGAATCTATTCGTAATAGAATTGGAAACTCTTCGTGGCGCGCATTCGACCTGTTTTCCGAGTTCGACGTACGTTTATTGTCGTAGTTTCCTCGTTTCAAATTTTAGGGTTTTTAATTAAAATGAATATTTCACGGGTACTCATCAATTTGACATAATTTTTTAACTTAAATAATTTTTTAAATCGGATAATGTTTTTTTTCTTAGAATTTTTTCAAATATTCCGCATTCCTTGCGCGGAATAGTGAGTGTAAACACAGTTGTGCTAATTTTCTAAAATTTAATGTTATTTTGGAAATCAATTTATCCGGTTGACAATATCTCACCGAAAAGCGATTGTAAGAATGCTGTTCAAATTCTCTAAATTCACTGTCACTGGCGCCAGTTATTGGGTTTGCCTCTCGAATAAGATGATTGTGAATAGCCACATCTTCAGAACCAAAATGGATAGCTAATTTTGAAATCATTACGACTCGTCACAACTAAATATGTAAAATATAGGAGTAACTTCCTCAATATCTTTTATGGATATCGTGGTATCTCTTACAGTTAGTAATAATCAATTCGTTATACTATTAATGAACGAAATGCAATCTGAATTTCCAAAATACGAAAAGAAATTTTTATGGCATTTTTTCGTCTTTTTAACTTGATTCCAACAATAAATACAGAGAGAGACCCATATTGGTTTAAAGGAAATTTCATTGCTTTAACTTTTCATTTACCCGTTCAACGACTGGTCTGTTGCCATTAAGAGCGAAAAAATTTTCCTTGTCGTTTTGAAAATCGTTTCTCCATTATATTAAATTGAAGATTAGCCATGGAAAATGAAGTTGATAATACTGTTTGGAGTCTTTGGTAGCGGCCATGGGAGATCCTTGTTAAGCAGGAATAACCAGTTAAAGGAAAATTGAAACTTCGGCCCGGAGCTATTTCAAAGCCCTGCTAATTGAATATTAGCAGGGCCCCCGTCGCACACGCTAACTATTTTACAGAAATGGAAAGGATAATCTTAATATTAAAATAGAAGGGCAAAAGCTAGAGCGGGTGGAATAGTGTACGTATCTCAGAAGTGTTTTTGACTAACATGGTCATAGCACAGGGAGTAGGGAGAGTAGCAGGGACGTAAAAAGAATTTCACTAGGCAAAGAGGCTTTCACAAGGAGGAGGGAGTTGATGACCGGGACGTTGAGTAAGGATGTCAAGAAACGACTCGTCAAAACTTTGATATGGAGCGTAGGTACGGCTTGGAAACATGGTCACTGAAACAGGATGATAGAACTAGATTGGAGGCGTTTGAAATGTGGGTGTGGAAAAGGATGGAGAAGATGAAATGGACCGAAAGGGAAACAAATGAAGAAGTACTAGGGCTGGTGAGCGAGGAGAGTTGTTTGTTGGTATAAATCTTAAGGAGGCAGGAAAAATGGATGAAATGAGTAATGAGTGGGATGTTGAAGACTGTAATAGAGGGGAGAATGTTAGGCAAACGAGGAAAGGGCAGGAGTAGGTTAGGGATGTTGGACGGGATGAAGGGAGGAAGGAAGTACTCAGAGATGAAGAGGGATCTGATGTAGATTAGGTTGCTGGATTGGGTTTTATTTGGGGTACAAAATACTGTATTTATTTGGTAGTTTTGTCCATCCAAAACCTATCCTTAACCGGTGGATTACCTAATAATAAAAAAAGAAACAACTTTACTTATCTTTCTCTCTCTATTTCCATTTTTCTTTGAAGAAATTTTCCATTCGTCTCATTTGTTTTTGCCCTCTACATTTACGGTACCATGTGACGAACATGCATTAATCAATTATAAGGAAATAAATAAAGGTCGATCGGAGTCGTTCTTTCTGCCAATTCTTTTGTGGCATTTGAAGGTTTGTGCACGTATTATGGAACTATCTATTTCCTTAGTTTCCATTTATTCTGGGAAATCGGAATAAAGTCGGTAAATTCCAACTTCTTCAATAAATCGGGAAATATCGTGGGTGAGGGCTGGAAGTTTTGAAAAATGGTGAATTAGCTACAGAAATCGGTAGTGTTGTCGGGGAAATGGGGAATTTCCGTTGACAGCAACATCATTTTTTTGTTTGTGGAATCAGTTTGGGGTAGGTCTGTGCAAGCTCTAGTAAGAACCGAAACTATATTTTCGGCTCGACTTCATTGATGTTATGGATAGGCGAATTCAATTAGAGATAACCAACAAAAAATATATAATCATATTCCAAACTCAGAGATGAAGAGGGACCTGATGTAGATTAGTTTGCTAGGTGGGAAGTCACAAAATGTTTATTCGATAGTTGTGTCCATCCAAAAACCTACCTTAACCGGTAGATTACCTTAATCGGAATTCCAAACTCGGGAATAAAGATTGAGAATATTTCGCCGGGAAAATCTGGATTTGAAATCAATAAAAATGAGTGACTACCCTGACTTATGCTAATTTCTCCTTAGAATTTAAAAGGAAGAAATTATATTTACAATTTATTGTTTTTGACTGATGAATACTCTCCTACCATTCCTTGCTTTATCTGGCGGGTTTGTTTGTTGGGCTAGCACAGTAATCGAAAACCGCAATACTAGTACGTGTATGCCTATGTGTTTTGCAACCACTGATGTTTTGAGTCTATTGGAAGGATGATGACAAGCGAATGCTTAGCATGTCCCTAGTTTCCAGAAGCGATCATCAAGCCAAAAAAAATACAAATCTCCGGAGAATATTGAAATAAATTAACTGATGCATGATTGGAAGATTTTGAATGTTGTCGTCTCCCTTACTCCAAGTCAAAGACTAAGTTACGATGAATGAGGTCTAAATATTTCACACGTCTTAACATTCCAACGTCGAATATCCGAAGCCTACCAATCATGACTTCCATTTATTCCTTAAGTGAAGTGATGAGCAGGATTTTGTGCTTAATGACCCATCAGCAGCGCATTACTAGATCTCAGTCCACGGTTCAAATAGTTCGTTAAGAATTTTCTCGGAAAATTTTCCTCTCCCCAGAACATCGACTTTATATTTAACTCCCAAACAATTTCGGGAAGAGTCATCTTCTTAGAGATTACTCTCTCATCGCTGCAGGTTGTCTTCGTCTCAAACTTAAAGCTCTTCGTTCGTAAACGGCTTACCGAATGACTCCTAAGAATGGTTTGAGCCTTGTCAACATGGGCGGCGAAAATTATGCTTCAAGATATTCCTCGGTTTTCCCACCTTATTGAAACCAGGGAAAATAAAAAAAATGGTAATAATGCTCTATGCAAGTTGAAAGGAGCCCATGTTCTCTTAAACTTGCGAGTAGATGGAACTGTTTTAGCGTTAGGCGTTGAGTGACGCCCCTTGCTCTCTGCCAATTTATGCGAAAATCTCACTCTCGCATCTAAAAATGTCCGCTCCCATCATCAATATAATCTAATGAAGTCCCCGGCCTCTCTCTCTCCGTCTCTTTCGCCGTCACACCTCCTCCATTTCGCCGTATCTTCTGGCTCCTTCCCTTCAAGAGCCATCGTGCCTCTCACATTTCATACTTAAAAGACTTTCACCAACTCCTTACGCTCTCATCTCCCTGAGTACTCTCATTCATTCATCCTGGTGTCTCCTCTTCTCCCATATCCTCCTCTCTCCCCTCCCAACACTCCCTCCCCCTCACCCCCTCCCGCCTTCATCTCCCTTGTCTCCATCTACCTACTCCACAGCCCCTCCCTCTTCTCTCCCCTCCCCCACATCGCCGTTCGTGCCCCACCCACCCTTATCTCTCCCCGTCGTCTCCTTATCTTACCCCCCCACCCTTTTTCAGACCCTTAAACATCCTCCGCCACCACGTCCCATTCAGACTTCCACGCCCCCCCCTCTTTCCCATAATTCCGCACTTCAGTCCCTCCCCTCCCGTTCTCCACGTCTCTCCCGTCTCACACTCTGCACCCTCCCGGCTCCCTTTCACATATCTCTCGAACGCCCGCATCCACCCCCTCCCTCCCAAAGGCAACACCTTTCGATTTGCGACCTAACCTGCGTTACTACAAGACTGCGAAATGTGAAGAACGTTGAAAGATGTGCGGGAATTCCGAAGAAAGCCGCGAAATTCCGATAATTTGAGAATGGCGTCGTCAATAAATATATTATTTACGTCTGCATCAGATGTCAGGCTCGACTCATGGTGGAGTTGATGTAGTCAAAGCTCTGTCACTCTCGTGTTTGAACGCCATGTTTTATTCAGTGCTTTCCTCGGCGGTTAATATTTAATTCGAAACGCACAGAAGACAGGAGTGAGTAACTGATAGGTAGAAAGCAAGAAGTGTTTCTGAAAAGAGAATGTTTCGTGTATGAGGGAGACAGAGAAAGGGAATACAAGGCTCTCGATTTGTAGAAACATAGATAAGCAGAAAAATGTTTTGGGATACGAAAAAGGTATTAGAATTATGAGAAGAAATGTTCCTGAAGTCTTCGAGTGTTTGCAGGGGTATTCAAGGGTATTACAAACCAACCTGTAGCACGGTGGATTATGCGCCTCAAAAATTATACCTGAATTATATATTAACGAAAAATTGCCTTTACCTCTTTGATATGATGATTCGAAAAATGCAGGTCGATCTGATATTTTGGTAATGTCCATTCAGAAGTCAGTATCAGTAAAAATTGGTGTATTTAGGAGTCGCACACATTAAACCATAATTCTTTGTTTACCTAAATAGGGGTGTGTGGTAACTTACCAAGTTTTTAGGAAGTCGTCGCGGTTCCGTGAAACTCCATTGGTTCTGTAGAAATGGCGAGTCTTAGAATGAAATACTGATGGAGATCTTGAGAAGATTTACGCTAGGATGCTCCACTCCTTAAATTCATCATCAGAGGTCAAAATTTTATGTCTCCATTAACCTAGGACCTCGGCGAGGTTTAAATCTGCAAATCCAAGACACTAGCACCCTCCACAGCGCACCGAACTACTCGCACGACAGTGCCGCCCGGGCAATAAAAAAATATAGTATATATCGTTCCTCCCACGCGATCATATCTCTCTGGATTTCCCCTTGCCCTTCGGTTCTATCTCCCTCCAACACATTCGATTTTTCCTTCCCTTTAGGAGGGTTTGAGTCCCTTCTCCATTCATCTCAATCCACGATGGAGATGGATGTAGAAGGGAATCTCCCCTACTCACCGACACTCCTCTGCGGTGACAAATATCCCGGAAGTTACACTTTCTTTTTTTTACATTGACCAATATTTCTTCCTGCGGCTTACACCTCCTCATCCTCCCTCACCCAACTTTCATCTCTAGTCCGAAATATACAGGCGAACGGTGTCGAACCGGGATCGGTTAGCGCGTAGTGTGTTCTAATGGAATCGAAATGGAGGTCGGTCAAAAAATGCGGAAATCGAACGCATTGACCTAGGAGAGAAAGTGGTGAAAATTTCTTTTTATAGGCATCCAATGGAATGGTGTCCGATTTCGTCACATTTCTACTGTTAACGCTGATTTGCCCCTTGACCCAAAGACCATGAGTTGGGAAATTGGGAAAAACAATGGAAAAAATTTTGCGTATGCGTATGAGTCTGGAATTTTTAACGAAATCCCGATTGTGTTATACGTTAGGGAAACTTGAGGAGGGCTGGATATTGTTTGTTTTTTCGTATCGTTAACAACACTAGCCTTTCGAGCCCGACGTTATGTATCATTGAGTATCGAACCTCGACGCTCTCGATTTACCTCGATGCATCAGCGTTAAACTCATTACATCGAAGGGAACTTTCTGAACCGGCGGTATTGTCATGAGGTGGAAATGTTTCTGTGAGCATTTTTGTGTGGCACTTCGTCACGATAAAACTGAATCACAGAACTAAACACAAGGTAGGGAACAAAGGAATGTTCACAACCACTTAACGTTATAATGAAAAAAGCGTAGTTAGTGGCCGAAAAGAATGATGGGAAAACCAGTTGAAAAACAAGAGAGATCATGCTTATGGTCTTAGTAAATAACGCATGTCAAAATACGTAAATGTTGGGCCAGGAGAATATCTCAAAAATAAGCAAACGAGGACGTGTGAGAGTATTTAAAAAAAATAGTCCTAATGATGTTACGCTAAATAAAATATAATTCCTCATGGTAAAGTATAGAACTGTACCTGCCAGACGAGAGATTGAAAATTTAATGTATAAAACTTAAAGAAAAGGCATATCGAGTATATTAATCAGTATGAATATTATCAAGGCATAGCAAAGAGATTTTAAAATAACATGATAGTTAAAATGTAAAACCCACATATTGTTACAAAAGCCTGGGATGACAACATATGATGTACCTGTATACTCTTATGAGAAATTACGCCATTTTTCCCATTCAGTTTTAAGAATAGTGTTTCATTAAATATTGAGATTTTTGAGGAACATATAATGTTCACGCCTCGTTACCCTTCATTTTAATATACCCAACTTTTATGTTATGCGTATTACAGAAATGTGTCACTTTGGGATTTGAATGTTGGCATTTTATTGATCAACGAAAGGTCAGCGTCACTAGGAAACTATCCCCTTTAAGTCTCATGATATTTTTACCTCATAGGGAACGAAATACCCATCATGCTTCACTCGTGTACGCACGCGAGAATGCATGTGTGCTCGCGGGGAGTCGCGTGGGACACGGTTTCCAAAGTGATAATAGCGGAAACATTAGCGTCCCATCTCCCGTCAACCACCTCCTCTCGTTGGTAGCCATAGTTTTCACGCCCAATTGAATCCGTGAGTCTCTGAAATTTCGAGACGGCAATGCGTGTTGCCACCTTTCATTTACCCACCCTGAACAGCTTTACAGCGAGTTGGAGGGCTCGAGAGAATGCACAACAGCTCGAAACTTTCTCCCTCGTCTTTAAGGATCGCATCGATTACGCCTGGACGCTACTCTTGTGGTCCAGCACCAATGAGAATGCGTCACCTGCTTCGTGCGAATCGAAGTACGTGTGCTTTTTTTTTCTGCTGACTATTTGCCTATCTCTCCGTGTGCATGCATAATGCCCGTACGATTTTCCGAATTTTTTCTTCACGGACGTTCTTTTGTTTTGTAGATTTTTCAAACCTATCATCACAATCCTTCTTTCAGATTGTTCTATGGCAGCCCTCCAAAGGCGCCCTTATGTCTCAATGCCTTCGTCCTTTTTGCAACTCCTTGCACCGATGGCCTCCGTAACTCCTCTCTCGCAATCCATACATCCTTGGGTTTTGTCCGCGTTTTTTCCTTTCCGTGGTTTTTTTCTTCGGTAAACTATTGCACCTCAGAATGTGCTAATTGGTTTTCTACTTCGTCTAGTCAGCTCCTTCTTCGGACTTCCTCTCTCCCCCGATTCCAAGTACTTCTCATTAGTAAGACAATATAATATATGAGGGAAGTTTTTTTTTATAAGTTTCCCCGCGGAACAGCGGAAACAATGCTTTCAGCTTTCGTAGTTTACGAATAAATTCAATTATGAAATATTTTTTTCGGCGGGGAGAATTCATGTCGAAGTCATTTACTATTTGGCCAAGACTCATTTTTCAAAATTTATCATTTCTCCTGACGTTGTCTTACGCCTTGCCTGTTTATTTTCGTTTTTACTCTGTTGCTTGCGAGATCCATGATGTCATAACTTTAAGTGCCTTCAGTCTGTTCGAAACCAGCAATTTTCATATCTTGAATTTCTTGCAGCTCCTTTCTCTTACAAAAAATCGCTCTTTTTCGCTCAAACGTCTATGCGAATCGAAAACCTGCATAAAATCGACACCTAATAAAATCAATGATTGGAAAGCTTTTGGCAATCCTAAAATTTGCGTACAATTTCGCAGCGGAAAAAAATCGTCCAGTATAAGTCATGTTGTAATAAAGGACCTCTTCAATTCAAGTCGACTCATACATATATTTTTGGGGGTGGTTTACCGACGACTCATAGATATTGCCAACTCTCTTCATTCCGCTTATCGATTTTCACATGTTCGTCCGCATTGTTATGCCGCACGTGAAACGTCCCCTTTGTTAAATCTTGTCAATGAAAAAAAATAAGTCAGTCGATCGACATATCACATCGACGATATTGAGGAAGCAGGTCGTCGGTTTTGTCACCAGACACGAAAAAAACAAGGCACTCTAGCTTGTTTTCCGAGAAAATTTAAATCGATCAGCGGACCAATCAAAAACGCTCAGGTCCGTCCACGCACGCACAAACACAAATGCTAAGCAAGCAGGTTAACGCCCTCGTAGCGAATCGTCTCGGCTCGTGTGCATGCAATGTGTATTTGCGTGTGTGGTTTTGTTTTGCACGTGGACCCGACTGTGGCGGCCGTCCTGTACCAATTTCACGACTTCATGCTTTGACAGTCACACGTCCTGACACCCTGCTGTCAACACACACACGGTTTTCACACGTTTCCATTGGATGACCCAACACCGCTTCGTAATCCTTTCGTGTTCGACAGCGTGTATATTATGCATCAAATTCAAGAGTTTTTTTTAATTGAGAACCGCGTGAATGCCGTAGGAAGGTAATTCCTGACGCGCATGGACGGATTAATAAATACGCATGAAATATTTAGAGCGATTCTTACTGGTTGAAATTGAAAGCGATGTTTAATCCTGCGTCGAATGTGGAGGAATATGTGAGAATCGTTTCATTTCTCGTAGCTGCTGAACTTATTGGTCTCATGAGCCGATAGTCGGTCAGGTTTAGTTGATGTTTCAGGAAATAAGTCTGTGAAAATGAAAATTTACCGTTCCAGGCGACATGAGGGTGATTTCGCTAACTTCGTCGTATTCGCGACAAGCCATCATTGGCCAATAACGCTAAGTGCTTGAACAATGTTCCGCCATTCAACAGAGTATTATTGCCTTCTTTTCCAAATGTTATACTCTACGAAATGACGCAATAGCTTCGAAAATGACGCTCTGGTACTTGCGAATAAAATGTGGTACTTTGTTATCTTGGTGAAGTATGAGTCAGAAACTTGATTACATGAGGGAAGATTTTCGTGACATATTCATGTGATTTTCGAGGCTTGGATGTTGGGAGAGAGATGAGATAGTGAGTTTTAGGTAAATGAGAGTACGAGGGTTGAGTAAGCCGAAGAGAGGGAAGAAAATACTTGGCGTTTACTGCAGCTCGAAAAGGGTCGGCGGAAAGTATAATTAGCTGAATAAGCGGATCGTGTAGAACAAGATATGCTGTGTTTGGCATTTACTTGACGTTTCCGTCGATGAGTAATAGCGAGCTTTTCGGAACTGCGATGACGTTTTACGCATACGTTCGAGAGTCCAGGAAAAATTCTACGCCTGAACAGCCTTGTGTTACGTTGGACTTAATTTCCTCTGCAATGCATCCCATGTTGAAAGAATAAGTCTTGCGTCATTACATTTTTTTTACAATGAGCAAGTCATTAATATATTATGTTTAATTTTCGAAAGGGATGACTGTGTTTTGGAATTGAATTTTTACTCCTTAGATTAGCCATTCTCTTTGTGTCAATTTTTTTATCGTTGCAAAAACGTCAGTAATACAATTTGCCTTAATCACCCTCAGTTCAATGAAATATTCACCACTGCTGGACTGTATAAAATCAATACATTTTAATTGACTCTTTGATTATGTGTATTTAATAATTATGGTTGGAGTCTTTTTGTAGTGGAGGGCTTTCCTAATTCCACCTCTTTCATATTAATTGGCTCGCTATGAATTCATCTGTCAACTTTCCGTCTCGTGCAAAATCGGCGTCGATAACGATATAATATTTGGAGCATTAATGCACACATTCGAAAGCTTTGGGAACCGATGTCATGTAACCAACGAAATGTTTTGTTTACATTTGGAAGACGATTCGCGTCCGCATTGATTGTATACATCTGTTGTTTTGTTGTTTGCAAACATTTTATAAAAAATTGATTTGAGTGGAACCAACTTGGGGAAAAAATGGTGAATCCACAGCGAGCACCTGGTTTTGTTACAATAGGCTGCTCCTGTACCGAGTCAAATTTTAAAATAATATGACAATTAGGGACTACGCAAAAATGCTAATTATTTTTGTTAACTTACAAAATAATTGGCAGACGGTAACTTTCCGGGATACTCTACCCTCTGCTTATAATTATTTGAGTTTTTCTGATATCTATTGATACGGATCAAAGAGGAGTTCTCGGGGATTGTGCTGTGCCTAACGTACTGGCTTCTCACCCAGAGGGCCCGGGTTCGAATCCCGGCGGTGGCATGTATTTTTCAGTGGTATCTACATCTCTACTTGAGGTGCTTTTTGGAGGGCACTTTGGGTGAGTACGCCGTCCGTCGTATAGGACGTTAAACTGTGGTCCCCTTGGAGCCTTTCGTTAAGAGAAGGCTAATACCGACGCCGGGTTTCTCTCCACCGGGTACACCGTTCCCGAAATGACTTCTGCATTTCACATGATTCCATTTAAGATAGCATTTAATCCACGTCCAAATTCGTTCGCCCCGGGAAATGAACGCGCGCGGCGGCGATGGAGGGATCGTACTAATGATCGCGAATCGCGCGTTTAAAATCCATCCCGGCTTACATGCATACAAATTTGCGAGACGGAAGGGCTTCAATTGGGCCTCTCTCTGCACTTCAATCACTCTTCCTCTCTCACTCCCCTCCCGCCACTCCGACCTCCCTCGCACGGAAGATTGGAGAGGGGGGTGGGGGAGTGAGGAGTAACAAGAGCGAGGCGCAGTGGACGCCGCAAAAATAAACATGGCGGGGGACACGTCAAGGAAAAAAAAGAAAAACGAAATTACGTGCTAGACACCCAAGTGTGTACGGTACTTGAACCGGGGTGTGTATGTATCCGTGAGTACACTCCACAGTCTCTCGTCTCGTCCGCGGGCGCGTGGTTGTGTGCGTTTGTGTGTGAGCGAGAGAGAGAGAGAGAGAGAAAAGGAGAAAGAAACGGCGAGAGGAATAAATGAGGAAATTAAAAAAAAATAAACTCCCTTCCTGGACGTGGCTTCGCATCGGATGGGAAGCCTAAATATAGAATTCGCGGTGCTTGAAACTTCCCGGAGGTGGTGGGATCCCTTTGGTATCGGAGGAGGCGATCTAACGATTATTGAATTCCCTTTGTCGCCCAGTTCCCGCCCGAGAACTCCTACACCTATCCATCGCCAAAGAGACGGACTGCGTGTTTTAGCGGACGGACCGAGTTCAGAAGAGGATAGGGGATAAAAGGAAAAGAGAACGAGATTTCTTGAGGGTAATGGACACAAGAGCGAGGCAAAGGGATAGACGACATACGATCTGTACGTGAGTAAATCTGAATTTTCGTCATTTTGTCATTAAGTAAGCCTTAAGTTGCTCTCCGAGAGGTCCTCTCTTCTCCCTTGGTTTTTTATCGTCTACGTCTATACGACGAGCTCACCATCTCGGAGGCGTGTGGCAGGGGGTGGGGTGTGTACGGAAGCCAGCCTATTACGCATAAATATGCGTGTGAATGACCGATTATCTTCATTCACCCTTCCATCGTAGTTCTTCCATGGTTCTGCCTATTTTGACCACGAGTAAACTTTCGTGCCTCAACGCAGACGGACTGAAAAGATTATTCATTTTCTGTCTTGTGCAAAAACACATGGCGAGCTTGAAGAGCCCGATAGTGAAAATTCGTAGGCTTGACCCACCCCAATACAAATCCCCCTCGAACGGAGACGCTTCATGGCGTGCCCAGTGTTTGTGAAGTTCGTTGGCCCCGTGGCGTTCTGCTGTCTGTTTTTCTTCGTCCACCAGCCGAGAATACTCGGATAGCCTTTGGAATCACGTTGATTCTCTGCCTCTCTACGTCCCCTCCCCTCCGCTCTTTGAGTAGAGGCGTACATATACACGAGTAATTCTGTTAGGTACAATTTAGGCAAATTTTATTACCCACCAACCACTTCCAGTGCGAGCGGCATTGGATGTAGGTATATCCGTGTATCAACTGCCGTTACAGTAATTAGTGATTTTATCATGCCGGAATATGGGGTGATATTTTATTTTCGGGCAGTTTTTGTTTTCTGCTGTAGTGTGATCACTTCTCTTCTTCGCTCTTCCGCTCGGGTTGTCAATATATATACTTAATTTTTCCGTTCAAATGTGCTGTTTCATAGTAACTCTTCCTTGGCCTTTTCATCCTTCTTTCCCTGCTTAGTGCATCATTTCTGCACGCTGTTACACCTCTGTTACTGTCACGTCGTTCTATATGGCTGTTCCTTTCTCTTCTTTTGTTTAACGCACCCCGATTGTTTTTATTTTCCTATCCTCTCTCTCTCTCTCTCTCTCTCTCTCTCTCTCTCTCTCTCTCTCTCTCTCTCTCTATATATATATATATATATATATATATATATATATATATATATATATATATATATGTCTATATTTTGGTTTCATTCTCTTCTCTCTCTGATTCCCTGCCGATTTTTCTTACTAAATTCATATCAGTCTTATTAATCATTCTGCAGTCTCCGCAATTGTTATTTTGTGTGGTCAGTGGTTCAGTTTCTGACTCTTGCACGTTGTGTTGTGATTGATCTTGTGAATTGATGCATAAATTCTTATTTTTGTGCCCCTCCGTCGATGCTCGCTACATTACCCCTGTATTGTGCCTTAGGCCTGTGCCATTGTCTCTTCTCGGTTTACTTTTTTCCATTTCCAATTTAGACGTTCTTGTAGCTCGTTATTGTTTTGGCTAGGCATTCAAATTTCGTTACTTTTTCCGCAATCTTGTCATCTTCTTATAGAATACATTAATAACTAATACACTCTCGGAGTGGGTGCATAGAGATACCGGTTTTTCGTCCATAGAAGTAAGTGATCCAATCAGCCGTGATGAACACCTTGTTAGAAGTCCCCGAAGACGCCTTCCAGAGCGCGCACCGGTCATGGCAGAGTCGCTGGAAAAAATGTGTAGAGGCCCAGTACATTGAAGAATTTTAAGTGTTTTTGCAAATATGTTCAATAAATTAAGAAAAAAAATAATTGCATTACACTTACCGAATGCACCCTGTATTGACCTGCATATAGTTTTCTCGAGTAGGGATAGGTGTCGTTCAGTCCTAGTTTTATTTTGCGCTTTTTATTTTATTGAAATGAAATGAGATGATGTCCAAACGTAGGCCTTGAAGGTTTGAGTCCATTTGACCCGACCCCATTTGGGGTTAGTTTAGGTGGCGTTCCATCACCAAAGCCAAGCACCATCTGCAACTCTGGTGCATCCACATCGGTGTGACGCGTCTTCTTCGTTGCCCACGACACAAGTCGCTCCCCCGTCTCCCACTCCTTCCTCCTGTATCTCTGTTCGCACGTATCACCTTCACTCAAACCCCTTCCCACCCCCACCCCCTCCTGCTTCTCCCCGTCATTTCCCCCCTCCCTCGCCCCCAACCCCCGCCCCTCTCATGTCATTGTTCCGCTCCCGCCGCCGACGACTTATAGATCGATGCTGCAGACGTGGCTGGGATGCTGGGGCCGCGTGCATGACGGGAAGTGCGGGGGCGGGGAGGGGGTTGGGGGCTCGGAACGGATGAAAAACCCACGGCGGAGTGGGGGTGGAGGTGAGGCTTGGGAGGGGGGAAGGGTCGACGGAATGGTGAATGGAGTTACTTTGATACCCGACCCTTCCCCCATTTCGCCCCCAATTTCTCCCCCCCCATTCCTCTCCCTCGGCTCACCCAACCTTCCCTCCCCCCACCTGCTCTCCCTTCCCTCCTCTTTATCCATTTCCTCCATCCCGATGGCCTTCCTTTAATCTTACGCTTTGGGGTGTCGCAGTTGAAAGTAGCCATCACCGGTACAGTTAATATACCCCACCACGCTCCGCGGGCCCAAGTTGGAATTTAACTCCACCACTCCTTGGCTAGAGTGTCTGCCGTTATAGGAGATCGCGGCATTTTAGAAGCTATGGCTCGATTTTGATCGTACGCCTATTCTCCTCTTTATAATTAACTACTCTAGGTAAACATGCTCGCGATGTACGACAAACTTCCCGAAGTTGTGATCGTTAAAGATATCCCGCGAATAAATAATTACATCGTTTTCTCTGATTATCGAAACCGGCGCTTTGTTTCCCCCTCCCCCCTCCACGTCATGACGTTTATTCCTGATTAATATTTAAGGCATTTACAGCTCTGCTTTTGTAACGACCTAAAGGATTCTACCTCAGACCGCAACCTCCACACACTCATCGCTTCGGTAGGCATCTGATTTTAAAGCAACACCTCTTACTCGCTAATTCTAGATATAGCATGTCGTGCCGTTTCCCCAATATCTTTATTTAAGTTTCAGTAAACCCGAGCGGACAGTATAGAGATAATTTAATGAAACACTTGCCCACATATGAAGAGCATTTATTGAATAATTGCCTGCATCAATTCTCATCAATTAGGGACACTTAATTCACGTGTGCTATTTTGCGCTGTTACCACTCTACATGAAATAGTTTTTGTGTATCAAAATGTATCAGTTTTAAACGCTTTTCTATTCTTTTTATCGGCGCAGAGTGTTTGTATAATAATATTAATTAAATAATTAATTACAGTGTATTTTATGTAGGTATATTTTTAACTGTTGAAACTTTTCAGGTCGCAATTTTCTCATTACCATAAATATTTTATCTCAGTGATTAAAGGAAAATGCAGCTGCAAACTTAAATTAACCTTTTATGCAACGTATTGACATAGTAGGGACATACAGGTCCTACCTGTAGCTATCATTGATTGTTTATTGTTTGGGACATTAATTCTGTAGATTTTCTGTAGAAATTGTATCAATCTTTTGTTGTATCGGATTTGATTCATTATCATAAGCAATAGTAATGATAATAAACCATTGTGATAATACCATTACCTTTGTTTAGTATGTTTGAATAATTCCCAAATCGTCACTCAAGAGCCGTAACTGTACTTATCCTTGCCCACGACCACGCCTTTATTGAATATCGATATGCTCTTTCTCGGATTTATGTTTAGAGTTTGAGGTCATGATAATAATGTTTGAAGTCATCGGGATCATTACTCTGAGATCCTCGCCCAGAACATCTCTCTTCTGTAGAAACCGTATTTATTATCATTTTGATAATGCTGTTCCCTCGGCCTGAGTCAAATAAAAACCCTGCCTTAATTTTTACTCCAATAGTACAGTTTACGTATATTCTTTCAGCTTCGCCTCCGCTCAATTCATTTCTCGATGAATTTTCGTTTATTTTTTATATCGAAATGGAACGAGGGGTCTGTTTTGTCTTTCGCCCCGCCGGCCTGAATTCCCACGGTTTAATAACGCTGCTCTGTTGTCTTTCATTTTAATTTTTGTTCTCGCGAGTCGCGTCTCAGCGCGTAATGAAAAACCTCTGGCCTACGTCCGTATTCGTCGGCATGCCGTTCCTTAAAAATGTTAGCCTTCATCCCGCGTCACCTTCCTCCCAAAATATTCCTTAGCAGTGTCCCTTCTTAAAACTTTGCTGCATTTCTCGTCAAGAATGGAGGATTTTTCGACTATCTTTCCTGGGGAAATACGTTTTCCATTCCCAGAAGCGAATGACTTTATAGGTACCTTCAACGTGTAAAGTATTAGTGTACTTATAATAATACCTCAAGTTGAACGTGAACTCTTTGCGATGATAAAGTACGGGTTGTACGTTCTAGTTGATTCAAAAGTTGAAGTTTCCTATTCCGCGACGTTGATGCCGAAGGAGTGGGATGATGATAACAAAGTGATTTTGTGAATACAGAAAACGAGATAGGTGATATTGGGATGGTACTCAGTGATGTTTCACTTAAAATTAATGTGGATATAATTCATAGTACTAGTGAACTCTTGTCGAAGTTGCTCCATCAAATGAGATCCACGATACAGAATATTTGCAATTCTTTCATTCGGACGCGCGCGAAAATTTTTTTCATTGAAATTCTTAAAGCCGCGGCGATCGCGTCTCTACCCCACTACCCTAGGTAGTACCCTTTAATGTGTAGTCCTTCCCCCTTTAATACTCCCTTGGATCCCACCCCTATCTCCCTATTTCCTATCCCAACATTTCTCCTCTCCCCCCACCCAGACCCTCTCTTCGCCAGCTATTCGTCATATCCCCCACCCACTCACCCGACCTCGAGTTCTCATTCCCGACTCACCACTCGCCGAAAAACCACCCCCGGAGGGGTAAGGGTCTGAGGGGCAGGGGAGCCCTATCCCCTACCGATAGGAAGGCGGGAGTGTATGACGGAGGGAAAAGGTTTTTTGCGCATGCAGTTTTTTTGTGCTTGGATGTTGGCGGAGGGCAAAGAAGGAGAGAGATTGTCGGGGAAGCAATAGTCGATGGGGAGACGGATGGAAAGGGTTTTGTAGAAGGTCAGAGAAGAGCCGTACAGTGAAGGGCGAGTGGAGCACCGGCTTATGATCCAAAGGGGAGCGGTGAGCGGTGGTCTAGCGTTGACAGGCACAATCTTTAACGTTACCTCATCCCTTTAAAACAACGGTTACCACAATTTTTTGTGGTCGCGTGCTCCCAGTGTGACTTTGCCGTGCATCGCTGAGAACAGTTCTGAACGTTGCCAAATAAATAAGAAATCATTAAAATAGGATGCGAATTAATTTGTTCGTTACAGAATATGGAGTGAACTATGTGACGCTAAATATTAGTTTTTTTTCTTTGCCGGTAAAATTCCCAAGTTTTGAACAGTGATCAAGTGTTATTGACTAGTTCTTGGGTAAAGCACCTTCGATATCATCCCATGAGACAAATGCCATGAAAAATCCTTTTCTCGATTCATCCCAGTTCTCTCTTATCCATCTGCCTCTAGTAAAAGAAAGTGTTGCCGGAAGCCGTGTTGAAGTGATGAAATTTAATGCAGTGATGGTCGTTGTCAGTGCAAATAGTAAAATTTTGTATCAACCAAGTCTCATTTGAATTTGCTTTTCTTACACAAAGTCGACAGTTGGCAATTAATAATTAATGTGAAAAATACTCCTACGTGATATATTAAGTTCAGCTCGAGCTATCCTGTGTGGTGACGACGGTGCTTCGAGAATAGGCTTAACTCCTTGCAGAACCATCCTGCTGAAAATATGGATTTCAGGACCTATTTCTCCAAAATGGCACCCAGTACGGATGAAGATTTCATAGGGAAGAAATTTGGTGAAGTCGGTTGCTGGACATTTATCATGAACTCTGTTTAGATTTAATCTAAGGGATTTGGTAGACCAGTGGGTAGAGCGTTGGACTGCTGACCGGAAGGCCCGGGGTCGCCTCTCTCGGCACCCTCAGTTTCACCGGAATTAAGAGATTTTTTGGGTACCTAGAAACTTCCAGGGAAACCAGAGGAAAAGGAACTGACCCTAATACTACCCTGATGCGTGAAATTCACACGCCGTTGGGCTTCGTACGAACTAAGATAATGAATAATTCAGACTCTCTTCCGATCTCTTTCTTCTCATGGGTGGATGGAAAGAGAGTTAAAGGAATAATTCTGTTTCCCTTCATGTCACATAGATTTAAAATATAAGGCATAATAAATTGTTTACGTATTATGTTATCCAGTTCCGTTAGTTCACCGAGAAGCTCCATTCCGTGAAATATGCGCATGAGGAAAAGGCGGAAACTATGGAAATCCATACCCACTATAATTACCATCTCGTGTTCATAAAAAGCGATGAATGTTAGGTAGGTCACCAAATTCCTGATTGTCACCATTCATCCTCGCACGATAGCAACTACGCACGCGTTTTGTTGTGAAAATCCACATCTTTTTTAATAGAAACATGAACCTTGGAAACAAATTTGTAACCCGATGCTAGAGGTTGAGCGTAGATTACAGGTTTATGAGATTCGGACGCCGAGAAGAATGGAGGTAATAAGTTGGGAAGTGAGGAAGGGGGCGAGGAGGAAATTTTGAATATGTTGGGAGAAGAGAGGAAATTGCTCGAGAAGGTTGAAGGAGGGAGAAAAGTGGGTTGGATGTACGTATATTGAGAGAAGTTAAGTCGCTGAATGCTCTTAATTGAAGAAAGAGAGCGCTAGTTAAGCGGGAAAGAGGAAGGTACAGAATGTGATATCGCGATCGCGTGAATGCAGATTTACGTAAAGTATGATTAACTGTAGACGGAAATACTGTGGGAGAAACTATAGGAATCACCGGAAAAGCGTTAAAAGTTACAATTGTGTTGTTTTTCGGCTTAACTGTGTTCATTAATTTTGTTCTCTCAACGTTTCGTGTCCTAAAGGGTGCTGGGTGCGTGACATCTGGAAAATGTATTTCCTCAGTAAAGTCGAAAGAGGATTCTACAACGAATGTGGAGATCTACGAAATTTTCCGAAACCTACCATTTTGCAGGTGGATCGCCTCTGAAGGAATCAAACATAACTTTATTTTTCGCTCACGACTCACTCCACCCGCGTTTTACAGGTTTTTTTTCCAATTGCGTTCCTCGCCGCGACCGCCTCGCTCCCTTCCCTTCCTAGTTGCCCAACTCTCCCATCGGCTCCGGAGGTCTCCGACGTCGGGGCCTACCTTGGCGTCCTTCCGGGGAGTCAGCCTCTCCCGGGATTCCGTGCTGGGATCCGCATCCGTCCGTCCACCCTCTTTCTCTCTCCCTCCTTCCTACTTCGGACTCCCCGGGCCCCCACACGCCCTCCCGCGGCAGCGTCTCGCCAGGGTCGGTCGAAAATGCCGAGGGCGGTGGAAACGTTGAGGAAAATGCAAAGGGAAGAATGCTCATGCATAGGGTGGGTGGAGGGAGCGTGCGGGGGGATTTGTCGCTAGGCGTGGGATAGCGTGCGTGTGTGTGTTTGTGCGCGCGTACGCGGTGGGTTTCTCCTTTCTCTCGAAGGAAGCGGCTTTTTTTGGTTGGGTCCGCACGAGGGGGATGGGAGAAGACGGGGAGGGCAATGATGGAAGGGTGTGGGGGAAGGATTTGGGAGATGGAGGGAGGCAGATAGGCGGGAGAGAAATTTTTCGCAGTCTGGGGAAAGGGGTTGATAGGCGGAGAGAGAGAAGAGCGGGGGTTATGGGAGAGAGATTTTTTCATCGAGGTGTCTGCTCGAGGGGACGCGAGGGTGGAGGAAGGGGTTTGGCGGGGTACGAGAGGGTACGCAAGCGGAGAAAGGGTTCGGGAAAAGGGATTGGGTGTGGGGTGGGAGAAGTTCCGTGGAAGGTGGAGTTGGCGTGGGAGTACAGTCAAACGTTTGTACTCCCGAGTGAAAAAAAGAAAAGAAAAACGAAAAAGTTCTTTTCGATTTTTTTCTGAGCTCCCGAATGTGCCTACCTGCCGCCCATTCTCCACCATTCTCTCTCTCTCTTTTTCCCCATCTCTTCAATTCTTTTATTTTTTTATTTCGCTCTCTCCGACGAATGCATGCATGCATGCATATAAATATATAAATCGCTCACGTGCTACGTGTTTTTTCGCCCGTCTCTTTCCCGCGTAACTTTTCATGCGATTCTCGTGGCCGTACTCTGTGACTGTAAACGTTTGGCGTCTATCTGTGTCCCGAAATCCTACGAAGGATCTTTTTTTTTACCCCCCCCCCCCATTCGCTTTGTAGTCGATCCGTTTTTTACGGTGACCGGGGAAAATTTCATCAGTGAAACGGAATCGGGTTTTCTACGCATTCGTTGTTTGTGTTGTGAAAGAAAGACGCTCTTGACTCTTGCTAAATTACCTTCTTTCGTAGGAGGCTGAACGTTTTGCGCTACATTCGCGAGGCATTCATGTCAGCCGAGAAACTATTTGTAGATAATACGTGAGAGCATTATTATATCTTCAGCACGAGTTAAAAAAACAAGGGCCAACGCAAATTAATCAATCGACGTTGTCAAGTGTGACCCAATGCAGGCGAAATAAAAGCGCCACTCTCTTGTATTCGAAATACGAGTCATTGTGCGTCGGCATTATACGTAGCTAGCTCCCGATTTTTTTGCTCCCCGAGATTCACGTTTTTGTGTCCGACGTAAAATTATTTTGAATCCGGACGCTCATTTGTTTGGCCCAAGTAAATAAATTGCGTGATTGTTGCCAAGGGAGCAATCTACTCCACTCCGGATGGCGTCCCCATTTCCACCAAACCAATCAATCGATAGAAATATCCCTTAAGCGTTAGCAGATGTTCTTTGCAGAGAATCTGCCTGATTAATCTGTGGCGTAGACCAGCAGATGTCCTTTACCGTGCGTTCCTCACCAAGTCACCGTTGTCTGGCTCATTTGTGTATTTGTGAATTCAATTATTCTTCTCTAATCAAGTGTAGATATGCAATAAACTGAACTTGCACCAAATTTCCGCGACGATGCGCTTTCACACGAGAAAATTGTTTTGAACGAGAGATTTAATTACGTGTGCGTAAACCATTTTTATTATTTTCCATTTCCCGTAATATTGTTTTATCCAAAATTTTGCAAAGGAATTCGCAAATTTTCGGAAAATCTATTCTCATACATTCTCTATGCATTGATAGAGAAGTAAGTCCGTCGTTTGTCAGTATTATAATTCCCGTTCCCCCTCCCCTGAAACGTGGGGTTCCTTAACCCTTTCCGCATCGTGCCGCATGCTGTTGTAAATAAATCTTGCTTTGGTAGGGTTCTTTGCCAAAAAATCCCTGTGTGCGCATATCATATCCTTCCTTTGCTCGCCCTTCTTCCAACCAAGCCCTTCTCTCTCTCTCCCGGTCGGTGCCCTCCTCATTAGTGCCTCTCTTGCACTCTCTCCTTCTTCCCCTCCTGACCCCTCACCCTCTCTCAAATCCCTCTTCCACGCGCACCCCAATCTTTCCCCCCCCACCCGCCACCAGCACCGCAGCTCCCCCAATTTTAACATTTTTTTCCGACTCGTGACTGAACTCCGCGCACGCGTAACTCGTCTGGCACGTTTTCACGTGCGTCCACCACTACCGCAGCGCACAGTGTTACTACATCCACTACGCCGCCCACCGGTAAGCTTCCTTTTTTTACGGTGTAAGAGTGAAACGTCGGCTCGTACATATCCTTTTTTTTATCACTCGGGGATCCTCTCCCTTAACTCCCGTCTCTTCGCCTCGCGTGCCTGCCGCGCTTTCGTCAACATCACGATCCCCTTCATCCCTCTCTCTCTCTCTTCGTCGCCATATATCGCGGGGTGCCTTGCGTTTCACCACGCCCCCATGAATGTCCCTCCGTCTGATTCCAACTCTCCCACCACCCATTTTCCGTTCTCTTCAATCATCGATATCTCCCCGAGTCCCGACTTCCCATCAGCGTCCGCGGAGCTATCCGTATCTACACCTCCGGCTGGCGCTTCCTTTAGCGCCCGCCTTAGGTGCATCATCTATTTCAGCTCGCGTTAGTCACCTCGCTTGCCATCCGTGATTTGTTTTCGTGAGTGGGCGACCGTGGGTTGAAGGCGAGGTATGTACTCAAACTCCAGGAAAATTGTGTCGTTTTTCAACGTCCACCTCGTAATGATTTTGTATTCGCCGAGACCTGGGAAGGTATTGAAAAAATAGGTGGGAAATATAAAAATATGTTTTGGTGAAACAATAATTTTCTCTAAATATAAAAGTGATGCTTGAAACTATAAATTTCACTGCGACATTTCCGAGGACGATTTTGCGATGCACCTTGATGCTTCATAGCGTGCCCTGTTTGGGTTTTGGGAAACTAGTCATGAGAATACAGGCAAAAACGTTTAGATGCAAGCTCAATAGCTATTTAGTGATGATAAGAAATAGATGAACTACAGCCATATAGGCTGGGGGCACTGTAGAAAAATGGCATTATTTACCTAGCAAGGCTATTAATGAAGTTCATAATCCGTCGTGCACGTTACATAGATGAAACACCACTTGCATGTGGTACTTTCACTGGTGAATAACTTATAATCATTAGTTTCCAATAAATCGAAGGCTGATTCCCGACATGTTTCTAAGTAGTTGTACCCATTAGTAAAATGTATGTTAATTGGTTTTCTCATGCACATCGAGAGTTAGCTATATTCTAATGAAAATAAATCAGTCGGCACATGTTTTATAGCGAAAAATAAATTCCAGAAATGACATTCCATAGAAAATATAATAAGTTAATTTTTTTAGATTCTCGTAAAAATGACCTCAAGTTAATTTGACAATGGTAATGCTCATCGTCGGTTTTCATGGAATGTCTCGAACCTTCATGGCATTCGTCATGAATGGAAGACTCTTACCTTTACGTGTTCGGTACAGTACAAAAGCGCAAGTTTCAGTCGGTGGCTGGAATCCCGTTATGGCTGTCATGAGTCAGGGGCAGCAGTCACCATTATAACGAAAACATTTGTTTCGCAAGGAGGCAATTTCGCTGGAGACAGGCGCCTCTCGACGAAATTTACTCGGACGGAGCTGCAGTGCTTTTAATGGTCGTGCATCAGACAAGCGTATTTAACGCTGGCGTCAGATGCTCCGAGGAAAGCGTATCTCAACAGAGCAGTTGTTGCGAAACGTTGCGCGTCACGAATTCCAGAGCCTGGCTTCAACATGCCCTAAGTTCTTCGGGTCCAACCCAGCCTTTGAGGGAAGAAACGCTGCAGCGTGGTGATGTCGGAGGGCTTTCCGAGTTATATATCTAGTTTGGATAAATATTTGTTTCAGAAAGGGTTAATTATAAATTTTTTCCACTGTACGAACGAGGGTACATGAAGAGGTTCTCCTTCGTTGTGACCCTGATTGCTTTGGCCGGGATAATTTTTTCATACTTGAACTCTCCGTGGCTCGTGTGGAACGACTCGCTTTCGCGTGAGTCCGTGAAGGAATTTAAAATTTCTTTGGCACTCTAGTATTACCGAGACTTATGACGTGAGTGGGTCGGAACCCAAAATCCAGTGTCGAGAATTCTCACTCTTAATAGGTTCTTCGTTACCCAATTATGGATATATGAACGTTCTTCTTTCTTCCCAAATTTTATTTTGCTTATTTTAGCTGAAGAAATTTCAGATACGAATCGTTACACACAAACACACACACACACGCACACATTCAAATACGAAATCCCGCCATACGGGGAACAAATATTTATTCACATGGAAATAGATACAAGGAAAAGAACGAATACAGGAGAGGTGGGGGAGGCGGAATTGAGCAGATCACAAGCGCTAAAATATTTCCTTTGCCGCGACTTGAACACCGGATCTTTCGACTTTCCGGGCCGATAGGATTGAGAGTAGGGCAAGTGATTACTTAGGAGAAGATCAATTTGGGTTTAGGAAGGGGAGAGATACGCGTGATACCAATGCAGTAATGGGATCACTAATCGAGAGGAATATAAAATACAATCAGGACCTATTTTGCCTGTTTTGTAGATTTGATAGAGTGAATTGGGAAAAACTAATGAGTATATTGCAAAAAATAAGAATTGATTGGAGGGACAGGAGACTGATCCGCAACCTGTACATGTCTCAGACTGCTCAGGTGCGATTGGGGAACGGAGAAATCCGGATGGGCAGTGTTAGGAAGAGGTGTAAGGCAGGGTTATCCACTGTCACCGTCATTGTGTGTATACATATATATAATAAAAGCCTAAATTTTAATTAACTAAAAACAGAGTAATCAACCATAAGGTCGGTTTGGTAGGTGATGGTAGAGTTCACCCAGTACTAAACTGTTCAAGCAGTACTCTATACGGTGTGTGAAAGTCACAAATCAGGGTAGGGGGGCCAGTTCCTTTCCCTGTGCCGGTTATGGTTTCCCAGGAAGGTTACCTGATACCCGAAAAATCACATAGCTTGGGTGGAGCTGCAGGTGCCCAGAGTGCCTTGCCCGGGAATCGAACCCGGGCCCTCCTGTCAGTGGTCCAACGCTCTACCCCCTGGACTACCGCGACCCACAAATTTTAATTATACATATTTATCATATTCTTTTTTATTATTTTATTTTCTTCCACTCTACAGAGAACCAATTCGGCTTCCAAAGGAAGTTTTTTTCTCTCTCAAGCGTGACGTCTTTAATATCTATCTGATATTTTCAGTTTATAAATTAAAGGTAAATAGGCCTTTGCTTCGTGTGCCTTTTGATAGGAAATCGTTGCGATTCGAGCGAAGATTTGCGGATGTTGTTGTTTCGAAACGGGAGGCAGTGTTCTTTGGATTCCTCGCATTTGCTGAGTGAATAATTCATTGCTTGTTGTAAACGCTGGATTTTAACCCTTGACTCATGCATAGGTCAATCGTCCAAGGAGATGCATCGGCTTGCCTCAGCGTCTTTGAGGGCAAATGAGCTGCATACTCGAGTATTCCTTGTCCACGGCGCTGTTCTCTTTGCTTGTCTCTCGAATCATCTTCTCTCACCCTCGCTCACATATTAACGTACCATCCATTTTCCTAAAATATTTCCGGATTTAGTCCTCCTAAAAAAATAAAGCTGTGCAGGCGGTAAGGAGCCCGTTTTGTTCCCTAAATCCTCGTCAACTTAAAAGCTGTAGGATCCATGAATGGAGGCGAGTCTTGTTAGAAAAAAAAGTTAGTGGTATTTTTCATTCGGTGACTCTTGCGCGAGCGAAAGTTGAGTTCCTTTAATGCGCCGTCACAAATGGAAATTTGGAACTTTGGGCTGATTTATTTATAGGCACCAAACGTACATGAATTTAAAGTGTTTACTTTTAAAATGAAAATCACTCTCGTATCTCTTCTCTCTTGTTTGGAGTTACAAAATATTTATTTGATAGTTGTGTCCATCCAAAAACCTACCCTAACCGGTAGATTACCTAATATACGAGTATATCTCTTCTCTCGTGTCTATGGATCGGTTGGCCAGCCTTGCGAAAGAAAAACATCTCGTAAAGTCCGTCCCAAAAGTAAGTAGAAAAAATCCGGGAAAAAATATATTGCAGATTAAAGTTAAAATTACTATAATTCTTCAAAATGGCACCCTTGTGTATCGACACACCGATGTCAGCGCCTCTGCCAGCTTTCCTGGAAGGCGTCGACGAGAACGAGGCGTCGTCGTTCAGGCATCACGTCACGGTCTTTTTAACATTGTTTAGCGTTCCAAAATGGTTGCTATGTAAGATTCTTTTTATTCTTGGGAATAAATATTAGTCCGGTGGAGCTGTAGGGCTGCTGGGGCCGCGTTTCCGCCGTGTGCTTGGCCAGGCACTCGATCAAGGGGACGGCGGTGTCATGGTACAGCCTCCAGTTGGCAAAGATCTCCTTCCTGACACGTTGCACTCTTTTCCGCTGCCTTTTGAGGACTTCCATCCGAACCTTAATCTTCGCTGTCTGTTCCTGGGGCACAAGCTCTTTGTGGATAACGTCTCATGAGTCGATAAAGACGACGAGCATCGCTTTACTTATTTTTGAGACAGACCCTGTACATTGCGCGGTGTCAATAGTACTGGAAACGTGAGCTATTTCGTATTCAGAAGAAAAATATGGATGAGCTAGTGGCTCTCATGGTTTAGTATCTTGTGGAAACTACACTGTAATACTGAAAACTTATCATGGAGAAACCTACTAATTTAGTTAATAAATTTTGCGGTCAGGTTGAAAACAATGTTTTATGAAATTAATTGTTGGTAGAAGGGATTTCGTGTTAGGGGGCATTATTATTTTGTTACTGCCTTATCCCAATCCATTTCAAGGAATCATCCGGTGCATGGAATCCGAGGGACAATGAAGTTTTACTTTGTGACAAAGTTCAACGCGGTACAGGCTAGGTATTTAAAATTTCTAAAAAATTATTAATATTCCCTCAATAGGAAGGAAATCTTCTTCTAATTTGCTCTTGAAGGAAACATATTTTGAATGTTGTTTCAAGAAAATCTAATGTGAAATGCAGGACTTTCGTGGATATTGGCACAACAGCTGTTTATGGGCTTCTCGGAAATTTTCAGATTTCCTTCAAGGTGACGGATTGAGATTGGGGAAAGAATTTAAAGCCATATTAAAATTATAGGAAAAAAATAAAGCAATGGGTTCACTCCTGAATTTCAAACAATCACTCTTAGCCAATCTGGCATTTCAACTCGGGATATGATGAATGGTTTCCAAAACTAATATAAAAAAATTTTAGGTTCCTTTTTCCCGAAAACATAACATTATGGCGAGGACTTAAAAAGATTCTCCGATCCTAATTCAATCCCTTAAGACCCTTTTCCATTCCACATATCCCGTTCCACTGTTGTTTACATACCCCTCCATGGGCGGTTTGAACGGTATTGGTCGGTTTGGAGGGTATTCATGTGTTCCTGGGCTGTTTATATTTATAAGCTAATTTACATTCAAATATTATAATTTATATCCCTAAGAGAGGAATAGTTCTATTTATGTGCCTCAGAATATATTTATGTTTGTTCATGCACTACACAATTTGATATTTTTCGGCATGATATATTTTAAGCAAACATGCGGATTGTTGGTCTTCTCGCAAAAATAAATACAAACACGTTTTGGCTGGAAAGATCTCTCGGGGCCTCGATGAGGCGTAGTTCAGCATTTGGTGAGGCCTGCTCTCCAAGTACTGTCGTCGTTTCTTCCGTATTTCTCTCTCATCTAATATTGAGGAATGGGAACGTTTTCGCAAACTACTTTCATTTATTGGATCTCATTCCTGTGCATCGATTCATTAATTAAGTGTAATGGACTGGCCCATTTTCCCCAACGATCCGATCCGAGCTCTTACCTTCAGAAGCTTAATCCGGGCTCCAATCGGTAATGGACGAGTGGATTGCACTCCCTCGCTCGAAGGTTTACCCGGAAACAGAAACTCCTTTTCATATGCATAATGTACGTATATATAGTCTCTCCGTAGAATAAAACCCAGGTCACATTAATTCCATGCGTGGCATTTTAATAGTGCGCGTAATCAGCCTTATTAAATCTCTCGATTGGAAAAAGAACAAATCATTTGCGGTCACGGAAATTACTGCACGGAAACCTGGTGGAGTTTTTTTTCTGGAAGCGCATTCCGAGAGTAATTATATCGTCGGGATTAACAAAAAAAAAGTTCTCTCTGATTCCTTTTCGAAGATTCGAAAATTTTAATTCCTTAGCCGGGTAGATAGATAAATCCGCCGTGCTGTAATTATTCTCGCTGTTCGGTTTCGGTCCGGCATCATGCGATTAATCTCACGGGAACAAAGCCATCCCACTCCCTTCCCCCCCAAAACCTCCGCCCCGTCCTCCCCCCCCACCCACTCACACCCCTGCCGCGGAGAACCTTTCCGGGTCGACAGCACACAAATGCGACTCTATGCGGGTGTATTGAATTTCCTCCCGAAATCGAGGTCGGCGGGCGCGAAACCTTAACCTGCAAGGGCAGATGGGTTTACCCGCCACACGAAAGGAATGAATTTCTTATTGGGTCTCAAAGATGCGTCGGCCATCAGCCACCGCCCAAATTCATTGGTTTGCAATACGTCTGAGCGTGGCCAAGTTCCGGTCTACTTAGTCGCATATTATTCCCACGCTTTAGGCGAGGTGCCCCAGCGAAGATTTGCAACGGAAAATGGTAGATCTCCTCGAAGTTTCGTCGTTAAGTGTGCCCCTCATGCCTCGCAATAATTGGTCAAACATTTCTAAATATGTGCATTTTATCGTGATAAATTCACGTAAATGCTTTAGAACGCTAATGATCATTTCATCTACAGCTCTTAATTATGATTGTGCACTTGAATTCTCTTCGCCGGGAACCTAGTATTTTCTACACTTCGGGCGTAGAGGAGCTAGATTTGTAAAACCTTGTTATGATAAACGTAGTAGCGCATCCAAAATATTAAAGGAGCTAGGCTGGGAATCGCTCACGGAGTTTGGATTACAGATTAAAACTCTTGCATACATCGAAAGGATGTTTCTTTAGCAATGCTGTTGAAATTGTATTATTACCTCTGTAATATTAGTATTTTTTACATAATTCAATTTGAATACGTTCGTACCAGAGAATCATATTCTTCCAAAAATGTGAACAAATTTGAAGTAATACTAGTTCTGCTCGTTAGCCTTTCTCCCAAGATGAATATTTCGCACACTTTTTGTATTCTATTTTGTTTTTGTCTTGAGACACCTTGGCGTGGAGAGATTGTTTTTTTTACGGGTTCCACAACCAGAGTTAACAGGGAGGACGGGTCGTGATGGCTGTGCCATGAAGTCCTTTGCAGTCCCAGCTTCCGCTCAGTCGAATCGGTATATTTTTGCTTCCGGACCTCGACTCAATGCAATTACTAACTGACTAACATATAGACGAATATACTTGGTAAGCAGAGATGCGAAGGAAAATGAATCTGCGCAGATGTGAAATGTAAGCGTCGATATCCGCCGGGTTCCTGCATGCGAGATGTTCACGGGCCAAGGGGGGTGTTGTATCCGTTTCTTTTTCGCTGAGGCCTCGAGGATAACCTCACTCAACGCTCTATGAATTAGTACGTAGCACGTCAGTCTCAATTGTTCGACTGGATTTAAGCAGTTTTGCATTGAACTTTCTCGATCGCGCTAACCTTTTCTGGCCTACTTGCAAATCCGATGAACTTAAACGGTAATTTTACGAGGCTCGCTGACATTCTTTTTCGAGCGGTGGTCCGTGTACATCCTTCCCCGGCATTATCCTTGAATGCAGATACAGATTTGCAAATTGTTCCTCCTCCGCTCGATAAATACTCGAGGGAATATCGTGCCTTCGTAATGTCGTTGCTAAATCATATACTTGCTTACACTCCGACACAAAATTTTTCACCGTAAAATGTGTCCGTTTACCCCTCAACTGTCGTCGTAAAGCGAATCTCAAAATGCTCTTGTTTTTGCTTTGGTTACCAGAAAATAGGATTGCGTTTATCGATCAGTGATGACGCTCAAACTTTGCACAAACTAATGACAGGGGAAGAAATCTTACATCTCGATTTACAAGGTCGAGAAACTGACCAGTTTTTTAAGTGTCTCCAGTTTGTTTTAGGGTCATTATCTTATTAATACGGAAAATTACTAACTGTAGTGCTCACCCTTTGCTTATTAGAATATGGCAATATGGACTTTATATCGCACGTCGTATTTACAGCGTGGAATCTCATTGGCATGGCAACATTCAAGGTTTGTTTCCGGATCAACATGCCTTTTTGGATCTCTTGGCGACTGGGTATCAACCCATCACTTCCGTTCTCACTTTATCCGATATCCCGACCCCGTTTGCGTTTTTCTCTATGGTATTTCACATAAGATTACCAAAAATTCGACGCGGAAAACGGGACTCTTTGGTAAAAACTTTGATAGGAAAATAATTAGTTAAACTTGATGTTTTGTCTCGGTCAACCTTACCGAGTAGACTATAATTTCACCGAATGTCAAGTGTCATTCCCAGATGTGTTGTTAAATGCGATGGGGAAGTTTTTGGAATCAAAATTAGGTTATCGTCGTAAAGAAGGAATTGAGTGAAATGCATGTGTATGGTTAATTTAAATTTCCTCTGGCAGTTTTCTCTCTCTTGTGAAAATTTCTTTGATTCAAAGCAATGAAGGTACTTAACTCTGTAGGCATGGGTAGGTTGAGATATGAGACGGAAAAGCCAAAGATGGGCGGAATATTCTCGCTTTCCTTCTCCCATTCCCTTAACGGCATTTCCAATATCTTTCGGCACTTGTCAACATAATTATTGTCAGATTAAAATTGCCGAGTTAACAAAAGAAATCGTAATGTGTTCAGCCGAAATTTATGCGAGTCCTCTAAGTGTAGGGGTGGGCGTGGCTCCCGTGGCCCTGGTCGATGGTGCATAGCATTCAAAGAGGGAATGCATTGCAAAAATCAGTGATGAATCAATAACTTGAGTTATTTTTATATTTTCCAATCCCATCCATGACTTTCTCCTTAAACACTGCGTCGAGGTCTTATGAAATCAATTCAACGGCAATGTATTCCGAAATGTAATAGGTGTAAATTTGAAGGCCTTTGAGATGCGGGTTTGGAGAAGAGAAGAATGGACGAAATGAAATGGACGGAAAGAATAACCAACGAATAAGCTCTGGGCATGCTAATTTAGCGTAAAGGCGATTATTGGGTTAAATTAGAAGGGTGGACAAGTGGATGCAGGGGAGGGTAATTGGATACCGAAGACGGTAAAAGGGGCAGATCGCTGGGAAAGCGAGCCGGAGGAGGAGAAGAATGAGAATGTTGGTTAGAATTAAGGGAAGTTGAAAGTATTGCAGTCAAAGTATAAGTTCATGGCTTTGAGATTTAAGGATATTTTGTGCCATGTTGGTTTAAGGCTTCGGAGTAGATTATTTTGCAGTCCCTGGGTCCATCTAAAACCTACCCTAAGCCTGTTGACTGATGATAAAAAATGCACCATTTGCCTAGTTTCGCAGGGGATTTCGAAATGGGTTAGTGGAGCGGGTTTGAGCCGGTGGATACCTGACGGAAAATCAAGAATCTTGGTGGGATTGCGCGTGGCTCCTCGTGCTCTCCTCTCGTGGAGAGGAGCAAGGAAACGATCCCTTTCTGATTCGATCCTGATTCCTAATCGAAACGGAGCCCGCTGGGCATTCGTGCCGGTGATTCACCGACAAACCCGGAAAATCATAGGTCTCCGAGTCAAATCCCCCTCGATCGTGGATGTTTGGCGTGGGATCAGGTGATTAGGCTAGAAGGGAAGATGGAAACTAAGGGACTGTGAACTCCTAAAACCAAAATCTCCTCCCAAACAACAAAGAGCTCATTTATTATAAAATTAAGACGAAAAGATGGGGTTATACATTATCATGGGGAGACCATGAGCTATGTTTCTGTTGGCGATTTTTCTAAATGAAAACTATCAAAGAGTTTATTGTTTTGCTTTTTCCGCATATCAATAACCAAACGATTACATTAATATTGATTTATTATAGGATCGCGGTAGTCTAGGGGGTAGAGCGTTGGACTACTGACTGGAGGGCATGGGTTAGATTCCCGGGCAAGCCTCTCTGGGCACCCTCAGCTCCACCCATCCAAGCTCTTGTTATATTTCGGGTACCAGCTATTCCTGGGAAGCCATAATCGGCGCAGGGAAAGGAACCCTGATACATGAATTTCACACGCCGTACTTACTACTGGGTGAATTCTACCATCACCTCCCAGACCGACATTAAGGGTTTATGTTTGAAGAATGCTGCATATCCGGGTTTTCACCGCGTTGTTGTTTGAAGCCGACTCAAACAACAACGCGGTGAAAATCCGGATCAAGCCACCGCCGCGAAAATCTACGCAGCCATGTGTTTATGTTGTTTTGATTTCGACCCTTAGGATGGCATCATAAGGGCGCAAACGTGGGGACCGTTAAGAATGCCACCCGGATAGGGTACAACTCTTAAGAGTAATTCAAGCACGGATTCTCCCCCCTCGGATGATCAGTGCATTGAACTGAACTTTCTCTTCTTCACAATCAGATACCATTCTAGGCCCCCCTCCCCCGGACCACTTTTCGATCGGTCAACTTCATTTCATACCTCCCTCTTCCGTGTCCTGTATCATCCCGTCCGGAAGCTATTTTCGCCGCTTTTAATCTTCTTTATTCGGCCCCAGCTCCGCCCAACACTCCGCAATCTTATCTCGGAGGCAGTCTCTTCTTCGCACCGCGTTTGCCATTCGCCGCCGCCCACTCAACGGGGAATGCGAATGTAAGCGGGGAGATTGGGAGTGAAGCTGGGGGGGGGAGGGAGGAGTCTGTTGACGTTGTTTCATTCATCCCTTCCAATCATAACCGAAAGCGAAAACCCTCACAATCATCGACGGTGGGAAGGCCTTCGGAAAGATTCTCAGCTTTGAAATGGCGTTGCGATCTATGTACGCATGTGTAGCTCTGGGCTTCTGTTCATGGACACCATTGCTCCATCAGTACATCATGAATCTCGGCGCGTCCCATGGGGGAAAAAATAGACTCCTTCCGCTTACCCTCAATGGGTTCTAATGTGACTTTCCTATGGTATAGCCAGTTTTTATGGCCTTGCGGATCAACACTCTTGGCATTCGGGTGACAGTTATATATGTGGGTCGTGGTAATCCAGGGGGTAGAGCGTTGGACTACTGACCGGAGGGTCTCGGGTTCGATTTCCGGGCAAGGCACTCTGGGCACTGGAGCTTCATCCAGGCTATGTGGTTTTTCGGGTACCAGATCTTCTTGGGAGATCATAACCGGCACAGGGAAAGGAACTGGCCCTGATGTGTGAATTTCACACGCCGTCAGGCTTAGTACTGGGTGAACCCTACCATCACCTACCAAACCGAACTTCGGGTTGAATACTGTGTTTATGGTTATATATATATACTACGGAACTAATTATTCCCTAGACGCTGAGAGTGGTAAGTGGAATTTTTGCTATCTACGAGTATAACCCTACAGTTGCTATCCCGTATTGTCCTTGGGAAGAAGAAGTCCTTGAGTCTGCTAGTTCTGGCATCTATTTCCCGAATTTTTCGTATACTTTTATACATGATCCAAGCGACCAATGTCTGTTGGAATGCGAATAATTTCCGGAACCTCGGTGCTGAAATGCGGAACTGAATTCATGTGGTAAGATCAACACAACATTAACTCGTCTTTCTTCTAATGATTGCCACCCCAACTCCAGAAGTATTTCAGTGAGGGTTTTATCGTAAGAGTATTTAACGAAGCGGCCTGACCGGCGTTGAAACATCTCAATTTCCCGAATGGGGCCTTTTTCACTGGATCTCATACATTACATGCATATTCTAAATGAGGCCTTACAAGAGCGTGGTAACAACGTTCCTTGACATTGGAGTCACTTCTCCCAACAATGGGCATAATAAATCCCAAGTTTTTATATGTTTTCTCGCAGATTTTACGTATGTGGGTCCCCTAAGTTAAGTCTTTAGTGATTGTAACACCTAGGTATTTTACCGTGTCAACTACTTCTAGGTCAACTCCAGCTAATTTGCAAACAAATCCCGTTGATCTTTTAAAGAAATTCACCACCGACCCTTTGCTTAACACTTCGTTTGCCTTCCTCTTAGTTCCTCTTTATTGTTTTCATCCTCCTCCACGATCGTCCTTTAAGACTCACAAATCAACGCTAGCCACATTTACGTGTAATAGAGCGGCTTCGAAGGCGCCGGGTCGATTTCAGAGCTCGCAATCAAGACCCTCGAGGAATCGAGGATGCACTGCCTTGATCCCAGGAGGCACCCTGAGGTGCTGCACATCCCCTATGCCGGCGCTCTCCTCCGTAGCCGGTGTTTATCTTTTCGCAACCCTCCACTCTTTTTCTTGAGACTTTCTGGAGTGCGTTTCCCCTACGTCGAATCCTCCTCTCCGCGTCTCCCTCTCTCTTCTCCCGGCGTTCCGTCATTATGATTCTCCCCTTTCACGTTTCGGCCATGCGTCTTCGCCGTACCTCCTTTCGTCCTCCACCCCCTCTGCTCCTTTTTGCTTTATTCATTCCGTGCCGAGTCACACTGTTTGATCTTCATTTCCTTCGCCTCCTCCCTTTCCGCGTATTTAATGCGCACTTAACTCTCTCTCTCTCTTTCCCCACCCTCTCTCTCGCCCCCCTCTTCTCAGACCCTTTCCTCCACTTTTCGAACGTTGTCTCAAGGGATGGAAAAAAATGGGACGTGGTTTATTAATTTTTATTCCTTCCCAAAGAAGCTGCCACTTTTTTCCGAGACCTTTTTTTTAAATTCAATCTCTCTGCGAGATTTTCTCAGTTTTTTCCTCGTTTCTTTTTCCGTTTTCGTTCATCAGCTCGGCGCTCCAGCCATTCACACTCCGCTTCTAATTCTTCTCGTGGTATCGAAGTTTATGAGCGAGTGAAGGCGAAAAGTCTTCGAGAAGAGACGGGACTGTGATCTATCGCCCTCTCAATATATTTTCCACGTTCTTTTTCTTGCTCGTTTTATTTTTTCTCTTTCTCTCATCGCTCTCTCTCTTTCTTTCTCGACAAACTTTCCCGGAAACTTTTAATAGAATTTTTCATTAAAAAAATCGGTAAGGAACGAAAAATCCCATCGATCGAGTGAATTTTTTTTTTTGACATTTCGACCGATCGTAGTGGGATTTTCTTTCCCTGCCTAATTTCTTTTCTTTTTTTTTTTGATTCCTCGCCGAAGTCTCCATTCGGGTGAAAATAATGCAAGGATATTCTCTTCCCCCTCCCGCGGACGCCAAAACTTTCGTTCGGCTGTATTTACGCAGTGACTGTACTTAATTCAAAAGGATTTTGCCCACGCACACACCCATTGCCTATCCTCACCCTTACCCTTCACCACTCCTGTCTCCGTTTCCCTCCTCCACGCCCAAGGGGTACCTTTATTTTTTTCTGTAAAAAGCATCACCTCGTATGCCAAACCCTTCATCCCTCTCTTTTTTCCTCTCTCTCTCTGTCTCTCACCGCCTTCCATTCGTGCCTCCCTTTTCTTTTGTTTCCTTATATTGCCGTTTATTCATCATCTTTCTCCACCTCCTACCCTTATACCCTTTTTTTGATGTTTGTTTCATTCCCATCCCACACTCTTCTCCCTTCTCTCTCTCTCTGCGAGTTTCTCCCTCCTCTCCCGGTATTTGCCCTCATCTCTCTCTCTCTCATATCTCTCTCTATCTCTCCAGTTCTCGCTATGCACATACGCATTACTCTTTCCGACGCAGTCGCCCTCCCTTCCTCCTCCGTCCCTTTCGTCTCTCTAAAATGAAAATAAAACCCTGGGGATCTTGGCCCCCCTCACCCCCACCCCAAACTACTTCTTTTCCTCTCACCCCACTCTCCTCTCACACGAAACTTACTCCGCCCAACTCATATCCCCTCCTTCATTTTCTCACCCCCTCCCCAAGCCAACGCCGACTCCCCTTTCCCTTCTTTGGTTTGCCTTGCCTTCTTCATTTCTTTCCAGTCTTTCCGCATCTCTCTCCCTCTCTCTCAATGCATGTGTGTATACATAGGCGTGCGTTTCTTCATTCCTCATCCGGTTTTCCCTGATTTTGTCTGCCAGTTCCTCAGTCCTCCTCCCGAGGAGGCTGAAGGGAGGAGAGATGCGTTCTGCTCCCTCACACACTATATCTCTCTCTCTCTCCTTCCCGGATCAAGGAAGCCATGGATGGCTAAGGCGTCTCCAATTCATTGTTTCGACACCCATAAATAGTTCCGAATGACGTATCATCCATCCGTTTGAGTGGAAATTATTGTCAAAACCATCTATTCCGTTCTGATCTCACATGGAATTAACCGTTTAGCGAGAGAAAAGTTGGACTCATAAACTACTACACGTTAAAACCTCTCGTCTGAGCCCAACGCGTTTAGTCACTAGTGCGCGATTATTCGTTCACTACTGAATGCATCGGGAAAGAAGCGTGGAAGTATTTGGAACTTGGATATCAAACAAAGAATTTCTAAATCATTCATTGACCGATTAACTCAGTTGTTCTATTATTTTTAAATTTGCGGTGTAATTATTCATCTATTTATCTATAAGTTTTTCTATTTATCTATAATTATTTCTGGAGTTAACTAATAGGAAAAATGATTCAGGTGATTTTTCTGTAGCCATTGGTTTCAGCACTTTTACTTTTACACCACCATCTTACGTGGATATTCATCTGGGGTAGTTAGTGCATACGCAGGCCCTGCATAGACTACAATTCGCCTGACTTATGTTTATCCTTCGAGCTATCAGGCGTGGGATCGATGATATCCATCAAAATAATCATTGCTTCAGTCAGTACAGCTACCATGGCCATAGGAACTCACTAACTATTCCAACACGTCTAAGTTTTAGTCCACGAAGAGTAAGTGATTTGACATTGCGAGGTTGCTTAATAGTGATCACCGTGTAAAACACTTCTTGGTAATTTGGTGTTTTCCCGGCGCACTATTGCGGTAGTATTCGTGGATATTCCAGCGGGTCAATGTTTCAGTTGCCGACGTTTCGGTGACTAACTCCGTCATCATCCACAGGACGTTGATACCGGGTTATTATTTTTGCCGTACGTCACCTGCTTGGATTTAGGCCACTCCTACCCACACTTGCTGTTCCTCACATGTTCCCCTCTCCTTCTCCTTGATGTCTTTATTTTCCGCAGCACCGGCCTCAACGCTTGGTTGATTCTGTGTCTCGATTGAAGTTTTTTCCCACCAGGTGGATTTTTGTAGCCTCGTTTGTCGGACTCTCCCAGTAGCCATTTGCTGTTCTTATAAGGTTAGCGTCGTCGAAGAGAATCCGATGGCCCCAGGTGAGGCTTTGCTCAATGACTGATTTTTCGGGGTAGCTCAGTGAAATGCAATTCTCATGCTCCTTAATTCAAATAATTTTGTTTCTATCAAATACAACGAGTCCAGAATATTCCAGAACTTCATCAGTTATAATCGGGGGAGCGTTCAAAACTTAGTTTACATTTAATTGGAAGACTACGAATGATTAAGAAGGTAAGATATTTCTCAAATAATACTTTGAGAATTTCAGATTTCGGTATCTCATTCTTTTGGCGTTCTTTCAAACCGTCTTGAGAGTCAGTATTCTAACACGTGTCTCTCGCTTGCCACCTTTCCTCTTCCTGCAGGGCATGACGAGCACCTAACTATCACGAGTGGACTCTCCGCACCCACTTCTGTGGTTTTTCACGTTTTTCACCAACCGCGCACGCCCACATTGCTAAAGCAGTGATCACTAAGAAGGTCGGGAGTCGTGAAATCTCCAAATCTGGTGCCAACATTTCCAGAGAAGGAAGAACATATTTAGGCTTCAAATGCAGATAAACTTTTTTACTAAAAAGAACTCGTAACATGAGCGATGGAAGGGGAAGGGCAAGTTTTTTTAGGGGCGGGGCGGCACACGAGTTGGTGCGGCGGATGGCATTCATGCGTCATCGCAGTCACAGATTCGCGTCACCTTGCCAGTCACTCTGGTAAGCGTTTCGGACGGTGGATATTCGGTAGCGGACGTGGCGATTGATTTCACTCCGTTCCGCCCTAACACTAACGTTGGGGTCGTCGCGAGCGGGAGTTTTAACAAACGGAGAAGTTGAGGTTTTCCTTCCGATGTCAGCACGTGCATCGTTGTGTTGCCTAATTGTGGTTTCCTTGATGAACTACATAAATAGTTCGCAAGGGAGAAATGACCGTAGCGGACTGGAGCAATTCGAAACCCATGCTACTTTATTTCGTAAATCGTCTTTCTTACCCCGGGGGAGAGATTGAAAATTCATTTGAAAGAGACAGTGTCAATGCTCGCATCTCGCCGAAGTCTCTTTTAAACGTCGACTTCGTTGCTCTCCTGACCATTGTACACCATATATCCGTTGTACTTCTTCCATACCACTCATCTGGGATACATCTACATCTATACGAGTATAATATCCCGCAAGCCTTCGTAAGGACGTGTGGCAGGGGGTGGTAGGTCACCAGCCATTCTGCATATATTTCCTCATGCACCTGGTACCCCGAGATCCTCCAAAAACCGCGTGGAAAAGGGGCGACCGAACATCATTCATGCAACATGCCCAACATGTATTACAAGCATCAAATGGTTAGCAGCTGTTCCTATGCCTAAACAAAGAGGGCAAGAAAATAAATGAAAAGAGAGCAGCCACGCATGCAATTCAGGCACTTACTCTTACACCTACATAATACCCCGCAAGCCGCCGCAAGGGTGTGTTGCGGGGGGTGTTAGGTCACCATCCGTAAAAGAGAACAAAACCAAATGCAAAATCAACATATGTATGCAAACCTACACCCATATTGACGTACACATTCATACAAAAACCTTTTTAACTAATACTCATGCAATTACATATACTATCAACTAACAAACGCATGAACCTTAGAATGTAGTAAAAATTTATCCAATGACGTGCTCACTAGAATTAGAAAAATAAGAAGGAACATTTCTGCGGATAGGTGAGCGAATGCACTTGTTCCAATTTTTGCGTTTTTGAATGACGTTGCTGTCATCAACTCAACGTTCATTTTAACTCACGGCGTACACTCGGGACCAATTAATTTCCAATGTGACGCCTGAAAATTCAAAGAAACTGCACTAAAGGTCCCATCAGTAGGTAGCCTTAGCCAAAAAGTCACACCCATTAGTGTGACCACAAATTTAAAAAAGTTCAAACTGTAACAATGAATTCACTATCTCCATTCGTCTTGTATTTTTCTTTGTTCCCTGTAAGCCACCGCTTGGGTGGCTTACAGGGAACAAAGAACAGACTAATTTAGACCCGAACACCTTTTCCCTCTTGTTCGGTCGGACTACTTTATTGTGATCTCTCGTCGTTCGTGGGAAAAATGACATCTTAAATCTATCTGTTCTACACTTAATATTTCTAATTTTATTGACATGATCTCACCTACCGTAATACCTCCTCTAAGATCTGAGATACCTAAGATCTCACCTTCCGCGTCACCTTGCCTTGACCAGGATTCGAACCCTGACCTCTCGATTGCCGTTCGAATGCTTCATCCTTTTGCTACTGAGACGTCCTCGTACACCGTTAATTCTCAGGACTCCGGGATTACGATTACTTTAGTGTCATTGTATATGTGAACGTAAATTATTCATAGTAATTTCCGTTAAGAGCCCTTAGAAATGCATGGTTTGAGAGGACGCCTTGGTAGCTTATTCAGCCAAAGTGCTCTGCTTCAAATCGAGGGATTTGGGTTCGAATCCTAGTAAAGGCGTTGGACCTTTACCCCGTGAAATTCTCGCATTTGTGTTCCGCGAGCAGTTTACCAGGAAGTTCGGATTTCCATAAAACTCGCGGCTTGGGTATTCCAACGCTGGTGTTGATGTTCAGAGGGGTATCTGGATGGGAATCCGTGACCCCTTGTTCAGCGGCCCTAAGTTTAGCTCACTTGTCCCACGCATGGGTTTTTACCATTGAGGAACGCCACCCTAGAGGGATCGCCTTTGTACACTCGGAGTGGATGGACAGGACACTATAACCCTGGAACAAATCCTTTGTGACTGCCTTCTCAAACCCAATAAATTATGAAATAAAAACCCCCGTGAGCTCGTATATCAGGGCCTTCTCCTTCCGGCGCAAAACTTTTGCTTTACACATTTCAGTTCGCCCTTGTATCTCCTCTCTTTTCCGTTGCACCGCTGGCCTCCCTACTTCCGCTGGGCATTTGGACAGCCCCCACCCACCGCTAACCCTCTTCCCCTAGCCGCAGTCTCTCTCCTAATACCCCTTTCTTTCCTTCCCCTTCGCTTTTTAAAAAAAAGGTCACTATCTCCATTGCCAAGCCTTTATCCCTCACTCCTCGCTCCCTCTGGGTCGCTTCTTTTTATCATATTATTAATACATCCGGTCTTATCTCGTGACCCACACTCATTTCCCCCGCTTTTTCTTCCCTCCCTTCTCCTTCCCCCTCACCGGCTCGGATCTTCAAATCCTTCCGTACGCGTACGGTCGCCTTGCTATGCCGTGGGATGAAACTGTGCGCATGGTAGTGCAATGCTGCCCTCGATCAGTCGTCGCGAAACCGGTGACAAAAGCGGGCCTCACTTTTCGTCTCTCTGATTTTCGCTCGTCGGTCCGTTCGCGCGTACGCCAAGTGCGATTCGAACTCGACAATCCATTCTTCCATCCTTGCGAGAAGATCCCCGTTCCGGTCTTTTCAGCGACGCTTTTCATGAAAGTGAAAACGAATGCACGATGTGATATAAATGTAGGTTTTACAGAATTTTTAGTCTTAAAGAGTATATATTTTTTATGAAAAGGTTTCGTACCTATACCTATCGCTTCAGCGCCTTAATGAGTTTGTTTCTAAACATTATCATGGGTCATGGAATCCAAGGATTGGTTAGTTAACATCTCTCCAAACTATTCTATTACATAGCAATCTTTTCATTTCCTTATATTACCTATCGTTTACATCATTCTCGTAATTCAATGTGTTGCCTTACTCCGAAATTATTCTCCTGTTTCCCTAAGTAAAAACTAAACCTACGGCCTTGAATGGGATGGGATGGAATGGGAATACGACCTTGTTGTGCCTCTGGTTTTGTCTAATTAGCTTCTCTCTTCTTTTACGAGAACTCCATAGGCTCTTCTCTTTGTGCACTCCGCGCACTACAACGTCAGTCCCAAAAGTAGTAGGACTGAGTCAATTAAAAATAATTACTTTGCCAGAATTGATACATTCACTAAAAAGTCTTCGATTTAGAACCCTTGTGCGTCCACGCACCGCTGTCGGCGGGTTTTCTACGCCTCGTATGCCTTCTGGAAGGTGGCGCGCCAAGAGTGCTGCTAAGCTCCCTCGTCACGGGCTGTTGTAACGATTCCACCAAGCTACGGTGACGTCCTTTCAGCTCGGATTTGAGGCGGGGGAAGAGGAAGAAGTCTGCTGGGGCAACGTCTGGGCTGTAGGATGGCTGAGGCATTGCCGAGAAGCTTTTGGCAAATCTGTGCGCGACTTTCGTTTTGTTCGTCCGAGAGCACTCGCGGCAACAACTTCACACACAGCTTTCTCGTGCCCATGTCAAGTCAATAAGAAACCATGCGAACAGTTCCAATAACTTCTTCAATCTTGCAAGGATTTCATCACTTTTTGAGGTTAAAGGGCGCCCTGCACGTTAGGAGTCTACGACATCTGATCTACTCTCTCAAAACAACTTGTGCCACTCAAAAACACCCGACATACCCATGGCATTATGACAATAAGTTGCCTTGAGCATGCCATGAGTCTTTCCTGGTTTTGCCCAGATTCATGGAAAATTTGATGGCGTAGCGCTGTTCAAACAACCAGTTCATGACGGAGCGTAACGAGATCACGTTATAGAGGTTCCGCAAACGAACATTCCGCACTCCGCAAATGCTGGAAGCCAACTGTATTCGGCCTCCAGCCTTTCCTAAGACTCCCCTCCCTCGAACTCAGCCAGAGAAACCGCCGCCCGTCCGTCCGTCTGGGGAAAAATAAGTCATACTACTTTTGGGACAGACATTGTACAAGGTCTGTACCAAAACCTACTTGTGTGTATGGACCTACAAAAGTTTTTGTTCTTTTTAGGTTTCGATTAAAATTCCACCATACTGATCTATTGCAAAGGAAAATAAATTACCAGCTTTGTGTCAATACGCTTTAGTTGCACTTTCCTTGAACGAATACGGTTCCGCTAAATCTGGCTCTTCAATGTTTCCTCAATCAGGGCAGAGTTGGAGTGGTGCTCTGTCCACTGCATGGTTGGATTTCGATCTGGGTAATTCCTCCGGTGAAGTGCTATACTCCTAAGCTCTTTGATAGACGTTATGCTGACTCTGTGAACCCCTTCCCCCTCCCTGGACTATCGCTTTGGCAGCGCCCACGCCGAGTTCCATAATCATCAGTCTTCCTATCCCTCTTACCTGTGTAATTGTTATTTTATTTCGCATTTCCCTTACAATCACATTTAAATGTTCCTCACACCTTATTGTGCTGACTGTTTACATATTTATGCAGGTAAGTGACTAGGAGTTAGATGGGAGAAGGGGCTATCTAGTCTCAATCATACCCAATAACGACATTTTATGTTGTTACCTTAATACTTGCACAACTCGATAATCACCCACTAACCTACGTGAAATAAGTAAATGGTGTCAACAGTCTTATCTCTCTCGCAGCATTTGCCAAGGCGTAAAAAAATGTTTTTATTACGAAAGGAAAGTAGCCTGGGGAAAATGAAAGTGGCTGAGGTAATTCTCGGAACATGATGAAGGCGGATGAGGATACGTTGGAGTGAGGATGGAATGGGAAGAAGCGGTTTAGCGACCTCGCGATTGAAAAGCCACTTCAATCGATTGAGCACGAGTCCCGTCGATCAAATTTCCGGTTGAGATATTGTTTTTTGTTCAGCAGTTTGACCCCTTGCACGATTCTTCGTAGTGTGCACTTAAAGAATATCAGATTACTTGAATCAAATTATTAAAGCGTCGATATGTTAATGAATTTTCACTGCATCTTCAGTTTCTCTTTGAATTTTACAATTTGTTTGCATACATCACTTGCCAAATGATGAATTAGAGTTGATATCCAATGTGTATTCAGAAAAGGCATGCCGAATTCAACTTCTGTTTCAATGGTCGGATTAATCAAAAAATCTGATGAAAACATTTTAAAACTAGCCATTTTCCTTCCCTGCGCTTTCAGTTATTCATTTTCGATCCTCCCCGAAGATCCAGTTTCGTAATAGTTTATTAATATCGTATATGGTTTTTGGTAATGATTGATTTATGTTATTTTATGAATAACTGGCAAAATTTTGTTGGCATTTTGAGTATGCATTGAATGAAGAAGTAATTTGTATGCTGTGGAATGTTTGATGGCGTTACCTAATGGAACTCATTCATTAGGGATAGGAAAGAAAAACATTACAATTCCACACGAATCTATATTCTGGGCCATCCTTTTTCAAGTATTTTTTCAAGCAAGCTTTCAAGTTTTCGGTACAAATGAGTATTTTTAAGTCGTTTCATTTAGTGTTTTGTGGGAAAACGCTGCAAGAATTTTAGTTCGAAATGAATTGAGGTAACGAATGTCCTTTGGAACCTAGCGATTTTGGTCCCATAAGACGCTTATGGCGAAATTATGGAAGATGATGAAGGACACGCGCAAGGCTATTTACTATCGTTTCAGCCGTAAAAAAGGTGGTGCTTTAGGACAATTTCTCTGCGAAAAAGAAGGACGTTGAATTACTGTTATCCTCAAGATTTGCACGATCCCTGTCTTGCCTTCGAAACGCGACATTTAAAAGGGGGATTGAGATTCGGTTTTCGAGATCGGAGTGGTCGGAACGAATGTATTTTTTCATTTTCTAATCTCAGTTTGGGAAAACGGGGTAAATACGTGTGTGTGTGTGTCCTGTGCCCTTTTAAATCTTAAAGGCCACGTTGCGGATTATATCGAGGTATGGATTTTCGATTCGATGACATTCATCTTCACTCCGTTGTTGAAACGACTTGGTGAGGAGGCCTTTCAGATTCGACGAGTGAATCCCAATTTCACCACCCTCGTAAAATATTCCCATTCCCCCAAGGAGCACTCATTATACGAAATCATTCACGTTCGCTCCAAAAGCAACGGCGATCTCATTCACTTTTTTCACTCGATAGGCAAATTTTCCCGAGTTTTATGGTTTTAGGATTGAATAACTTTGTTTGGGTAAAATTGTTTGAGTAAAATTATTCTGGGATGTATTCACCCCCTGCCACACACCCTAGTGGTCGCTTGCAGGGTACATATGATAAAAAATTTTACAAATAACCTTTCCAGCTATTCTCGAAGAAAAAATGTCACGATCGTAGACTTGATCGAGCTTTTGTATTCTGTTAGCCCGGTGAAACTCGACTTGTTTAAAAAAATGTTTTTTTTCCACAAATATTAACAAAGCTAATTAGTCTTAATAGTTCCAAGAGGTGAGATGCAGTCAGTATCTCAGTGTGTATTACATTGATCCTGCTCTGGCTTGTTTATGAATTAAATGTCTCTTTGTCTCCATTGGATGCTCGAACATATCCTCCATTTTTAGCACTTCACTGTTAAAGTCTTCTCGACTCCAGCAACTCCAAGGAAAGCGTTCATTGTGCCAAGACAAGGCCCTTTACGAGTAGAAATGGCGTGCGGAAGATGGAGAGTTAAACCTGTACTAAAGGTTTGGGAGCTAAATGAACGTCATGCTCAATTTTCGGAATTTATTTTTTCGCAGTCTTTTGAATTTCCTACATAGTGAGGGAGGGTCAGAGTAGAAAACTCTCGTTAGATGATACGAAAATGTACCTCTATTGCCATAATCGTGAGTTGAATTACAGAAATGAGATAATGCCAATTTTAAAGTTAAAATTAAAAAGAAACTGAAAGTAGCCTAAACGATATGTGCGTGAAGTTATATTTATTGCGATACTCAGAGTCATTATATTGCGTCGTTTTTTTTTAAATCGCTAAAGATGAATCGCAAAGGAACCTTTTAAAAACTTTCCCGTAACCCTAACGTGATACATATTTCACCGTGAATTGGAAAGAAATGACAGGGCATGGTAAGTAAGTTATTGCCATGGTTGAACGACAGCAACTTTCAGCATTTCCTTCGGTATATGAAGCAGTTTTTTGGACTCTAATCATTGGGACACGCCCATCATATAATGGGCGTGGTATCCCGGTGGTTAAAGCACTGGGCTTTTCAGCAGAGGGTTCTGGTTCAATTCCGTTTGTCGTCTCCGAGAACTCTCAGCTCCCCTCATCTGCGTTAAATTGTTTTGGGTGTCAGATGTTCCTGGGAAACCACAAGCGACCCAGAGAAAGGAAACCTCCTTTCCCGATGTGTGATTTATATCGCCTGTGAATTTAGTATTAGGAAAGCCCTGGCTATAGACTATGAAAGCAGCTGTCGGGTTGATTAATTTGATTTTGTTCAATCATATAATAGCAAACACGCTAGACTTCGTGATATTTATTTATAGGGAAATGGTGTCTTGGAGAAAGGATTTCGTAGGGAAATATTTTTCCGGGAAATATCATTTTCGGGAATTCTTTCCCAAAATAAATATTCTAGGGAAAATGGTAATAAAAAATTCTAGGGCATTCCATAAAAACTTTCTAGGGAATTAACTGCAAGGCGTTTTTGTCTCGAAACTAATTTTCATGTGCAATACGTCCATGTCTGAATTCTGTTGTTAGAAAATCTCGTTTTTTTTAATTCAGGGATCGCGTGATAATTAGGTATCACAAACAATTCTAACTACTACGCCTACGAATGTGTACACCAGTTTCCTTATCGGTCATAGTAAAGAATCTGTCAGTTACATCAGAAAATCAGATGATAGTGGTACCCTGAAAATAACATTTTATCAGTAAAAATGATGGAGTATATACTTGTGTGCTGCAGATTTCTTCCTCAGGCAATGTCAGTTTAGGTGAAGTGCCGAGGAGTCTTCTCCCTAATCGGCATTGATATCCGCGAAATTCATCCGTGGATTGTGTTGACTTCCGGTTGTTTAAAAGGACGGATCACGATGAGTCGTGCGCCACGCTGGGGAGAAAAAAAAGGCGAACGAAGGAATATTTCCATCGCGTAATATTTACTCTGTCGGCGCAACGTTATAAGGGAGGAGGTAGCGGAGGGGAAGGAAGAACTCTTTCGAAGAGCGAAAAGGTAGGTTCCTACCATTCCCCAAACGTGGCACTTGGGAAATTTCCACAACAGGAGATTGGGAATTGATTTCTCGGAATAATGAAAAAAGGTAAAAGTATGTAACTTCCGTTTATTCTTCGTCGCTTCCTTCCATTCTCGGGCCGGTCGCCTCCGTCTCACTCCCCTGGTCGAACGAACAGCAGCGCGATAAGTCACCGCCATCGCTTAGGGCGGGCGAAAGTCACTCTCCGCCCCCTCCCTCCATCCATCCGCGGCCACGTCATCATCCGGTTGCCGCCGTGACGTCGACGAGCCTAGATTTTTCACTCGTAGTAAGTTCTCTTGGAAGGTGACTGACTCATCGCCAGCAGAGCGGAAAGAGTTCGTGTCTTTCCTTTCTATTACGCGGCGAGAAATCCATGTTTGTGGAGAAGCGTAATAATGTTTCAGCGGGGTTTGGCGGATTCCATTCGTTTACCTCGCCCTCGATAGTCAGCCGTTTCCGTGAAAACGCGGAAGTATTCGGAAAAAATGAGTGAGAGTCATCGCTTGGTTTTATATATATATATATATATATATATATATATATATATATATATATATATATATATATATATATATATATATATGTGTAATATATTATATTTATATGTATATTTATATATATATATTTATAAATATATATATATACATATATTAGTCCTGGGGTAGAGCGTTTGACTACTGAAGGCCCGGGTTCGATTCCTGGGCAAGCCTTCTGGCACCTGCAGCTCCACCCAAGCCATGTGTTTTTTCGGGTACCAGATCTTTCTGGGTAACCAAAACCGGCACAGGGAAAGGAACTGACCCTACCCTGTGTGAATTTCACACGCCGTCGGGCTTAGTACTGGGTGAACTCTACCATCATCAAACCGACCTTCGGGTTGAATACTGTGTTTATGGTTACATTTATATAAAAACTCGTATATATATATATATATATATATATATATATATATATACACACACACACACACAAGTGGTTTAAAAAGCCAATTGGTCTCCTCATAATATACCCCAGGTCAGTTTGGATTAATTGCCGAATTGAATCGCGTGCAGCGCAGAGGAGCTAGATTTGTAAAACGTTGTTCCGATAAACTTATTAGCGTATCGAAAATATTAGAGCAGCTAGGCTGGGAATCACTCACGGAGCGAAGGTTAGATAACAGATTAAATAACCCTTGCATAAAGTGGAAGGACGTCTCTTTAGCAATAATGTTGAAAAGTATTATTATCCCGATCGTACTGCGGTAGGAAGATCATGTCAATAAAATTAATGAGATCTAACAAAGAAGTTAGATTTAAGATGTTATTTTTTCCACGAACGATTGGGGATCATAATAACATTGTCCGACCGCAATAGGGGTAAAAATATTCGGCTTAAAATTAGTCTGGTGTGTACCGTATTGAACCCCTGCCACACACCCTAGCAATGGCTTGCAAGGTCCTAAAATAAATAAAAAATGCCCTGCAAGAGCATTTGGGTCGGTCAACAGGCATGCATGCGCGATCCCAATCATGGAACTTCTTGAAGTTTTACATAAATTGTGCATCTTTGTTTATGTGCCATTTAAATGAGTGCACATCCATTGACGCTGAAGAGGTGGACAAAGTCGCACCAAAGCAGCGATGTTGAGCAAGGGGTAACACCCAGCCAAATAGGGTGCTGCTGCTGCTGTGTGCCGTTAAAATCTGCGAAAATTGAGTGTGTTATCGAGCTCTAAAACTAATTCCGTCGCTAAAGATAAAAAAGAAATGTTTAATGATACATTAACTCTTGTCTTTTTTTAATTCATACACGAATGAATTATTTAACCAATTAAATATAGGTATTCATTTTACCTGTTGATTAATTTTCTATCCTCGATTTAATTATGCTGATAAATGACCACCTGTACGTTATTTGTTGGTTTCGGATTGCAAGACACTACCCGCCTCCCCCATCACGATATTCGTCACGGGAATTGCCAAAGGGAAAAAAATGAATCACGCCGTCTCTTTAAATGAGTTACACAGATTTATTTTTCCGGCGTGTTTTTTAATGAAAAAATGTAATTCACAGAATGGCCCTAGATGGCGTCAGTTGTTTTTGTCTTGCTGTCAGTTAAATAGATTGAATTTTAATTGGTCATAACGCTTGGTGCGGACTTTTGGCGGAATATTTAGTTTTAGACTCGTGTTTCATTTTAGGATTTTTCTTTTGATTCCGCGGTTTAAAAAAAACCGCTAGTTGAATCAATGAGAAATCACGAATGTCCAACTATGTCCAACGTAGCATGGACTAGGGTGACCAACATAAAGGACGAGAAAGAGGTGGAATAACGGGAAATTTGAAGATGAATCGTGTCATTGGAGATGACTGGGGCGATTCCGTCGTCACATGACGTGCAATCGCCGGAATTATGTGCATTTAATGCACTTGCAAGAGCGAGAAGTTGCTTCTCGACTTTTGTGTCGGGGAACCCTGGTAAACTGTTATGTTTCCAACAATCTTCGGTTTACTCGCTTCCATGGCAACGGGTGGTGTTCTCGCTTCGTCGGCAGATGCGGCGCTTTTTCGATGGAGACAGTGGCGGAACCCGGATACCCAACCTTGATGTTTCGGGTGGCACGAAACCTCGAACCGACGTCCCGCTCCATAGCGAGCGACGGGTTCCAACGGCTGGAATCGATAAGGCTGTTCCAGTTACCTGATTGCACGAGTGAGATACCACATGGCTCCATTCCATCACGCCGTAGGGAAATACATACAAGTATATATACATTTTATGTATAGCGCCCACTTTGCCGACGCCGCTGCTCTGAAGTGAAAAGTCCTTGAGGGGAGTTTCTCTTCCTGCCTTTCTCACGTTCGCTTTTTTTCTGTCTCTCTCTCCTGGCATTCACCGCTCGTCGGCTGTTTGCTGGGCCTTTTCCATATATGGCAAGGTCTTCTCAAGATTAACGGAGTCTCCGCAAGCCAAAAATTAAGTCGACTCAAAGAAATAGGTATCACACTTAACGGTCGGAATTGGAGCTCGCCCCTGGTGCACACACATATTTGATCATGTGTGTATCATTAGTGGCAGTTCATTTTATGCTTTCGAAACGGCGAGACGCATAAATAAAAAAAAACACGGGAGACGCTCGTTGTTAAGTCCCGGCTCGCCATGTCGGGCGGACTTCACCGTGGCGGTCATTTAGTAATTAATGGCTACTTAAACGAAAATGCCTCCCATCAGCCGCCTTTGCCTATTTCTGCGAAATCGTCCGAAGAATGTGGAAAGGTCTCCACTGGTTTCAGATTTTTTTTCTGGATGAAACAGAAAAATCACCAGATGTCATAATCAACCGTTGTGCAACGATCGCAGCCGAAAGGCAAATGAAAACATATCAGTGAAACAAGTGTCAATTCGATGCCGGGTAGTTTCACCGAAAATCGGCGCGGGAAAGTCAAGTCGATAGTCGGGCTCATTCCATGATGTTGGAATCAGGAGTACATTTAAGCCTATTTACCTTCGTAATTGAAAGTGATTTCCTCCACTGTGCGGGGCTAGGCACCATTCGTTCGAACTAAAACTTATCCTTATTGGTCCCGCCCGTACTCCGATTTTGGTAGACAGGGGTTCATCAATCTTGAAAAGAGACCAGAATTGTCGCTCCCAGTCCTTTTATTACGCCTCCTTCCGTTAAGGGCATCCAATCAAATTCAAATGCCACACTGACCGGCTCCATTTCCTTTACGATAGTCGAAATTTATGATGATGTTCGATGTCATCAAAAATTTTTACGCTTCTGCGATCAATTGGATCGAGTCATGAATATTTTTAGAGCAACCCCCATCTCCTTTCTCTTCTCGCTAATGCATTCTTGCCTCGGCTGGAATGTCATTAAGCTCTCATTTTTGGAATTGACATTGACGAGAGATCGGGTGCGTGGGACCGACCTTCGAATCGAACGGGAAGTCATATTCGAGCGAGAGATGAAACAGTCGAATGAGTATTGAGCGATGACTAACCAGGCTAACCCGGGAATATCTCCTCATTGGGAAGAGGTGATGTCCCCTCTCCACTTTGTGAAAATTTAATCTCTCGTGAGGGGAAAAAATATTCGTTCCATTCCATTGTGAAGTCGGTGAAAATGCGGCTGTATGGAGGTAGCCATACTCAAAAATGGCATTTCACCCACCGTGCTTTCAAACGTTTCCACTCGATAGAATCCTTATTTGCGTAAGGGAAACGCGAAACACATTTGCGAACTTTTTACTGCATTTCCGGGTTCCGCATCAATAGTTGGAGGATTATTTTCTGATGCCTATCCCAACTGTGATCCAAATCCGATCAAGCGTTGGGGTAAGAGGTACTTACCACGCTCTGTTATTAATAATAATCAGCGACGAAAGAAGCAACAGTGTTGATGAGCAGGCCGTCACGATGCCAATACGAAATTAGACATGCTACGATAGTGATTACTGCCCTGTTGGTAAGGCAATGCCTTAAGCGGAAATCTTAAGAACCCGTCGCGATCTCCAACCCATGGAAATTTCATGAAAACCATTGGAAATAAGTACAGACGATTTTCATGTCCATTCCAATGTTTTTAGCCTCTAGACATTCCCTTCTGAATAAATTCTCGGAACTACCCGTGGAACATGAGCGATCATCTTGGGAAACATATACGGTTAACGTGCTGAAGGGTATATAAATAATGGTTAGATCACCATCTCCCATGTAAACCAATCGTCATGAAATGATACTTCGTAACTTTTAAATGCGATCTTTCGCTAGTAAGGCCTCATTTAGAATACTATATGATGCTAATATCCTTATGAAGTTGAATTGGATCGCATGCAGCGCAGAGGAGCTAGATTTGCAAAACGTTACTATGATAAACCTTGTAGCTTTGGTGTGTACTGTATTCAACCCCTGCCGCGAACCCTAGCGGCCGCTTGAAGGGCACAAAAAATACTATACTAAAATAATGGCTCTTTAATTACACAAAAAATATACGAGAAAGATCTTCATCCAAATATTACCACTAATTAAATTTTTATGTATGCTTAGGAAATTATTTTAGATGGTTGGAAAAACCTAGGGAATCCAAACTAGTGCATAAAGACCATACATTTAGAGTGAAGCATAGAACACGTCACTATGTCATCCCGAAATGCTTCCTTAGAAAAACAAGTAACTTACAATTAGTGACGAAGCATTAGCTGGAAATGAATTTCTTGCAAATGTGTGTATTTTATGAGTAAAACTGTACATATGTGAGTGGTGGGTGTACTTTTGAAAACGTCAATTTATCGGTTAAAATAATAGTTAAATAAAATATCTACACGTAGTGACAATGGAACTTAAAAATATTTGCAGGAGTAGGAGGAAATTTATTGCTTATGTATTATTTAGTATCCTTTAAAACTTTCTTGCCTTCTTCTTTACGTAACTTTGACTTAGAATGGTGCCGCGCGAGAAGACATTCCTGGAACGAAGGAATTAGGGGACCGACGAAAAAACACCATGAGAAACGTACTTTAAGCATTTAAACGAAAATCCAACGATATCTGAATCTTATTGGTGATAATGTTTGGCAAATATCGTACGACAGAAGATTGATAATGGTGTGGGAAGAAATCAATTGGTAAATTGTAGGTATCGGATAGTACGAAAAATGATGATCTGGTCTGATTAAGATATCTTTAAAAATGTTGTGTCCTTATTTCTAGGAAAATGTGCAGTTTCCTAAGCATATTTTGTGACCTAAATAGTCAGTAATGTGTTCGCAAACCTACGTTCACGTCTTTTTCGAGTTAATTTAAGCATCTTTTTAAAGATGCACTTCAGCGTTTCCATGCAAGATTATGATGCCAATAAATGCCCGAATAAAAGCGTTGATTCATCTAGCTTGTAAATTCCCTGATATTGCCTCCTAAATTATTGAATAATGGTTTTTAAACTGAGGCAAATAGTTCTAAATCCTATCCTATCTCCACTCCATTCTGATTTGGGATTTTCGAGAGCCCACCCCTCATCTCACCTAAACATTCTCCACGACAATCATCGGATCCGACCCCTAAATCTAGCTGTCTTTGGCGTCGTGGTAGTGTTGCCGTGCGGGAGGACATTTCGTTGGAGAGAATACATTTAATTCCTTCATTGAAGCCTAGCATCTCCGCACAGCAATTAAGAGACGCACTCATGGCCCAGAGGAAAGAGGACGTGGACTATCGCTGTCCTCGTTTGGAGCACGTTTGGGCGACAAATTTAGATAAAGTGACGTTTTCGATGCAGAGCATGGCTTCATTAAAAGAGGACGGTTTCCTGGGAACGAGAAAAAAATAATTTCTGGGACCCATGTGCCAGCCGAATAAAAGGATTCCCGTTATTTATATACGATCTTGTTTACGGCCGGTGTTTGAAGGGCCAAACGAATACGAACAACGCGGTGAAAAGTCGTCAAGTCGGTGGAATCTCTGCTTCAAGGAGGCTTGATTTAAATTTGAATTTTTTTTGGAGAATTTCAATGGAGCAGGGAAAGAATAAGCAAACCCTTAGAGGAGCAGGCGAACGCGAGTTTGCCTCCACTTTCACTTTTGGTTGCATTCTTTTCTCTGCTCGTACTCGCGATTGAAGTTCTCTGGGTTTTATCTTTTTCACGAGCCCCTGAACCAGTCATGTTGGAAAATTTTTTCCGCGGGCATTAAAAAAAAAGAATTCTTGGGGAGCAAAATATAATCTTTGATTAGATCAAGGTTTACGGAAGCTTCAGTTCTCGAGACTTAAAAATGGCCACGTCATACCTAAATCAGATATGTTTTTAGTATGTGCACGGGTCCCTCAATATAATTACCGCAGAGTGGCATGGCCAGATATTGTGGGCGGGTCCTATTCCGACATTTCGGTGGGACATATTACAAATGAATACTTTAAAACATGGGAAGGTAGGGAGCGCGATTAAAAAATTTATCGAGGCTTTCAAAATTAACTTAACCCCCTGGCGTGATTTGGCTGAATTAGAAAGCATTAATGATAGAAATAATTTCAATTTTCTTTCTTAGATTGAACAAATCCTTCAACTCGTGGAGTATTAGAATTATTTCGTCAATTATTTCGTCCCCTCAGCCTTTGTTACCCTCTGCCAAAGTCCAAGAAACTGCGGGAGATGCCGCAACAGCAACTTTTAACGGAGGAGTCATTCGTTAAATGTGCATTGCAATGCGCCAATTTCAGATGCTACAAATTATTTGCCTTGACCGGGATTCGAAACAGGATCCCCTGAACCATTTAGCGGATGACTCCGTTAAAAGCTACAGTGTCTTTAATCTCCCGCAGTTTCTTGGAATTTTTCAAAGGAAAAATACCCATAGTGTTTAAAGTTGGCTTTAACGTCGTGAACTGTCGCCCGCGACTGCGAATGCCTGTGGCAATGAATGTACGATATTTCGTCACGACATCTTCTTCCTTTAAAGCCCCCAAAATTTCGGAGTTCAACTGGCTAAAGAACTTGGACATCGAGGGATCTGGGTTCAAATCCCGGTTTAGGTGAAAGATTTATACATTCTGAAATTGTTGCATTGCCCAGCCCAAGTTTCCGGAACCCGGTCCCACGGAGAGCTGATTCCATGTACACATTCGTCACTCAAAGTTGTAATGTCCCATGTGAATTCCAAGTTGTAATAGGTTGAATGTAAGTTTTGTTGGATAATTTACTTCACGTGCTGTTTACGCTCATCCTCCATTTCCGCTGGTATTTCAATAAAGGCTTCAATTTTACTCATACGCGGCAAGGATGCGTTTTTGTGCCGCAAGAGCGCCGGTGCGCGGCAGAGCCTCATTTGTTTTCCGTGAGCGACCAAGAAAAGTGCATCTCGCGAGACCTTGCCGCGCGTCTCGTTCTTGCAATTTCACTCCGCTTCCCTTTCACCATCTCCCACTCCTCCCCTGGCGACTCACCCTTTCATCCCCACCCCCCGCCCCTTCATTCAAAAACCCTTTAAAAAAAATAAGAACCCCCGGAGGGGCTCGTCTTCTCCCGTGACGTACGCTGCACAGACTCCTCGGCCGCCGAGCGCAGCCCTCTTCCCCACCCGCACTCCCCCTCGCCCTTTTCAGAACAGTCCGTCATCCTCTCCCTCCCCCGCTCTGCTCCCTCCCCCATCCTCTTTCAATTCCCCTCTTCTTCTCTTCCCCTCTGCCGTGGCCTCTCCCTCCCCTCCAGAGCACCCCCTCTTCGTCAGGCACCCACCCTACTCTTCCCCCCTTCCCGCCCGGCACCCCTTCTCCTCCTCCGCCCGCCTTCCCCCCCGGCCGACCCGTCATGCATGCCACCTCCAGTGTACGGCGTCTGTTCAACTGTTTCATTCGCTTAGGGAAGATCGCTCGGTTCGTATCGGGCCCGTGCTCTTCCTGGGGAACCGAAGGGACTTGTCTGAAGGGTAGGGAAGTTTGTGAACGCCGCAACGAAGGATAACCATCACCGCTGCTGTTGTTGTTGATGTTACGTACGATACGCCCGCGGAAATATCTCGTTTTTTTATAAGCCAGTGATCTCTCTGTTTGTGTTCTTGTGTAATCCTTGTTCCAAAAGTCGTTCGCATTGTGTTGACCAGTGTTCGTCGTTTCCCCGTGTCACTTAATCTTATTTCACCTTGTCCTCGCCCCTCCGCTATCGTCAACATCGTACGTCGCCCTCACCTTACGGTGCTGTGTTCTCATTCTGGTCTGCCTGCCACCCATTGAATATTCCCGTCGAAGTGACGTGGTGTTTCCAAGTGCTCTCGAGGTGCAATTCCTTCCTTCATTCTGTTGCTCTGGTTTCTTCGACCCGAGAAGATCCCGCGCGTCGGCTTCTCGAGGGAGCCCTCTGTGATCTTTTCGGCGGTGGCGACCGAGTCACCGCGCTGTGACTGGCGTTGCCCGACGTGCTTCGCTTCCCCCAAGACGACCCGAGGGAAGAAGGGCCTCTTTCTCTTTCCCTCTCCCTTCCTCAACGCTCGGCTCCCGCCCGCCTTCCCGATCACCACGGCCGGCCCCCCACCTTCGGCGTCGACGGCACATCCGCCAGACTTCTGGTGCGGCGTTCGGCGAACTGTAATATCTGGCACCTCACCCTCCACCGTCTTCCTTTCCCCATGAGGTCATCCTCGTTTTGCCTCACGGCGCTGTCAGGGAATATGGTCTCCCCTGGAACTCACCGCGTTTATTAGTGCTAGTGCGTTACGATCGGGTGTACATCTCTCATCCTCCCCCTCCCCCCAATCCATCCCGATCGTCTCCTCTGTGAGGATCTCCGGCCGATTGTCTTCCCAGAGGGTGACGGAATGCTTTCTGAGTGTCAGTGATTGTCAGCCTTGTTATAGCGTGTGTGTCTGTGCCCCCCCCCCCCTCAACGTGTGGCTGTGGGCAATGGGGCTGCCATTGTGTGTCCGCGTGTGTCATCATTGAGTGTTGACCGTCCTGATCTCGTGACTCCGCTCGGAAAGAGACTGCATTCCTGCTCGAACACCTCCGTCCGCCTTCCATCTGAGCTCTCTGGCTGCTGTTGAATTCCTTCTCGCTCGATCGGAAAGGATAACTCTCGTAGTTTTGGAGTAAGTTTGATTTTTTGATCTAGAATCCGTGTCATCTTGTCGTGTCGATTGACGGTTAGTTCAACCGAACGAAACGCAAAAATACGAGCCCTAATTTTTAATTCATGTCGGGCGTGTTTCACATTCGGAGCATCAACACCAAAAGTGCTGATGCTGTTTATTCAGTGTCGCCAGTAGGTTTTGCCTAACTTTTGGAAGTCTGGGGGACATTCTCATCTTAAGTGCTTTAGAAAAAATGACATATTGTAAGTGGCGTTGCGTCCAAACTTGATCGGGAAGGTAGCCCATATTCAACCCCTGTGTGGGTAGTTTAAATCTATGTAAGGTGTCGGCTCGACTGGGGCAATTCGGATAAGAGTACATATTATAATTCGTATAGGGATGAAATGAATTCGACGTGAACACACGATATGGATTCATTTAGGTGGTACGCTCTTCGGCGTTTTCAATTGCTTATTCATTTAGTGGCACGATTAGAATTTTTATTCCCCCATAAATGGTTAACATTCATGGGAGAATAAAAATCACATGGCGTCAAAGATTCAGAAGGAATCTATCCATTTCTTTCGTTTGCCACTGACCTAAGTAGTGCGCTGAAAGTAAAACGTTAATTGAGAGAAAAGGCCACGTTCCGTCCCTTAGAGGCTGACTCGTGTTTCCTGATGATTTGTCGTGCCCTCTCTCGATTCATTTTGGCGGTTATGGAGTAATTGGGCCACTACACTCGTGTGCACAATAGCGATAGACGAGCGTCATCTTTGAAAACTTTTAAAGTGCGTGCATGCATACGAAAACTGTATCGACTTGTAAACGAATAGAAATGACGCTCAACTAGTCTCTGCCCGGACGAAATCCACTTGACAAAAGAATTCCATGATGCTATTGTTAATGACACGATTTAACGTCCACCCAAGCCATCAAATCGTGCGTTTTTTATTCCTCGTTGTTTTCAGTCTTGATTTTTACAGTGTTGTTTCCAAAATTTCAACCGTGGGTGGAGAAGAGCGTGAAAGCGTCCCAAAAATCTTAAGATGAAAAGGCTAAAGAATATCGATTGCTTTTTGTCACGGTGTTTTCATGATCTATCATTTTAATATAATGAAAAATAACCCTACGAATGAACAAATCAAAGAGTATTTGCTTCTGGGGAGGTATTTAGACCTTGGGCATCTGCTTCCTTTTGGAGAGAAGGAAAGAGGAAAGGGAAGGAAAAAAACTTTTCACGGACTTTTTTTTTGATAAGTGTGGAAATAATATTTCCTGTCGTGTCCGTATTTTCCGTTGTTTTATGTCTGTTTGGTTAGGTCGGTAAGAGTTATCCCCCCTCAAGCGAGGCATTCCCTTAAAGAAGAAAAGATCGTTCCGAGTGCAGTACCGTGGGGCATCGGCGAAGTCTCCCGGCGGGCTTATTTTTTAATCTCCTAGAATCCTGCAGTTGCGACAATCGTCGGAATGCGTTTTTTTTATTGCTTCCGAGGTTGTTTAACATGTAATCAAGGCAGCGCCTTGGCACGTTGCCAGTGGTAGGTTATCGTGATGTTTCGCAAGTCTGGCGCGAGCATGAAATTGAATTTAATGACTAGCCTGTTTTGTTACTTTCTGTGAGAAGGTAATTAGGCATATGTTTTTGTCGTCAGGTGAATAACGGTTACTAGCTATGGTATTGAATATTGAAGTTGTACCTAGAAAATATTAGCAAAGATAAAAAAACAACTATTTCTTGGTTCTACCAAAGTTTTATTAACAGAAATGAATACTGAAAGTTAACCTTAACGATTCCTCGTAAATGTTGAACATCTCGATCCGGTTTCATTCTATCGCATTAGCTTTTAGTGGAAATTCTTCATTTTTTATTTAAATTTACCGGTAGATGACGACGCATAACTCGGTTAATATCCCACGTTGAATCTTTTTGAATGTTAGTAATAGTAATATGTTAGTGTTTTCCTTTCTCTAAAATTTTCTTCTTCTCAATTCCTTCGTGAATAGTCGTCATAGGATGGTTTTATGTATTTTTTGGAACTGTTATAGCAAGTTGACTGGCTAATAGCATAAATGACAACCCTCAGAGAGAAACTCACCTCATTTAGGATCGGAGTGAACCTTCGAACTTTTGGCGACGTGCAAACAAGACCCTGGGATGCTTTGCCATAGTCGGGAATATGTGGCTGAATATTTGTGCCGCTTTAATATAATCCACCTCCATCCATGTCCCGCTTCATTCGCGTCGGCGACATACGTTGTGGTTTTTTCCTCGTCGACCAGCTTATCATTGAATCCTTCTGTTTCCGGAGTGTTTTTTTTTCAGATCTAAATTACGTCCCGGACGGTTTCATGGGCTCTTTAGGAAAAGATATATTCCTTTCGAATTGTGTATCCTTCCAAGTATCGAGTGGTTGCTCGTAGGAAGCGAGACGGCGCGTTTGAAATTCGCGGCACGAATTCTGGATGAGCGATTGGTAAACATGCCGACCTTGCGGCGCCTCCCTCGCATAACAAATTCTCCCGCGATCGCCTTCGTCGCAGTTTTAATTTCGTGTGGACGAAGTCGGCGAAGCAGATGCCGTCTAGAACCGCAGTGTCACTAGCAAACCGTTTTAGGGAACTCGGGAGTTGAGGTGCAATGGGATAAAAATAAAGGGGAGGAGAGAAAAATGTTTGTTTTTGTACGCACCAATTGCGATCTACTACTGCGCTTTCTGGAGTCACGGTTTACCATTCTCTCTCCCACACCGTGATTATCCGTCCGTCAGTTTTGTTTTTCTTTGCTAATGGTATGTGGTGGTGACCAATTGGCTAGAAACATAAGAGACTGTGTCGAGAACATCCTTACTCTTTGAAACCAGAGCGAGATGAAGCCTTAAAGCATTTTAAAGCTCAGGACTCCCGAAAAGCATTGCGTTGAGCTCTGTACGGTTTCTCCCCGCAGCTGAGGATGCTCACCTTCCCGCTTGATCTTTGGTTTGTTTCGCTAATACTTAACTTGGAGACCTCCCAGCACAAGGAGCACACACCGGAAATGTTGTACAATCTTCGCCAAACACTTATTTTTTTTCAATAGTGACCAAACCAAATCGTGTGCTTTCATTTGGACTCCAGTCTTTGATATGTTGATGGTCGATATGTTGGAGTCACCGTCTGGTGAAATCGCGAATAATGCTGAGCTTAGTATGAAGCTTATAATTTTTATAGTGCAAGAATGTAACATTTTTTTGCGCTTTCGTGTTTTCCGTTAATGTCATTAGCCTCTTTTTAGGCTAGCGCCCAAGAAATCAGGAAAATCTAGTATTTTGTAATTTTTTACTACATTCAATAGAAGAGGACGCATTACTCTGTTAGTGTCATATCTGATGGCTCGTAGGGTATCCGTCAAGGAAGATCGAAGGATTAGTGGACTCTTTTTTAATGGTTTTCTAAGATAGGAGCCATTATTATGCCATATGCCATTATTCATTGAAGATATCGTCGTAAAATCTACCTGGCTTGCGTGACGGAAATACATAATCGTTTATTGACAGGATATTTTTGTTTCTTACAAATTTTCTAGCTGACTTTGTCCATGGTCGTGATAATCACATCATCTTTTGGTCTCATTGTTAAATAGGAGCTGCATTTCAATGTTCATATTATCATCTCAGTTGCTGATTCTTTGCACGTGTAATATAGCATAAACATAATTTCTCTCAGTTCTTTATTTGAGCACTGTTAGCACAAAGAAAATAAGCCAGCTAAGTGCTTGCAAAGATCTTACCGCTGGGAAAAGATAAACCCACCACATCTGGCGGTTCATTTGATTGTCGTATGATTTACTTAAGTCTTCGTTTCACAAAAATTGCTGGTATAGTTTTCCCCGACGAACGTGCTGGTTTATTGTATGCTGTGGAGTGATTGTCACTTGGGTTTCTACAGTTTCTGCCACACAAGATGGTGTTCATTAGGGCTTGTCTGCGTATAAAAATGTTTTCGTCATATAACGGTAAAAGTTTCTCAAGTTTTATAGTTTGTGAATTTTATAACTTTCAGTTGGAGAAACGGATGGTGGTGGAGTAGATGTCCTTCTGAGGTATTTTCAGAACATTTTGTAGGTGGATAATTGCATGATTGTGTAGTTGTGCTTCAGTCGAAATTAGGTACCAAACACGCGTCTGACTAGTTTTTAGGTTTTGACTCCCGGGTGGAATTTTTACTTGCAATTCCCGCTGAAGCTGGAATGTGGTTAACTGTACATGCAGATCGTTTATAAACCAGTTTAAGTTGTGTGCTGAGAGGAGTGAAGCACGGACGGGTGTCAATCACTGCCTGCGCGGAAATGTAGTATTTTTTTCTTGATCTTCTTTAATGATATAAGATGGTCATGGGCTTTGTCGAATCGCATTTCAATGCATTGTAAGAAGTATATTTAGGCTATTTGCGACAGTAATGTTACAGGCAGACTCTATCGTTTAAATGATGTAGTTCGAGCGTTTTATTTAGGATCCATTTATTTGCAAGCATAGTAAACGAAAGTTTTAGGTGAGTTATCCACAACATTTTCCTTCCTTGAGAGCGTTCAAGTCTCACCTCAAAGGCTAATCACATTTTTCTTGCATAGGCTTCTAGAACGTCGTTTAGCCATTATTTCGCCAGTTTCACGTGCTTTGGAGCTTGTTACGCCTGCTGTTTTCTTGACTTGGTGATAGTTCCTCGTAACTATTAAAGTTTAATGCCTGCGACGAATATGCCGACCGGATGCTCCTTTGAAGTCGGCCTTATTCAAGAACTTAGGCCTTTTCCTTTTGAGTAATTATTTACTTGAAACGTTACTTGCTATTCCTCCCTTATTGTTTCCGTTGCCGGGTAGTGCTTTGAGACCCATGATTTCGCAAAGCGTTCCAGTAATTCGATTCGCCGCGAGGGAATTCTTCAGATATTTATAATTCTCATTTTCCACAAAGTGGAAATATCGCTAATTTTGTGAAAGCTTCCTTTTTCGCATTTCATGGCAATTGAGGTGGGTTAATAAGGTTTCGTTTGTTTCCAAAAAGTTACTGAAAACGTAATCTCGAAACTTTTTATCGTCCATGTAACGTGATTGAATTTGTACCAGGCAAAGTTTGTTAGAGGGTAAGAAAAAGATATTATCTTGTATAATAGAGTATTATACGAGTATTGGTCCCTATAGGTTGTCCCCCTAAATGTAAACAACCATAAAATTCCGTAAATTGGTTTCTTCCTGAATAAAATTGTCGCGCGCAAATGATTATTTGAGGCATTTTAATGATTAGTAATCTGGATATTTAAATTTGTGGATATTTTGAAAGTACTGTTTGCGTTAATGAATTTTTTATTTTTTTTCTAGTTAAGGGTGGCAAAAAAAGCTAATTGCCTCTCATTCCGATCTGATTAGAGTGTTTTTTTTTCAAGTTTTTCGTGAAGGTTCCCCATGAATGAAAGTTCAGTATCCTTTTCCGTGTAGCCCTCGCACATAGGTTCTCGTCAATTAGTTATTTCATCCTGATAAAAACTTCCAGTTTTTTATGTTCTGTTCACCGGAACTTGAGTTCCGTTCCTTCCTCCTCTTGAGAAAGGTGGTTAGACCACCCAAAATTCGATACCCAGTGAATTTCTCTTTTATATGTTTCTGTGTTTTTGTCTTTGTCAACTAGTGCTAATATATATATATATATATATATATATATATATATATATATATATATATATATATATATATATACACACACACACACACACACACATAAATAGCATTTTCGGAAAAGAGCGCTTATCAGCTACGACACAAATATATAAAATCTAAGGTTAAACATTTATACACAGAAACACAGAGGAAGGATACTCGCATATATAGTTGAGATTTCGACGGCATGGTCGTCATCATCTGATGATCAGAAGGTTCTGATGATGACTGCCGTGCCGTTGAAACATCAAATAGATGTGAATGTCCTTTCTGTGTTTCTGTGTATAAATGTTTTAATCAAAGTTTTTTATTTAAATATTTGCATATTATTATTCTAAGGCAATCTACCGGTTAAGATCGGTTTTTGGATGGACACAAATGTCAAATAAATATCTTGCGACTCCAAACAAAACACAATCGATCAACATACTCTACATCAGGTCTCTCTTCATTTCTCTGTTCTTCCTTCCTCCCTTCACCCCGTCCAACATCCCTATCCTGTTCCTGCACTTTCATCGTTTGCCTTACATTCTCCCCTCTATTACCGTGTTCAACATCCCACTGCCGATCAATACGCCTTTTATCCATTTTTCCTGCCTCCATAGGATATCTCCCAACAAACCCCTCTCCTCGCCCACCATCCATAGTACTTCCTCATTTCTTTTCTTTTCGGTCCATTTCACCTTCTCCATTCTTCTCTACACTCACATTTCAAAAGCCTCATTCTACGTCTATCCTCCTGCTTCAGCGACCACGTTTCCGCGCCGTACATAGCTATGCTCCATATCAAAGTTTTTACGAGTCTTTTCTTAACCTCCCCACTCAACGTCCCCGTCATCAACTCCCTCCTCCTTGAAAAAGCCTCCTTGCCTAGCGCATTCTTCTCCTTACGTCCCTACTACTTTGACCGTGTTGGTCCAAAACACTTCCGAGATACGTAAACTGCTCTACCAGCTCTATTTTTCCCCTGCTATTTTAATGTGTAGCTTAACCTTTTTCTTTCTGGTTAATCGCATGACCTTTGTTTTATTAATTTGATTCTCATCCGATATTTATCGCACTGAACCTCCAATTCACTCAGCAATGCTTGCAACCCCTTGGCTGACTGAGCAACTAATGCTTGGTCATCAGCAAACCTAACCGATTTTACGAATTCCCCTCCGACTTTCATTCCTACCTCCAGTTCTTCCCATGCCTCTTTAATCATTTCCTCTACATATACGTTGAACAGTACCGGTGACAATGGGCAACACTACCTTACACCTCTTCCTAACACTGCCCATTCGGACTCTCCGTTCCCCACTCTCACCTGAGCAGTCGGAGACATGTACAGATTGCGGATCAGTCTCCTGTTCCTCCAATCCATTCCTATTTTCTGCAATACACGCATTAGTTTTTCCCAATTCACTCAAACAAACGCTTTTTCGAAATCTACGAAACAGGCAAATATGTCATGATTGTATTCTCTCGATTAGTGATCTCATTACTGCAATGACATCACGCGTACCTCTCCCCTTCCTATAACCAAACTGATCACCCCCTAAGTAATCATTTGATAAATAAATATATATGTATATTATTATTATTAAGTAACCTACCGGTTAAGGTAGGTTTTGGATGGACACAACTACCAAATAAATATTTTGTTTCTCCTTACAAAACACAACCAAGCTTCCTACTCCACAACAAGTTCCTCTTCATCTCTTGTGTACTTCCTTCTTCCCTTCATCCCATCCAACACCCCTATCCTATTCCTGCTCTTTCCTCGTTTGTATATTTATGTATTTCTTATTAAATAATTCCACAGGATAATAGATATATTGTGAAACTATTTAAGAGGAACAATAAAGTAAATTTCGTCGAATTTTTGTAATAAAAGTCATCTGCCGTAAAAGACTTGAATCGGAACTTGTGACCAGCGCACTGGTGACCATTGCAGACAGTTTTACGAATCGCTTCAGCGTATATGTCCCCCTAGAAAGCAACATTGCCATGTGCAGTCCATATAACCTTCGTCATGAAGCTTGTGCATAAAACGTCCTTCCTTGTTGGTTGGAACGTGTTTGGAACCAGCCTGTGACCTTCCATAATAAAGTAAATTGACCTCGGGGAAATCAAGTTTCGCATTCACTGTCTCATTCCTTAATCTCCCGTGTCTCGACGATGAATTCGAATTCTCTCGAACATTGCCGTAGAATGGTAGATGCCCTGCACTCTGTTGCCTCTCGCTGACACCTCTGTTTGAAAAGGAAAGTGATATTTCCGTAAATTGCTTAGTTCCCTAGCATGTTTGCTTTGAAGTCTGCTTTGAAATGAATCATCACAGAGATGAATAAAAATCGAACCAATGCTACACAGGATCTTTGAAAATTCATATATTTCTGAAAATGACACCCCAGTATTTGGTAAGTTTTGTGATGGGAACCAATCATAAGATTGAAGTAATCATTTAACATAATAAGTATCAATTACGAATAGTCCAGTGATAAAATAGACTAGTGAGAAAGTCCTACGTCCAGTAGGTATCAGGCAATTTTGCACATCACTGCCATTAAAATCAAGTTGTGAAAGTTTTGTTAGCAATTGAAATTTTATTACTATGTTAATTAACCTACCGGTTAAGGTAGGTTTTGAATGGACCCAAGCTTCCCCCTTTTCTCTCCTAACGAAGACATCCTAACATCCCCCAGCATTCCTATCCTATTCCTGCTGCCCCTTCCTCGTTTACCTAACAATCCCCCATCAATCAGCCTTCAGCATCGCATCGCCAATCCAAATTCTCTTCATCCATCTTTCGGCCATATTTAATGGAATTTTATATTCTTATAAATTTATTTTGGCGGGTTCGTGGTGAGTAGAGCCTATGACTGAAGGGTCAAGGGTTCAACTCCCGGTGATGCCTCCGGATACTCTCAGCTGGAGCAATGCCATGTCATTATCTGTGAGGGGACATTGGGAAACCCCATACGGCACTGAGAAAGGAAGCTGTGCCCTCCCAAGTACCCGAGGTTCATGCTACGGGTTAAGCCCCAACCCCTACCTGTCAAACCATGTTGTTGTTCCTTGTTGATGTTTTTGGTGTAAATTTGGAACTAGTTTAATCTTTTTCGCTTTCTAATGTCCTTGGACTGGAGTTCCACTCCTCCGCGGGGATTCGCTTCTCGCAGCTTCGGGAACCAACGATCTAATCGTATATTCATTCCATCCTCTCTCTCCTATCGCAGGGCCTAGGAGATGCAGGCTCCCGACAGCAACAAACCCAGCAGCAGCCGAAGGTGCGCAGGCGAGTCAACCGTACCGCTGCAAGGTCTCCGGCGGGCGCTGAGTCCCCTGGAAGTTGTGACCCGCTAAGAGCTCCGAGGATAGACTCTTACCGCTTCTCCATGGCAAATCTGGAAGGTGAGTCACTCGGGGGGGTCCGTTCCCCGTTACGCGTGGCACAACCCTGGATTTGCATCCATAACTAGTTTGGCGCGCCACGTCATCGCGTCAGTAAACGGAGTTTATTTACTACCTTCGTTGATCATTTCAGGTGGTGGCATGCTTGTTTTTAATCGTGAGGGGAATGGATGTCATACAAATGTGTGCACTCCGCATTAATATTTAGGAAAAATGCACTAACGCATGGTCTTATGTTATCGTTCTATCTGTAATCCAAATGCATTAAAGATATGAGATGATCCAAATAGAAGTAAGATTCTAAAGTACATGTTGCCCCCTTCGTCAAGACTTAAGTTTTTCGCTAAGGAGTGTGTTGTCTCCATTGTCAAGACCTATTCTATTTTTGTCAAAAAATTGACGTTATACAATTAACCAATTGTGGTTAAAATTAAGATGGTTGGGGCAATTAAGTATTCTTAGACCACGAGTGAAGTGATGAATCCTTTGAAGATTTCTTTATGATAGAATGAGTATGGAACTTTTCAAATTAATACAGTAGTGCTTTGAGAATTTCACCTTGCAAATGAGTGATAAATATTATCCTTCTGAAAAATGTGCACAGAGGAAGGTGACTTCTCTTCATCCTCCACATAGTCCATCTCATTTTTTCAGCATTAATTATTTTCTGGCCCTGTCAATACTAATTTCTGTTGATTTTTTTAAAAATTTAAAATCAATAACTATATGCATTTAAATTTCACAGTAAAAATATACTTAAGTCCCAGATTCAATTCCCGGGAACCTCTGCACCCTCAGATACACCCAAGCTGTGTCATTTTTCAGGCACAAGAACTTCTTGGGAAACCATTATTGGCACATATATTGTGGGTTAACACTGCTCTCATTTAACAAACTGACCTTTGGGTTGATACCTTTGTTTATGGTTTTTTTATTCACAAAAGTTGAAGCTATTTTGGTGAAGTTTTGATTTCAACAATTTTGGAATCACCATTGGATGCACATAACCTCATCTAACGAATAGTTAATCGTCAACCACCTGCCATGCTTAAATTCACTTGCATTCTAAACATAAATCTGTGATGGACAATTTTTTTTTAAATCTACTTGGCTAGAATTGGAAAAAATGTGTTCTTATACAAAAGCCTTTTTCATGCTAACACAGTGTTAATTTTATTCTCTTTCTTATCACAGACTCCCAGGATGTGGACCTCGATGCTATCCTTGGTGAATTGTGTGCCCTCGAAAGTCAGTATGACAGAGCTATTGCGAGGCAGGATGAAGATGTTGTGCCCATCATTTCTACAAACAGAGGACAACAGAATCACACAAGTAATTCCTGTGACCATAATTCACAACAGCAGTCACATTACCAAGGAAACACAAATGGTATCATCACTAGACCATCTGTTGTGCATAGGAAAAAGAGTGAGCTTGCTTTATTTTTGTTTGTTTAATTTCATTTACTTTTTGTTGGCAGGTGTTAGGTATACATATTTTTATCTTAAATTTATTTTGTGTGATATGCAAAGCATTTTGATGAGTCATTCCTTTTTTGATTCCATGGATTAATTCTTTGGGTCACAGTAATCCAGGGGTAGAGTTTTGGACTACTGACCAGAGGGCCCGGGTTTGATTCCCGGGCAAGCCTCTCAGAGCACCTGCAGCTCCACCCAAGCTATGTGATTTTTTGGGGATCAGATCTTTCTGGGAAACCATAACCGGCACAGGGAAAGGAACTTGCCCCCTACCCTGATGTGTGAATTTCACACGCCATTGGGCTTTGTACATCACCTACCAAACTGACCTTGGGGTTGATTACTGTGTTTATGGTTTTTTATTATGTTATATACTTTCATCTATTTTAGAATTGTAATTTTTGATACATTTTACCTGCAATTTAATTTGTTAAGCAACACTCTACCCTTACCTTTTTTACATCAGACTTTTTATACTCTGACTACACAGAAGTGCAATTTTTCGATACTTACAAAGAATTTAGAAAAGCAATAGTTTTTGCGGTCAGTTGAAGCATTTAAGTCATACAGGTGTTCATCCTCGAAAAAACAATTTGATCATTAACTCTCACTACAGAAAGAGTGAACATTACATTGCACCATACTGCTGACAATGGACCATTTAGTATTTCAATATTCTCTCTCTTCATGCAAACTTTCATAACGATTATGTATGTAAAAATTCTAAAGTGTTACTAAAAGACAACTAAATATGGAGAAATATTTTTGCAGAAAAACAAAAATGTTGAATCTTACATTTCTTCTGTTATGCCCAATTGATGATGTACTGAATATTTATTGATGATAACAAAAAATAATTAAATTTGCTTATGGTTGTTTATTTGGAGTATTTCAAGTCTGAAAAGACTTATTTGAGACCTATTCATTTTGCTTTGCCACATAGTTACTGTGACAAAAATTCAGGAAATTCATTCCTTAATATGACTGAAATGCTGTAATTTTGTGCACCATTTATCAGCAAATAATAGGCAAAAATACATCTCCAACAATTTCTCAGGTGTAGGAATTTAGGCATCAGAACACGTTTTATCTGTTAAAATCATAGATCTCCCCAATTGAAGTGCCAAACAGTGTATATTTACAAGTGTCCTGTCTTGTGAATACAGGTCTGGAGTCCTTGGGTCGCTCACAGCACGGTGCCCCTGGAGGTGTTGGAGGCATAGGGGCTGGGCGCCAAAACTCACAACACCATCACACACATTCTCGATCGAGCTCAGATGGCACACGGATGAGGTCCGAAAACTCTCAAGAAATGGAGGGGTTGTCCAGAAGTGATGCAGGTAAGATTTTTAAGTGAGATGTTCCAGCCTATAAATACTTTAATAATAATAGTCTATTAATATTTTCTAATATTATCAATAGTATCCTACCAATTAAGTTAGGCTTGGAATGGGCACAGTCCATACAATTTTACCACAATATAGTTACTTGCCTCTCCTAATAAAAAAACCACTCACTTGTTTCTTACTCTATAACAAGGTCCCTCTTCATCTCCATATACTTCTTTCGTCCCTTCATTCCATCCAACATCTGTATCCTATTCCTGCCCCTTCCTATTTTTCCCAGCATTCTCCCCTCTAATAACAGAGACAAAAAACTCTCGCAATTTTCCTCAGAATAAAGATTGATTTTGACTAGTTTTGATGTACTACAAAATTTTCAAGTGAAGCTCTCAATTTACAGAGTCCAATATACATATTTTAAACCCAGGAGGTGGGGTAACCAGGGTCTCTCCATGTGCTGGGAGGGGTTGGAGGAGCTGTGAGTGGGAAAAACCAAAGCTCTTGAGGGTGGGAGAAAATGGGTGAAAGTGGGGGGTTGAAATTGAAGGCTTGTAGAGTAAAAGGAATTGATGAAGAAGTATGGGGAGTGCTCATTTGTCCATCCCTCCTCAGTCAGAAAGTCAATTATGTGCTTAGCGAGCATTGAAGTTTCATCTCCTTTCTGTAGACACTTTCGCTGCTCATTTGCTTGTTCTTAAATAGGAGAAGATAAAGTGAAAGTATGAAAAGTCAAATATCCTAAATTGATTTTTTATTTTTTTTAACTACCAATGTGATACCTTATAATAAATTTTGTATTGATATTCTACTTTGAACCCATTCATTTTTTTCTTTCATTGGCTTGATACTGTCAGAAAAAATGAAATGAGATTCCTGGAAAATATTTTGTGCTCAACTTACAACTCAAGTGTGAAATATATAACATAAGATCATCAGATGTATGTCATGTGATGGTTTATATTTATTCAAATGTGAGAAATTAATCATTAGACAGGTCCACGAGAGATGATATTTTTAATATATATAATTTTTGAAACTTGTTTGTTGCACATGAAAAATTTTTTCCTTCATTACTTGTGATATTGTGTACTGCAAATAATTTATGCTGCTACAAAACATCTAAAGATTTTTATATGTAAACTGGCGTTCTTGATTCAAATGAAAGTTTACATATTATAATGACCCTTTCTCCTTGCAAATAAAATACAATTGTCTTCATTTGCTCAAATGCTCTCTGTTCATATTTCAGCAGTGGCCCGAACGGAGAGTCCTGACAATGATTCAGCATTCTCTGACAACCTTTCAATGCTGTCAAGTGAGAGTTCGGCATCCAGTGGAGGAAGTGGGGGTGGAGGAAGGGTGGTTGATGTTATTTCGTCATCATCCTCCTCATCTTCAGGCCACAAACCACGTACTGGTGGAGGAATGCAGCCACAAACAGTAAGTTATCACCAATTCTTTTCTCCCATGGCTCATATTCTCACTTTTCCTTTCATTTAGCTGGTGAAAAATGGAAAGCAACCTATGGTTAAGCCGATTCCAGCACCTCTATTCCTTAAATGTTATTTGTCTGCAGCAGATAGCATTTTTCAGTGGAGGATTTTAATGCTATTATTGCTGTGGAAAGTTCATGTACCAATTTAAAAAATTACGTCATCTGCTAGTGATAAAATTCTTTTGGGTGGAGCACCCTGAAGTAACAAAAATGTTTGAGCACTGCTCGTACTCTGGGGTGTTTTATTGCCTCCTGCCCAAATATTGTTTGTGTGTGAATGAGAAAGATTTTAAAAAATATAAGAAGAACAAATAATGAAGGAAGTAAGTGTATGTACATATTCTTCTTTAATGAATATTTACAGACAAATTCCATTGTCATAAGTACAAGCAATGTGCAATTCATGTGAACAAGCATACATGATGAGTTTCACTCATGTTAGCACATTGTAGTTCTCTTTCATTGGTGGGAGCATAAGGGGAAGGAACATTGAGGAGACAAATGAAGCTTGAAGTCATCCCAGAGGCCACAATATTCACTTGTTATACTGGAAAGAGGGTGAAAAATGAAGATAAAAAAAAATGGAGAGAAGGAGTATTACGAAATAGAGACAAAATATGAGAGAGAGAGAAAAACAAGTTCGTATCCACATTGAGGTGCAGTGTCCACCATGAGACAATGGCCTGAACTCATGCTGGTGAACCACAGATTCATATTAGTAGATCTCAATTGAACAGAAAATTGAAGGGACTTAAAAGAGAGCAAGACTTGTTTGTGTACTAGTAGAACATTGTGACAGAAGCCATTTTTTCCAAAAAATAATGATCTCCTTAACAACCAAGATGCCTGGTAAAGAGTGGAAAACTGTGAATGAGAAGAATTCACGGGGGGATTGTACAAACGTTAAGGTCTTCCTAGATTTTCTCAAGACTTCAAAAACCTAATAATGCATGGATTGTGTATGTTTAAACCAAGGCAGAAAGTGTAATCTCTATCTGCAAACAAACCAGAAGGAGCAGAGAGCTAACTCTTGAGAAAACGTGAAAAAACCCTCATTTACTAGTAATTCATTGGCATAGGTGATCCCAGCAAACTGATGGAGAGCTATTTCATGTGTTGGTATTTCTGTTAAGATTGAGGTCATTTATGTATTATCTTGATAGGGAAAGAGGGAGCAACTAAGGTATGTAGAGAAAATGGTAGACTAATATGTAATGTGAATGGTGAACAAGATTGCTTAGTGCACATAAATGAGATGTCCTTTTATTCCTCTGTAAGAACAATACTTCTCAAATTTATTTGCAAAAGTGAAACATTTTCCAAATCTAATATTGTTGGAATGATGAAGTGAAAAGGTAATTCTTTAATTCCTTTTACTTTCAGGATAGCATTATAGACAGACGAAGTCATGGTTTGGCAGGTGATGATGTAGATGAGGCAAGTCGTGCCAAGACAGAGAAGATACGCTTAGCTCTGGAGAAAATGAGAGAGGCCAGTGTACGAAAACTTTTCATCAAGGCCTTCTCTTCGGATGGCTCTGCTAAGTCACTGCTGGTGGATGAGAGGATGGGTGCTGGGCAAGTTGCAAGGCTACTCGCTGACAAGAACCATGTCAGGATGGAGCCAAAATGGGCACTCGTTGAATATCTTCCACACCTCCACATGGGTAAGTTGTAATTTTTTCCTAAAATATTTTTATCCTTATATATTCTTACCCAAGAATATTAAGTGCCTTATATTAATGTGTGGATATTCATGTAGATTGGTGAACTGAAGAATGAAGAGCGTCATGCAAATAGTTCAGCTCAAATTCAAAACTATAGAAATGTACCGATTTGTTCATTTAGAGTCAATTATCAAGCCTACCTCAAGCAGCAAAGTACTCGAAAATGTATTTTCATTTTCCACCCCCTTGAGTGTTGTGAAAGTTTGCTCATTATAGTTGATGTTTCAGTTCAGTTTTTACAATGTAGTTCATAGTCAGCAACCCCTCCAGATTTCAACCTTGTACCGTAATTAGAAATCAGATTTGAATTCATTCAGTCATATTAATCATATAGCCAAAGGAGTTGATTGCAGTAAATTGCAGTGCGATAAATATGGGATGAGAATCAATATTAATAAAACAAAGGTTATGCGATTTTCCAGAAAGAAAAAGGCTAAGCTAAATATTAAAATAGGTGGGGAAAAAATAGAGCAGGTAGAGCAGTTTACATACCTCTGAAGTGTTTTGGACCAATATGGTCAAAGTGGTAGGGATGTAAGGAGAAGAATTGCGTTGGGCAAGGAGGCTTTCTCAAGGAGGAGGGAGTTGATGACGGGGACGTTGAGTAGGGATGTTAAGACAAGACTCGTAGAGGGGAGAATGTTGGGCAAGCGAGGAAAGGGCAGGAACAGGATAGGGATGTTGGATGGGATAAAGGGAGGAAGGAGGTACACAGAGATGAAGAGGGACCTGATGTAGATTAGGTTACTGGATTGGGTTTTGTTTGGAGTTACAAAATGTTTATTTGATAGTTTTGTCCATACAAAAACCTACCGTAACCGGTAGATTACCTAATAAAAAAAGCATAGTTTCATTCAATGGCCAGAGCCAAAATAATTTACAATAATCAGTTTTGATTTGTGGGGTAAAATGTCTTGTCCATGCCCCTGATATAGTTGCACAAAATATAGTTATTGCTTGTCAAGTGTACCCATCTGCTAATACAGGTAGATTTTTTTTATTGTTGGTTATGGTATCATTATTTTATAGTTTCAATATATTCATCACTTCCCCATTATATAGATAATAGCTTGCTCTTTTGTACCATCTCACAAGTTCACTTTTACCATATGTTTGGCCTAAAATGCTTATTTTGCTGTCATAATTCTTTCATCAATATTATAAGTAAATATGGCATTGTAGTGGAGAGGTTATAAAAAGAATGCTGAGCATATTGATAGTAACACATATAATGAGTGAGCTTTCATGTTGTGTGAAAGAAACAATTACACTCTTGAGTCCTCATTCAGTAGGAAATTCTTCAAAGAATCATGTCTGTAAAACACTTTGATGCATAGTTGATTGTTAAAAATTAGAAATGGCAAAGACTTGAATAACTTTCATAAAGTTTTGCATATTTAAATTCAGTTTAGCTGATACATATGCATTACAGTCTTCGTTGTTGATGCATGAAAGTTGTTGGGTCCTAATGTTGTGATATCTTTGCTTCTGCAGAACGTGTCTACGAAGACCATGAGCCGCTGGTGGAAAACTTGATGATGTGGACCAACGACTCAAAAAATCAAATCCAGTTTGTGGAGCGTGCTGACAAGTACCTCAAACTGTTCTCTCGTCCTGAGGAATTCCTACTGCCCCAGGCGTCTTCTGACCATGGGCGTGAATTTGATGATGATAGCAGGGCTGCTCTGATTGAGGTGAGAGATATTATTTATGCTTTCATGCCTCTTTATTTTTTGGTTCTGTACCCAATATGGACATCTCAGTTTCTTTTCTCTATTCAGCATTCAACTACAATTAACTAAAGTATTTGAGTGCAAGCATACATATTGGCTGAATTGCATGATTTTTGTTGTGTTGGCCAATTGAAGTGTGATTCACAAGTTTCGTTCCCTTAAGCAAAAAAGACAATGGGGGTTATTTGGTATATTCCCTTTGTATTAAAGTACTTGCTATTTTAATAAGCATCCATTTGATGCTCACAATCTAACAAAGCTATTAATTTCCAGTTTTCTTCTTGTGCTGAGAGGTGTTTTAAAATGATTAGCATTTCACAAGCAAGGATTATGTTTGCACATGTTAGAATTTTGGAATCATTGTGGTTATTTTTAATATTTTCATTATTTAGGAGAGTTAACCCTAATTTGCGCCTACTTATTTGGAAAATGTCCCCCCTCCCTCCCCTAGGAATTTTTCTCAGGCAATGGAGGTGCACCTTGCGTTCCAGACATGGAGGGTCCTCTGTGGCTCAAAGCAGAGAGCAAAAAGGGGTGGAAGAGATACCACTTTGTCCTCCGTGCTTCTGGACTCTACTACTGGCCAAAGGAGAAGGCATCCTCGTCTTCCTTGAGCCATCGCCCTCCTTCTCACCAGCTTGTCTGCCTGGCCACCTTTGATGTGAATGAGGTATGTATTCAGTTTGAATGTTTCACTTTTGATTCTGTCTGTAATTCATAAAGAACCCAACCCTTTGAATTGAAATATACACAAATCCATGGGTTTGGTTACTATAATGTGGGGTTGTGTGAGTTTTAATTGTTTAATTAGGGCAGTGCAAATTTTGATCATTTGTGGACATATGTTTTTAATGAAAAATACCACATAGGGGGCAATCTCAAATCTTATACATGTTCTTTCATGGGAGGTTCCTTTGTGCAGGGTATAAAAAATTCCTCGAAATTCTCTGTAAGATTTATAAATTATTTATTGAAATTCGAAATGTGTAGAGATTGCCATGTGCTTAAAAATATCATTTGATTAATTTTAAACTATAGTTAACCGTGACAGGAAAGTAGAATTTATGATTAAATGTAATGAAAAATGTTAACTATCTAACGAATTTTTTCTGTTATTTCAAATTCTAAGGCATACTGGGGACTTGGCTGGAAAAAGAAGTACAAAGCCCCCACAGAGTATTGCTTTGCCATCAAACATCCACGCTTGCAACAGCCAAAATCTACCAAATACATTAAGTTCCTGTGCGCTGAAGATGGACCTACATTGGCACGATGGATTACTGGCATTCGCATTGCTAAGGTAAGCTTGGAAAGTGCTTTTTAGGATCTAATCCTTTAATTGAATCTATTACTTGCACATAAGGATATTGTGCCTCTTAAGGCTGAAAGAAGTTAATTTTCTTCTGGTTCTGGTACAAGGGGGTGTGGGTTAGAAAAATTAACAGTATTTTCACTTGATAAAAAGAGATACATTTTCCTCCACTTCTGCAACAAATATATAATATACATTGTTGAATATATTTATCAATGACAGCATCTCTGTTAAATAAATTTTGTATGAATTGAAAGGGTAAGTTAATGATATGAGAAATAGTTCATAACAAATGTTTTTGCACAATCAAAAATAATATAGCATGTGTTCTATAAAAAATAGTGAAACCGAAAACAAAAACTTAGTGCTATGGGAAATAAAATAAATCCTTTTTTGTTTACACTATTGGTGAAAACCAATGGTGATTCATGAATTATATTTCGGAGTGTATTCCTGCCAGTTTTCATTCAAATCATTAGTGTGGTTAACAAACATTGCCCCTTTTAGTACAAATTTTCAGGTATTTGAAGAGTTGATTCTTGCATGATTTTTTGTTTAATGTGAGATGTTGCAATTGGCATGAAGAAATATTCTTGCTGGAATTGGTATATAAAAATAGACTCTCTTATTGTCACCTAAAGACAGGTGTTTAGGTTTTCTCAGGCAATGTCCAAAGTGATAACCACGAGAAATGTTTGTTCAAAAACTACCAGCTGTCTATCATCTAATGGTATTTTTCAAACATTTCTAATGCAAAAAATTGTGTAAAATGGAATAAACATTCCTCATTTACCGAGACCCTTAGTCCCTCAGGTGGAAATCGAACCCATGACCTCTGGGTCACGGGTTCATAATAGGATGGGTTTTCCTCCACCTAGGGCTTGGGTGTATGTTATTATATCATTGTTCAAGGTCCGATGTAAAGGCCGAAGTGCTGTTTTTAGACTAATGCAAAATAAATATATAAACTAAAAATAAAATTAGAAGTACATTTTCATTGACTTTGGTCAATGTTTGAGATGGCTTTCCCTGAAGCTATTGTTCATGGTAGATGATTTCTGGTGCTTGGAAATTGCAGTATATGGCCAATAACAAAATTCCAAGAAACTGCAGGATATGCCACACTGATCATGATCATCCTGGTCAAGGCGAATGATTTTTACTCCCTGAAATTCCTGCAATGATCAATAACATTAATTCCATGCAGTTGGAATGTGTTTCAAATTTACGATCATTCTTTCTTCAGCATGGTCGAAGAATTCTGGACAACTACCGCATGCTAGTTGACGAATTGGCGCAGGAAGACCTGGATGCATTAGCGCACGCCAGGAGTTGCTCCATCAGCTCCGTGGCCCTTGGCAGCGGGAACACAGGGACCCCAACGCCCTCGCCAGGGCGTACACCGGAGGATGACTTCGCCCCCTCCGAGGACATCAGCGGGCAGGTAACCTTGAGGAGACGCAACCACCCCATTGAACAGAGCCGTGCCTCCAGCTCGGGTTCCAGCGGCTGCGGCAGCGACGCTGGGAGCGCAGGCAGCAGCGGGACTGGTGGTGGCAGCTGCACCCCCGCCTTTGAGAGTGATTTCCCTGGCATGGGCACCATAAAGAGGAAGCCCTCGCTCCAGCCGAAGCTGCCGCTGACCTCCATGACGCGCCAGCTGAAGGAGGTGGGCGAGGATGCGTCGATCGCCACCTCGGGCGGCGTCAACGACCGCTCCTCCTCAGATGACGGCACTTGCACCCTCACCCGCACACCCTCCACCCTCTCCCGCCTCTCGTCGAGGTATTCCAGCCGGTCCGCCTCGTCCACCCTCGAGTCCCGTCCCCTCGTCTCGAGGCCCAGGCCGCCGCAGCCGATCCAGAGGCCGGTCGAGAGGAGCCCCACCCCCGAGGACGACCCCGAGAGCCTCCCCCTCCCGCCACCACCGGAGATCTTCCAGAGCACCCTGAGTCTCGTGGACCCTGTGCTGCCTCCACCGCCCCCCGAGCTGCTCGCTGGGAGCGCTATAGAGGATGACACCCCCCTGCCACCCCCTCCCGTCGACCTCCCCCCGCTGCCCTCGACCCCGCCGCTGACCTCGTGCATGGTTGGCTCGAACACGGTGAGGCGGGCGCCGAGGAGGATCTCCTTCGGTGACCAAGAGGCGGGCCGGAACGCGTCCCTCTCCCCGACCCACGGCCCGCTGCCGCCTTCCCCGTCCTCACCGCACTCTCCCCCCGTTCCACCGCACGCCCCTGGGAGGCCCGCGACGGTCCCGCCCGTCGGGGCCCCCTCGCCTCCCAAGCGGAGCGATGGCACCCGCCTGACTACCCCCGCGGGGCACTACGCCCCCTCGGCCCTGGCGGCCTCGGACCCGCCGGCGCATGAGTTCCTCAGCGACCTTCAGCGGGTGATGCGGAGGAAGTGGCAGGTGGCGCAGAAGTGTAAGTGGGACCACACGACCACGCCGCACGAGGTCCTCGGGTTTCGGGACCCCCCGCCGCCCGTCGCCGACTACCGGGAGACGAATGTGAGCAACTGGGTGCGGGAGCACTACGGTATCAGTGGGGAGTCGTCGTCGTGGATGCCGGCGGACGGGAGCGGGGAACCCCCGCGCTCGAGGAGCAGTGCCCAGGGTGGTTCACTGAGGAAGAGGGCACCTCCTCCACCACCAAAGCGGAGCGAGAGCACGCACCTGTCAACGGCTCCCAGCAGAGGGCCCCAATGAAGCTGTTGTTTCAGCCTGTTTTAGGCTGAGCAGGGCTGGGGACACACACTTAAATCCAAGGACTCCTAAATGGCTTCAAATTGTGGGTTTTTAATTTTTTTCATTTTGCAAGATGAGTGAAATGGAAAGAGGGAGTGATACAGGATACAAAAGAATGTGTATGCAAATGCATATATTATGATGTGTGTGTATATATATGTTAATATATATGTATATGTATACATATACATACATATATATAATTTTATATATATATATATATATATTAACATATATATATAATGTTATCATATATATATATATATACAGGCACACACAAATGAAATATATTGTTTAATGGACCTGTGTGAAGGAATGGCTGATGGATTAATATTTACATCTGCCGCATTAAAAATGGTGCTACGTTGTGCAATAATGACGAAACCTTTTATTTGATTGGACTAGAGTATTTCAGAATATGATGTCAGAGGATTTGAGTCGTTATTGCAGGCCAGAAAAATGGCATGATAGAGACTTATGAAAATGTTTGGATCTAAAAAAAATTCCCCTTGAATGTACCAGAAGGAAGAGAAATTGGTTGCCATTGCAAAATTGTGATGATTGTATGTGGCATTCTATTTTGGAGAAATGATAAGTTTTTAGGTAACTGCCATTGCATGGAATGGCATCAAGTGACTAAAATTGGACGTGAAATTCATTGTTTGAAGGGTGTGTTATTCAGAGGGTGTGAAGAAAAACTGCCTTGGACAGAGGTGATAAAATTAGTGTTTAATGCACCTGTTACAATTAGCAATCAAAATGAACTCGGAGCGAGGATAAGTTTGAATTTATAAATTGTGTACTTTCTCAGAATTCCAAAGCTAAATTCACTTCATAGTTATTTTCTACTTTTGTATATTATACTTTTAATTTTGTAAAACCACTAACTTCTAACATCACAGTAAGTGTAGTGTTTATATTATGGTGTGTTAAGCTTTTTTGTGTAATTTTTATCAATCATTGGTGTGAAGTTTTGAGTACCTATATGAAGTGGAAATAATTCAGTATGGTGGATCTCACCATAATATAATTGTTTTCTTTCCAATCTGCTGGCTCACTGTACATTGATTTTGTGTAGGTATGTACTCATTGTGTTGTACAGTGCAAGTTCCTGAGCAGTTTATGTGCCACATGGTAAAAATCAAATGATATTTGTTGAACCGATAAGCATGCATCAGTCATGAGCTTTATGGAAATGTTAAAGGAGGCCACTTACATAGAAACCAAAATGGTTTGTCATTGCCTACTCTATTCTGCATGTATAATTATGTATAAATTTTATTCAAAGTTTAATTTTTATGGAAACTTTGTCATTAACAGTGACCATTGCACCTAGCCAGTGAGTAATGTATTATGCTGATTCTGAACACATTTACCAGCATTTTTAAGTGTTTCTAAAAAAAACTAGGTATTCCAGATTATGAGTACCCACAAGATGTCTTTGCTTATGCTATCAAATGATATGAAACTTTAAAATAAATGTCCTCTATGGTAAAATGGCCATGTAACCCAGTGTTTTAAGCATTACAGCGGAAGTCAATATTTGAAAATGAGTGAATGCATATCATTGGCATTAGTTGAATAATAGAGATATCATTGGCTTTCATTCAACATTTTGTGTTCTTTGAAGGAAATCTTATATTAATACATGAACCATAGAAACGTTTTTCTTTCAGGTGGATTATTCTAAGTGTGATTTATGTTAATATAGTCAAAATACAGTTTTAATGGGAGCTTGTTGAAATATGCATGTCAAAAACAAATCAATTTCCAGAGCATAGATGTTTTGAAATAATATGTGAGTACTTATCCAATCGCTTGATTTATATTCCAAGCATTTAATTCCAGTTTCACAAACCATGCAAAGTCAGTATGGCTCTTGATGATGTAACTAATAACTGAAAATGTATAAATGTCCTTGTAATCTAGAAAATGTTTTATTTATTAATGAAAATAAATCGTACTTGGAATGACACGATTGCTTTCAAGTTGATTTATATCATCCTTTGCATTACACAGAAATTTCTTAACTCTTGACAATCATTTCCTCCATGATATCTTCCTGAGAAAATCATAAAGTCCTTTGAGGCCAGCTTGGTTAACCTGGTGTCGCTCTTTAGACGATTCTGTTTGAAGTGCCAAGGAACCTCACAGCCAGATTACTCAATTAAATTTATTTCAGTCCTAGTGTATCAGTACATTGGCACACTATATTGTGAGATGTGCTGGCAGCACCATTCTGTCTACATGATTTGTATGAAAAGTATTGGGAAAAGTTTCGGCAAAATAGATTTGTTTAAGATATTGTGACAAATACCTCAAAGTTCTTCAAAGTACATCCCTTGAGCATTGACACACTTTTTCCTGCGGCATTTCTATGACTCAAAGGCACCCTGGTAGTCAGATTCCGGAAGGTCCTTAAAACGTACACGTGCAAGCTTCTTTGACAGCACTTTAAAAGTGCCATGGTGGTGTCCTTTGAGGGAGGATTACATTTTTGGGAATCGAAAATAGTCTATTGCGTCAAGTCAGGACTGTAAGGAGGTTGGGGGATCGTTGTGATGCCGTTTCAGAAGGTCTTGGCAAGCAGACACTCGACTCTGATCTTGGTCATCTGTCAAACCTTTGGGACGAGTTTAGCACAAATCTTTTGCATTGCCAAACTTTCAGTGATAATGGTGTGCACTGCATATTATCATTGCCAATACGATCTAAGATCTTGCGCACACTTAACCGACGGTCTGAATTCAGGACTTCACCCACTCTTTGACGTCAACGGCCTTCCGGGATGTGGCTCGTCCTTGTCACTTTGAAGAGCTTTTGTGCCTTAAAAACTGCAGTTTGTGACATGTTTTCATCCTTGAACATTTGGCAGATCATGCCCAACGTCTCTGTACCCGATTTACCCTGTCCAACACAAAATTTGATGGCGTAACTCTGTTAATCATTTTCTGCATTTTGCACTTGCACTGAGTCACTTGATATGGGTCCACTAAAATCAAGATCTTCCCTGAACAAGCCCTCACAGGCGATTGGCGCTTGGCGTGTGTTGAAGGGTGAAGGAACCCACCACCACTAATCCTGCATGGTGCGAACGCTCGACGTACATACCAGGAAAACATTTTTCCTGATACTTTATATACAAACTTTGTACCTCAGGCATTTCATTGCTGCATGATTGCATTTTGGTTGTTAGTACTAGGAAAACTGTACCTACATTTAAATTTTGAGAATATTGATTTGATTTCACTGTAGGACTTGATATTTTACTTTGCCTAACATGAGATGTTTCGGGGATCGGGATGATTCGGTGGCTAGCGTACTGGCTTCCTACCAAAAGAGCCCGGGTTTGAATCCTGATAGACTGCGGATATTTTTAGTGGTATCCAAATACCTACCCTGCTTTGTGAAGAGCACTTTGACTGAATACGCCCTCCGTCGGATGGGACGTTAAACTGCGGACCCCTGGGTGCCTTCCGCTATCAGTTGGCCAATGCCGACACAGATATTACGGTAAACTTCTGCATTATCGACAAATAAACGTATCTTACTAGTAACTACAGATTCAATGTCGTTAACGTAACGTAGGGATAAAAGAGGTCCGATAAAATTTCCCTGGGGAACACCTGAAGTAACTTCTACTGCATTTGAGCAAACTCAATCTATGACTGGTCTTCGTACCCGACCATTCAAAAAGTCTAAAACTTTTATGAGTATCAACCAAATTCCTTCCTACATTGAGGTAGAGACAAAGAAAAAACTTTTTTTTAGGACCACGCAGAGACAAAGGGAATGTGCTTAATTTAATGTAAACAAAAAATACCGGGACCGTAAACTTGAATGGCACCAAATAATAATAAAAAAATAATAATAAATATAAATAAATAAATGGAATAATAATAAAAAATGATAATAAATTTAAATAAATTAATAATAATAATGACATTGATAATTAAAAAAAATTAAATTAAAAAAAAATGTGGTGCCATTTAAGTTTACGGTCCCGGTATTTTTTGTTTGCATTGATTCACGACCGTAGCTACGTTCCTTGTATATTTAAATTGCTTAATTTAAGTTCAAGTGCATTCAAACAACAACTAAAAATTGACCATGAATTTTTAAAGCTATTGTATAAATAATTAGTAGTATTTTATCTTGCCATGTTTATAACCTTATTAATTATTCGTTACAAAAATTTTCTTTAAAAAATCATAATAGGGCTGTATGAAATCATAATTTCTAATATCCATGTAATTTTACTTTAAATGATTTTACTGCTAAAAATAATTTTACTGCTACAAATTAATGTTACAAACATCTCTTTTTAGTATTAATTTCTTCTTTCATTTGTTTATGAACAATTGGTGGATATTCACGTACCACGGTGGAAAGAACAGACTTCCTCGACAAGAAAGTTTATTAAAAGGTGAGATGGATGTTAACTCATTTAAAAAATTAAATATAGCTCTCAGCTTGATTACAATGGAAGAGGTCTCATTCCGTGATTCTGTAACTCCGGCGAAAAGCGTTCTCATCGGGATTCTCTGACCCCATTAACAGAGCATCTTTACGGTCCACCCTCCAAGTCTTGGGTCAGCTTTCGAGCGTCCTTGGTTGTTAAGCAAGTGGGTATGCGTGGGTTGCAGCATTTGAAATGCATGGTGGAGAGAATAGACGGACAGGAAAAAACAGAGAAACAATCACGAGGTGTGGTTGGGGAGGAGAAAATAGGGCTGTTGAGATATGTTCAAAAGGAGGAAAAGAAGATTCAGGGTATTTTGAATGGCAATGGAATGCAGAAGACTGTGACAGAGGGGCAAATGAGCTAATGGGAGGAAAAATTGGCATATTTGAACGAATGAAGGTTGGAACGGAATCGAAAAAGGGTTTCCGCTTTAAATCTCGCACATACTTCGGGCTTACGATTAGACATGAACACCACGATACTCAGACACTGGGGTATACCTCCTACAGCTGCGATAATCAGGATTGCCGTGATTGAAAGTTGACATATTCTTACTGGAATGTTTGAATTCACTTCTTCCCTCAAACGCACAAAATTTTTTAAAGTTTTTGGGGTAAGTTTCGTGAACGAGAAGAGTAAATTTAGTCTGGAAATTTCGTACTCACCTTGGTATCTCAATGGTGCGCTTTTTCACTCGTCATCAGTTTTTACATGGGCCAGGTCAACATACAGGGTGAGTTCCAAAAGTAATGCAATTATTCGTTGTCTCGGGCGTGACTTCATGGAATCGACTTAACATAATGAAAAGAGAAACTTTATAATTCCACATAAATTGGAATCTATGTGGAATTATAAAGTTTCTCTTTTCATTATACAATGCAATTATATTTCCTGCGCCGTTCCTATTGGTCGGAGCGGAATAAAACTACTTGGAGTAGGTGGGGGAAGCGCTAAGCTTTCCCACAAAACCCGTCTCTGATCTCTCCAAACTGTGGAAGTGGGAGGACGTCAGTTGTTGTACACCTTTGCGCGCCGACCGCGTATGGGGCCATGGCAGAGTCGCTGGAAAAACTATGTAGAGGCCCAAGGACAGTAATTTCAAGAATTTTAAGTGTTTGTACAAATCTAATCAACAAATTACTTAAAAACATAAATGCATTACTTTTGGAACGCACCCTTTGTACGTGAAAAACCAACCTGTGTAGTTCTCTCTCACATCCCTAATCACATTCCTTTCTGGAGGAGGTCCGCCGAATGAACCTTTTGTTCCACAAAATTATGTCAGTACATAGTCTTAATTCCTTATGCACCCACCGCGCCATTAAACGGGACAGGATCGCTAGGCGATATCCCTCTCTCCGTGCTCTAGAACTCTCGAGCACGACAGAAACTTCGCTGCCAAATTTTTGGGCCGTGTGCAGGGTTATCCTTGGAAGTTTTTCTCACCCTCTAGAACATCGTTGCTGGAATACCTGCATCGCAGTTCAAGGAGTCAAGAGACCGAGTCGTCGGAAGCAAGCGGAATCCGGGAAACAGAGCAACGTTGGACAATGGGGCGAAGACGCACATTAAGAGAAGGAAGATCGCAGAAGGGGCGGTATTCAGACGGACGTGGTTCAGCCCCCCTCGAGACGCCGAGAGCAGATGACTGACAAAGTGAGTCACACTCGTTCCTTTTTCTTACAAAAACAACTCTTCCCCGGTTTTTCCCGATTTCATAGTCATGTGTGGTGGTGAGATTTTCGAAAATACATCTACTTAATAGCCCGCCAGCCGCCGCAAGGGCGTGTGGCGGGGGATGTTAAGGCACCACCCGTAATTAAGAAAAAAACCGTATGCAGGAGCCACAAATTTATATAGTCCTAAAAAAAACGTGGTATGCATTCATGCAAAAACCCTTGCACCCTATACACATGAAAACACACAAACTACCAACTAACACACACACATGCACCTACAAATATACCTGGTATCTTTGCAATGTTTAATTTAGTTTCGGCTTGTAAATTAAATGTTTTTAATATTTCTATATGGACTTCGGTTTCTTACTAATACGACTTCTGATTGTTCTGGGAAAGAATGAGTACTTGTATCCATCTGTATTGGAGTCTATCTCCCTTATTTTACCTTTGTGGTCTGATCTTCCTAAGTAGTGTGGGGATATTATGTTTCCTTTAGTGCCGTCGTCAAACTCGTTTGTTCTGGACCTATCCACAACCATGGTGACGACCAGTCATTGAGGGTGCTCCGTCTGTCGCAACAGCAAGTAGGTTAGAAAGTGGATTTTTTTGTCACTAAAGAAGTGGTCTACGAAACGAAATATTGACAGTGTCAGTTTCTAGTTGCCTTGTAAACAACAACTCTTGGGGTAGATTTTCATCTTTAATAAAGCATACGTAAGCCAGAACACAGATTCATTACTTGGCAAATTGACTCGTCTAACTATGATGTGAATTCTGTTGTTCTCAGGATGCTGCACGATATATCTTTCACATTTTCTGTCATTTTCTATTCGTCGTTGAACTGAAGTGTTGCTTACGGGAATAATTTAAATTTTATCGGGGATATTTAATTGTATAGAATGGGGAATGTCATAATTCCTGCTCTTAGTTAGTTAGTTAAAAATAAACTAACTAAAAATTGCTCCTGAGACACGGTGCATTGACTACGCTATTTCTAAATTTTTAAGGTGCTATTTATGCCAGCAATACATAATTTAACGAAATTATTCTCATCGGTGAATAAGAATGGCAACCATGGGCACCGGACATTACTTACCAGGTCTTAGCTTGCGTCACTCAGGTCGCGGCCCGAACTAACCTTTACTTAGATTTGTCTAAATCATAAATAATATCCATATTTTTCATGGTAGGAGCAATATTCACTCATAGTTAACTAGAAATCATAACATCCACATGAGTTACCATTAATCAGTAATTTCATAAAAAAACCCAATGGTAATGGGTTTAATATTTTATGACACAATACCTAACTCAATGAAAGTTCTGACTTATGTGGTTTCAAATTGAAACCCGGGAAATTCCTTCTAATGAAGTACTATTTTTCATTGAATAAATTTTTAAATAACAAATAATTGTAATGCTTGTCTTTGCATTTCCAGGTTCTCCATCCACATTGGTTGTCTTTTGGTGACGACAGTTCCGCTGTTCATTCTGCGTCTTCAGGTCGAAAGTATTTTTCTAAGTTTTCTTGTCAAAGACCAAGCAATATCAACATGGGTATCCATTAAACAGTGCAGAGAGAAGGACTTTCCAATCAGATCGCAGCACTTGACTACCAGCCCTGTATAAAGCGGATGAAAAAGCTTCACAAATACGGTATAGGGTCGCTTCGTAGGAAGTACTCTCGTCACGGTCAACCCCATCGTTGTCCACAATAAGGAGACTTAATGAAATGGCCCACACCACTGTTCTCCAACAGCCTCTTTTCAAATTTAAGTACAGCAGCCCCAACTCACTCCATTTAGAAAGACAGCCTACTAACTTGCGACTCGGCATGAACCACACTGCGTCTGCTGGTTGAATGCACCCGCGCTCATTGAAATCACTCCCATCCTTCCACTTATTTCCTCTCCCACAAGTGAAGCCATCGGATAGGTCAGGGCGAAAGGACCTCCACCCCTACAAACTTATCCTCCCCTTCCCTCATTTCACCATTCCAACACACTCATATTCTCTCATTACATTTGCTCGCTCTCCGCCACTTCCCGCGCTCGCATCCTCTAGCTCTTCGTTCCTTGCATTCCTCCCCTTCTCTCGAACAAGGCTTGAGCGGTGCTCTCCGAAAACATTCTGTTTGTGATTACGTAGGGAGGATGAGTAGTGATTGTCGAAGTCAGGGAAGATTGAGCCGCTACAGTGTGGCAATGAATTACTGCATGCTGCTCCGCGTATTCCAGGTGGGCTTGAATGAGTTTCACCAACTCTCACCGTCGATTTATATAGTAATTGATCCGAAGAGATTTTTGAAAGATGACGATAATTATACAGCTCGCAATGAACTCTATTAGCCCAGGTGAAACACTAGAATCCAGTGAATGGGAACATTCAAACCAATCTCTGTCCTATAATATCGTTTTCCTCAATTAATGAATACCACATAATATTCCTAATTTATTTCCAGATTTCTCCAATTATATCGACCAGGAGTTCTTTCGGGGGACCATTTAACAGTATTTCGGTTTTCTAGACTACCGCGTCACATCATTAGGAATATAAATGCAGCGTTTGGGAGCAGTTGCTTGGCAAGGAAAGATGCAGGCAGATAAGTTCTTATAATCTTATAAAGGCAGATAATTCTTATCTCTTTTCTTGTACTCTAGTTAACATTCGTTCTAAGTGAAGATAAATACTCTGTCGAGTATTATATGTTATTTGAAACTGATGCCACGTGATTATGTTCCAATAAAAAAATTGTTACTTATGACAATCGGTACATAGTGTCAAATGTTTAGAATGTTCTTGCATTCTTATTACTAGCCAAATAAAATGACTTCAATAAAGGAGATCAGGTTGATGCGGCAGCTAGTGTATTGGCTTCCCATGCTTAGGGCCTGGGTTCGAATCGTATTGGTGGCATAGCTCTTCTAAGATATCCTGATCCCTACTTGGATGTCATATGCTATAACGAAGTAGTCCATACATCAAATAGAACGTAAAATTGTGCGACCCCTTGGCGTCTCTCCATTACAGTAGAATAATGCTGATAATGGTGTCCTCTCTCCACCCCCATTCCCAGACTAATATCCTAGGGTATTTATTCAAGCACAAATGAGAAAATTAATGAACTTCTACCTGAAATATTGGTCATGGAGATGAACCTACTCTCCGATCCTTATGTTTGCCTTTCCTGAAATGATCAATGAGGCTTAAAATGAAACATTTTAGATATTTCTTTCAGGTCTGAAATTAATCTCATCCATTGTGTCTATCTGTGCAAGTTATGCAGCTTCTTTTTCACCAGAACTCTGTCAGCCCTAATGTATGTACCGAGTGACAGCTTGCGGCGTGATTTGTACCATTCCACCATCCTTTTTTTACTATGCACAAAGTATTTTCACATTATTATGCCATGTTAAGGTACATGTGAGCTTTCTTCTTCTACAGTAGTCAACCTGTTGGTTGGTTTGCAACAGTTCTCCAAGCCTGGCTATCTCCTGCCAATCTCTTCAGTTCCGTGTATGAATGGTAGCCGAGATCTTTTATTACCCGAGTAATGTATTCCAATCTAGGTCTGCCTCTGGCGTTCTTACCCTCTACAACACCCTCTAGTATGGTGAAGAGCAGATCATCACATCTCAAGGAGTAACCTATCCATGAACTTCTTCTTTTAGTTAATGTCTTCCAGAGACTTAGTGCATCTTCTGCTCTTCTCCATGCCTCCACGTTAGACACCTTGTCTTTCCAGCTAATTTTGGGCATACGGCGATAGCATCATAGCTCTAAAGCATCTACTTTCCTCCAGCAGTCGACTCCAAGCGCCCAAGTCTCACTTCCATAAAGAAACACGCTCCAAACAAATGTTTTAATGAGCTGTTTCCTTATTTTGGTGCATATATTGCTATATGTTAAAAGCTTGCATTTCCTATTAAAGGCTGGCTTAGCCTGGTTAATCCTGCTAATAATATTGCTAATGTCCATCTAAGTTATCTTGCTTCTTAGGTAAAGGAATTCTCTAAATTTCCTAATCTTTGTCCATTTAACCTCACATTAGCAATAGTCTCATGTCTACTGGCCACCACGATCTTTGTTTTTTCATTGTTTATGTTTATACTGTATTCTATACGAAGAGTAGATTCACTCAAGGTTAAACATTTCATTAGTTCCTCTTCAGTCTCTGGAAGGATGGCTACATCATCTGCGGAACAGATCAAATATACTCTCACTCCATGTACATTCACTCCACCAACACCTTTATATAGCCTTTCTATAACTTTAGGCCTTATAATATAGGCCTTTTCGAAGTCTATAAATGCTATCTTTGTCTTTAATTGTTTTTCTATGACCAATCTCAAGGACAGAATAGCGTCTCCATATAGGCTTTCCTGAGGCCAAACTGATCATCAATTAGCAGATCTTCAGCTTTCCTGTCTAAACATCTGAGGAGAATTATCACTAAATTTTTTTATGCATGTACTACTAAGCTCCATAATGTTCACATCTAATTGCTGATGGCTTCTTAGTTAAAGGTAGGATAAGGCATTTCCTGAAATCATACGGCAGTTCTCTTGTACCATACATTTTGCAAACCAGATTGTAGAGAGATTCAATTGTTTTATCACCTATAGCTTTTAGCAGCTCTTCCCTCAATATACTATTTCCTAGGTCTTCTGGATCCACATCTACCTAGTTTTAAACCAAATCATTTCTGGTGTCTCTTTCATAAAGGAATTCTAGACACTCTTTCCACCTCTTAGCCATTTCTTCTTCTTCATATATGGGTCAGTCAAGTTCTTTATTCATAAGCCTCTGATCAGTTCTCTTATTCATCATCAAATTTGACTTCAAGAAGATTTTTGCAGTGCTTCTGCAAGAAGTAGTGAGCATTGTGTGTAGTTAGTGGCATGTCTCAAGCCAAATGTGACTATTTGTTCTTCAATAAAATGAAAACATTTGATTTATTATTCAAATTTTGATTGAATTTCTTTTATTCTTTCTTCATGAATCTTACAATCGAAGTAAATCTTTTCCAAATCAATCTCATATTTCCCTTTAGCTGGTTGGATGCGAATCATCTAATTTTCTATGTGAAATTAAGTTTTCTTTGAACCTTGGCATACATTTAAGTTAGAACATAGGTGTGTTACTGTCTTTCTCTTTTAATATATTTTAAAAATCACAACAAAACTTATGTTGATTGAGGGATTGTGGTTAGGGTGTTTTCTCTCCAATGAGTTCAAGGATGGCTGGGGAACTTGTTCTAAGGAATAAAGGAGCTGGTTAGGGTGAGTTATTTTTAGAAAAAGGTTAAAATAATCCGAGTACGATCTCGTATATATTAAATTCAATGGCCTTCATGGACCCATAGTGATGATGTGAAGATAGTGTCTCTGATTTTCCTTAGTTTTGGCCATTCAAATTTTCACTTCCATGATTTGGTGGGCATCCTTTGTTGAAACTCGTAGGTTAATTGTATGTTTCTGTGACTTCTATGAGGCGTTTAAGTAAGAATCAGCTCTCAATGACCATTAATTTTGACTCTCTAAATTACATGTTGAGCAAAGGCCACACTTAACATATTATGCAATCACCAACAAAGAGAATTGCTTGCTTTTCAAATGTCTCTATTGTGTTATTGCAAGTGACAGTTGAGATCTGTATAAATGTACAATGTAAGACTTGTGGCATTAACCTTTCACCTTGCAAATGTCTCCTGGGATGTTTTTAATGGTAAAATTCTTTGGAATAATTAAAAAAATGTTTTCAGACCACATAAACCAAAGCAGTGGAAAATCCAGGATAACTAATTCATCATTTCCCAATCATTGCCTAACCCTCAGTTACTGCAGTTAACGTCTTAAACCCCTCTGTGGCCTACTTTCTTACCGCTGTATCAGCCACAGCCCCCACTCTTGGCATATTTCTTTCAAATCTTTCCTTTTTTCTCAGTACTTGCCTCTTTTTCATTACCTTGTTTTGCTCAGTCATGTTGCCCAAGAAATGCAGAATCTCACAGAAAGGTAATCTATAATGAACAAGATATTTTGTCTTTCAAGTGATGTTTCCTGGAACTTTCATGTCTGCATTGAAAACAATGAATAATTATTGCTTCTTACTTCTTTTGAAATTTCACTGTTTTTAACTAACTCCACTCTTACTGACATTTGCGCAGACTTGCCTGGAGTGAAAATTATTACTTTTTCTGGGTTGAGATAATTATTCCATCTTACTTAACCAAAGGGTTCATTGAGTTACAAATCAGTTATCTCTATAGACCTTAATACTCGGGTTCTCATGGACTCATGGGTTGTGATCCCAAATGGGACTTTGTAGGGTTTTTATGTGGTATTGTCAGCTGAAATACATCACAATGACAATTGTTTTTAAGCAATTTGGATTTCAATCAGCATCATGGTTTGAATAATAATATTATAATTTAAAATATTTGATTAAACCCATTACACAATCTCAATTGTAAATAATAATTGGATATATCTTTCAAAAGTGTTCTATGATCATAATATATATATTTTCATAATTACTCTTTGGCTGAGAAAAGTTTTGAGTATAGATTGCTAATAGTCTTGTTGGGATCCATGAATATAATTTCGATGGACAACCTTGTTCCCCTGAATCCTTGTAAGTTTTGACTAGGTAGGCCGTTATATGAAAATTTCAATGAAAATAATCAAGGGTTGACCTACATGGGCAAGAGGGTACTTGTAGTAATAAAAAAAAATTATTTGTGATCATAGTTAAACAACAAAACAAGTTCTGATTTTGAAATTCATTGCTTGTGTACCTTTGTAATAGTGATGCCAGCGTTATGAATTGTCCTACCGCTGCTTCTGAACCCTGATTGTTGCAATATAACAGCGGGAAAAGCAAGCAGCTGTAGTGGTCGCATGTATTTGTGGCCTTTGGGGTGAATTTTTGAAAGAGGTGGATCTCACTATTGATTACATTAATACAAATATTTAATGATTGTTTATAACTTGATACCCACTGTTGAAAAAGCTCAATTAAATTTTTTTTCACCCTTGTTGAGAAAATGCATTTCATGAAAGTTCATAAGTTTCAGTTAAAATTACTTCGCTGGAATGAATTTGTAAACATTCAATTAATACTTAACACTCCTTACACAAGAGTTATGTAAGAAGTGGAAATGTTGAGTAAAAATTCAGGGGACCACTAGAACATGAGATTAACCAAGATTCGGGTATATATGGTGAGAGCCTCCCTGTTGTTCAGTTTCAGCCATGGGATATCACAGATTATTTCATGTGAACCTTGGGTTGCTTCCTCATGTGATACCTTCAGAAGGATATCAATGGCATTTAAATGGATCTGAATGGAGAGGTGCAGTGCATTATGAAGAGCATAGATTACATTTTGAAGTAATCTAGCATTATCCACTCCCACTTTAGTCACATATTTTGTTTTGGCAAACAAGTTCCCTAAAAATTCCATTTAAATTACAATTAAAATTCTTCCTTGGTGTAAGATATTATCTAGTTCTGTAATATTTAAAGGTACTTAATTTGAATTTGGGTGAAATCCAAGGAAACTAAATTGGAGATGCTACAGTATTATCCCAGAAATATCATGGAAATGGGTTTCCTCAAACCCAAGGAGTCTTCAGAAAGTTTTGTTTGCAGCATTGTTTAAGGAGGAGTTCTGCTTATTAAGTTGACATTTTTGTATTTTATAATTTTGAAATTAATAAAGGTTTTGAATATATTCATGCATTTATGATTCTTCTGTACCATTAAAATGTTAACTATTATGACTTCAGTAATAAAGAACATGTGTAAGTTGCAACCAGTGCCCTGGATAGAATTGCATAGATCAACTGCACAATTGAAACCTTGTTGAGATAAAGTTCTGGAGGAATTTTTGAAAATGCTATTATTAACTAATAGTTAAACGTTTTCGATCAAACTAAACTCTTCAAAACTGCCGCTTTCATTGAAACAAAAAATATATGAATTGATGAATATGAATCAAAAGATTTTGCAATCAAATAGGGTTTCCGAACAATTTTCAATTTGAGCATCTAGCATGTAACTGGTAAATGTTAAAATATTACCTCGGTACTATCTAATTCATTATGAAGTTGCATCATTCTAAAAGAATGCCATGGAAGTAATCGGAAGGGTGCATCATTTTATATTAACCGGGCCCCAAGTTACAAGGAATCCCATACACTGAAATATGAAATACGCAATGCATTTTGTATGGCCATGTAAAATTGAATTTCGAAATTACAGGCTGGCGTCTTTAGTGGGAAAAGGATGTATTAGGATGTGCTGATATTTGAGGAGGTTTCAATTAGTGAAGGCATGCGCCATCTGATATCCAGATTCTCAACTAACCCGTTCATTAATTTTTTGTTCATTAATTTTCAGTTAATTGTCACCAGAGATTTTGACGGTGGGTTCAGGACGCCGCAGGAGATCAGGAAAACAATTAAATATTGAATATTATTGCGACTAGGGCTGCCATTTTTTCCGGCACCCCGCCGCCCGGCTGGAAAAAATGGCAGCCCTCCTCGCAATAATATTCAATATTAAATTGTTTTCCTGATCTCCTGCGGCGTCCTGAACCAACCGTCAAAATCTCTGGCGACAATTTTGTGCACATTAGCGAATCGTAAATATTTTGCAAAAAAAAAATTCTGCTGCAAAAGTAAATCGTGGTAATATCCGCTGTAGTCTCGACTCCGCAATCCTCCTCTTATCCCCCAGGCTACCGGGGTTTCTTGTGATTTAGAGGCTTGGAACTATTACTTGTTCGGCAAAACTACGGACTTTGCCGATTTTTCTCAAAATCAACTCGATGAACTTGGCAAGGCTCACACCCGACGAATCCGAGGCATCTGCCTGCCTCGACGCCTCTCTAGTCTGGCGAGGGGTTCTGGACTTGGAATATTTTTCGCTGGGTGGACGCGGGACTTGAATTTCTTTTCTCGTGGAGGCTAAGAAACTTGCCTTGGACATCACGGTACTCGGAGACGGCTCGTGAGCGGTTGGCCGTCGATGGAGCTACTCATTTTTGAAGCGTGAGCCGGTTCTTGGAATACATTCGATGACATGCTTTTTTGCATTCAATAGACCAATTAACTGTAATTATTTGACTTCATTCAGTTCGGTGCATTACGTAATTCTTGACCCGGTGCGAGCAAATATAGCTCATATAACAATTGTTTCACATACACATTTGTTACATATGGTAAAGCTACTACTTTACTATTTCATGCTGCTAATTAATTAAAATAATGCCCCTTTCATGGTTTTTTCACTTTTATACAATTAATTTGATAACCTTGTTTCAAATAGATATTTGCAGTAAATACTGACATTCCATTCAAGTTAAATTATCTTATCTACTTATAGTCCTGATTAATTAATAACGAATTGCTTAACCCTCATCGCCGAATGTGTGGCAGAGGGTGTAAATATATTTAGACTGCCATTATTTTTTGGATACTATAGAAAATATCCATTTACAATTATCTGTACTTAATAAAAATGCTGATTTGAATGTTTACCTGAAGCGATAAAGGTAATTATTTTTTATATAAATTTCTGTATTTCTCTTTTCAATTCTTACGCAGTGTATTCAGGCAAAATTAGTCATTCAAGGAGAAAGATTTACAAATTAGACAACATTCATTATTACTTCTTTCATCTTTATTGCTCATAAATACATATGTTGAGATAAATGTGTTTTAAAAATAGCATAAGTATTCCAAACATTCTTTTTCAATCAAAACATTTTATTGAAATAGCCACTAGCCACAAAATTAGCGGTGGAGGAGTTGCAGTCTATTCATAGACCTCATTTAAGGCTAGCACCCACATGAAGTACACTTCTTTAGACACTGACGGCACTGTCCAACTTGGCACTAACAAGGAAATATACACCTTTGTTCCTAATCTCCTTCAGTGAGAAAGCTTGCTGATCAACCTTTATTCTCATGGATGCTCCTCTTCTCACCTAGCATAAGCATCCAATGGAAGACCTGAGGGAACAAAATTGAAATATGAGAATGAGTTTTAAGTCTCTCTTAAATACAATGCAAGAAATTAGAATCTAAAATGCATTTATATGTATGTGCATGTTGATATATGTATTTTTTAAAAGCATTCATATTTCAAAATTCATTTCTTTCATATTTTTTCTGAAGGAGTTCCAACCACTCCTTAGCCTCCCCTTCTTCCTTCCTCACCTGCACATGTGAGCTGTATATCCCAAAAAGGTAACTAAATGAGCCATGGAATGATGAAGATTGGGATGTGAGATTAATGACAATGAAAGTAGAGGAGTTTTGTTAGGAGAGTCCAAGGCAGGAGAGGTGGGAAAACAGTGAGGGTAAACGAGGAAATGTCTCATCAGTTATCAATCATAACATTTGCCTTGACCTTAATATCCTTTAACAGAGGAAAGTGGCGATTATCTAAACAAATTTTGTTGTTGTATCATCTCTTAAACATTGGCTAATGCCGGTGGATGACATATTGGAAGCTTATGA
>CM073776.1:80441945-80562632 GCA_037158775.1 Hetaerina titia | reverse complement strand
GGTCCGCAGTTTAACGTCTCAAACGACGGACGGTGTACTCACTCAAAGTGGTCTCCACTTCAATCGGCTTGCTCTTCCCTGCTCTCAAAGCGAACTGGCGAGACGAAGAGCCCGTCGGCAATAAAGGAGGGACTTGAGGGGAAGGCGGGGGAGGTTAGGAGGGGTTTATTGAGTGGGAGGCTTCGCACAAGAGGGAGTGAAATCGAATTGGAACGGTGGAAAAGGAGGCGGAGGGAATTGTTAGCCCATTTCAATTTCGAAAGAGCGCATTTCGCGTATCTTCGCAGGGTTTTCCCCTGGAGCGAACTGGAGACCTGCAGTTAACCGCTCCCTTCCTCGCCGAAAGCTTGAGTGCCGAATGTACTCGTACGTACAGCTGCCTACAAGACCACCAGCCAACAATCCAATGCGTGCCCCTCCAGAAATGCGCGCGCGTCTTTAAACGAGCAATTCACTTAATCCAGACTTGGGTCTCATTGTCAGTGCATGACTACTCAAATAATTGCCGTAACACACGTGTAAGTAAATGAGCGCAATGATGATGCTCATGCCTTGGAACTCGGAAAATAATTTGCAAGTTTCAATTAAATTGGCGATAAATTGCTGTAAGGAAAATCCCATCAGGAACTCGGTACAATAAATGCGTTGGCGACTACTATTCCTCAGTAGGTAGTATTCACCTGAATATTTCCGTAGTGTTCTTTGAGTTTATTACATAAGGGCACGGCACCTTGTACATGACGGAGAGGGTGGGTTGGATGGAGGGTGAGAGAAGAGGGGGAGGGAGGGTTGAGGCGCAGGTGAAGCAGTATTGCCAATCCAGCCTCGGAAGTGCGATGAGTCAACTGCGTCCCATCCGACGGACTGTACAGTGCACTGGGATATCCTTGGGTAGCATTCAAATCTTCTTTCGTGGTGACTCGATCATCTCGTTGGTTGTTCTCAATCACCCTACCCGCATGAGGGTAGGGGGATTGAGAATTCTCCCGCATTATCCCTGCCTATCGTAAGAGGCGCCTAAAAAGCAGGGAGAAATACCCGAAAACTAACCCCTAGTAATAAAGGGATACTTCTAAACAGTCTTAATGGATTTACTGTTTGCGTACGGCCATACAATCTGGCCTGCGAATCACATGAGTGTTTGCCGCGCCTAGAGACCCGCAAATGAGAGATTAGGAACACAGGGGGTTAGCCCCCTAGTTCCCAACCCGGTTTTGGAAATCCGTTATGAACCAGGGAGTAATATTCCTCTTTGGCCCTGGATTTTGTGAAAACGGGTTTCCGGGGCCTATCCACTCCCAGTCAATTGGCACTCGTCACGTTAGTATATTTTGAAAGAAGATTGGAGGTGGGACGGGTTTACTACCAGCTGCGTTTAACTTTGATGTATCTAGACATGGGTGTTTACATGCGGGAAGATTAGATGGTGCCCTTTGCTTAGGGTGGTAATGACATTGTTTGCTAAATGAAAAGCTGAAAAACGTAATGATGAAAGCGTAATAAAAGCACTTAAAATAATGCTCTCTCTTGCATTTTCAGGCTCTTGTAAAAGAAATAATCATGGAGAACAAGAGGATTTGGGAGGTGGTGGTTTGGTTGATGAAGTTGTAGAAGAGTTGGGGGGTACTTTGGAGTGTGAGTTTGGGGGGGAGATGGGGCGTGATTTGAGGGGTGATTTGGGAGGTGATACGGGCAATAATATGGGGTCGATTTGGGGAATGAGGTGGAGGGTGAGTTTGAGGAAGAGGTGATGGAAGAGGTAGGGGGTGATTTTGGAGATGATTTTGGAGGTGATTTTGGGGGTGATTTTGGGGGGGTGAGTTGGAGTTTGAGGAAGAGGTTGTGGAGGAGCTGGGAGGTGCTTTGTTAGGAAAATCGGGGGGTAGAGATGTTTAAGAGCTGACACGAAACACTTGCGGACACATAGTTTTTTAAATGAAGTCTAGACTGTGGCAATCCTTAATAAAATCGAACTCCAAAATTTTTATCAAAATTACCAAGGTTTTATCCTTCATTTTAGCATGGAAGGATTCTTTTGAGCTAAACTTACTTTAAAATAATAGGAGTTTCACTTCAAGAGCTACAAGAGAGTTTTTGAAGCAAATTTCAAGCTCATAATGTTGGGATACGTGCCAAGGTTTCTATGAACAGCCACGTAGGCATCAAATACTTTTCGCTATGTCCAAGAGGAGAGAACAGGAGAACTTAGCACATTAAACTGTTTTCAACATTGGTTCTGCTATGCTAATGCATGTAGAAACCTATGCAATAAAAGTAATTGTTTTCTAAAATGGTCAAGCAAATATTTTTCTAAAACTAAGACTTTCTATATTGGATAAAAACTCGGAGCTAAGTCTTCGATGAACTTTTTTCCGCGATCCAACTTTTCTTTCAACGTCCAATTTTTTAAGCATGCTGATATCCCTTCCTACAAGATGCAGATATCCCTCCCTGTATGTGCTTTCGCCAAATCCAGTGTTTATGCTTGAACTCAAACAGGAATTTGTTGTCGTCACGTCAGTTTCCATCCCTACTTCTGACGCAGAAACAATTATGTTAATAAGAATAATGCTAATTGCCAAGCCTCTGCAATCCCAAAAAAATAAATTTCCACTGGGCAAGTAAATAGATTCGCAGGGGAACGCCAGGGAACAGCAATGGAAGTTTCTGCGCTGTTGAGCATTGAATTACTGAATAAGGACATTTTCAGCTTATTAAATTATTTGACAATATATCCCAATTGTGCATTGGGTGATATTTCAATCTTCTTGCGGTTTATCCTGTCCAATTACACATATTTACCGGCAGATCATGAAAAATACTTCCCTGCAAAAATAACATGGATTCCAGTACCACAATCGTCTGTCCCTTGAAATCATCAGTGATGGAAATTTTGTTGTGATTTGTTAATTCGTTCAAGAATCGAATATAAAATAAGTTTCTTACTTATTTCTGATTTCACCACTGAAAATAAAATTCGAAACACTTGCAAGGGAAAACCGACAGCCCCAGGACAAAAGACGCCGAAGAAGAAGACCAAATTAGTCAGGAACTTGGAATATCAGGACAATGCTGAGGACGGGAAAATTAGAGAATATTAGGCGAGAGATGGAAAGAGAAAATATAGAATATTAAGGTCTATGCGTGGTGATATGGAAGGATAGCGGGGATTACTGGAGTGATAATCATTGAATAATATAGAGCGATGGGGACGAGAGGCAACGAGGCGATGCCCTAATATTAAATAAAGAGGTAGGAAGAAGCTTAGTCAACATAGGGCAAGCAACGGATAGAATTTTACTAGTAGGGATAAAAGCAGAAACGATGAACTTGGGCATTTTTTATGCATACATGCCACCATAATTGCAAAGATGGATGAGAGAAGAAGATGGAAGAATGTAAACACAGAGTTCGGCAAAATGAAGTACAAAGAGTTAAATAGTAAATTGAGACGGGCCACAAATAAAGCGAAAGAGGCATGGTGGAAAACGCAGTGCGAGGATGAAGGGTGAGATTGCTGCGGTATACAGCAAGGTTAAGTTATCTTCGGGAAGTAAGAAGGCAAGAACTGTGCTAACAGTTAGTGATAAGTAGGGTAAGATAATAGTTGACACAGAAAAGATCCAAGAGAGATGGAGGATAGCTTTGGTCCAGGCATACTCGACGATGAGATAGATAGGGCATTAAGGGAGAGGAAACCAAATAAGGCCATGGGGGAGAACATTCCTGCAGAACTACTGACATGTTTAGGAAAATGTTGGGGAAACACTATATGGACTGATTCGTAATATCCATGAGGAAGCAATCTGGCCGGATGATTTTGTGAGATCAGTGTTAATTCCTATTTCGAAAAAGGTAAGAACTACATCATGTGAGGACTACAATCAATAAGTTTGATATCCCATGCAGCTAAAGTTGTTCTCAGGATCTTCAGCAAAAGGATAGATATTAGGACAAACGATTACTTAGGGTAAAATCAGTTTGTATTTATAAAGGGAAGAGGTGCAAATGATGAAATTACAGTAATTAGATCACTGATCGAGAGGAATATAGAATACAATCAGGACGTATCTGCCTGTTTTGTAGATTTCGAAATGGCGTTTGATAGAGTAGGAATGGATTGGAGGGACAGGAGACTGATCCGCAGCCTGTGCATGTCTCAGACTTCTCAGGTGCGAGTGGGGAACGGAGAGTCCGGATGGGCAGTGTTAGGAAGAGGTGTAAGGCAGGGTTGCCCATTGTCACCGGTGCTGTTCAACGTGTATGTGGAGGAAATGATTAAAGAGGCATGGGAAGATCTGGAGGTAGGAATGAAAATCGGAGGGGAATTCGTAAAATCGGTTAGGTTTGCTGATGACCAAGCATTAGTTGGTCAGTCAGCTAAGGGCTGGCAAGCATTGCTGAGTGAAATTGCAACGCAGTGCGATAGATATGGGATGTGAGTCAATATTAATAAAGCAGAGGTTATGCGATTTTTCACTAAGAAAAAGGCTAAACTAAACATTAAAATAGGCGGGGAAAAACTAGAGCAGGTAGAACAGTTTACGTATCTCGAAAGTGTTTTGATGAAAGTTTCGAGGTCGACGTAGTAGGGACGTAAGGAGAAGAATTGCGCTAGGCAAAGATGCTAGACAAGGAGGATGGAGTTGATGACAGGGACATGTAAGGATGTTAAGGAAAGACTCGTCAAAACTTTGAAATGTAGCATAGGATGGCGCGGAAACGTGGCCACTGAAGCAGGAGGATAGGTGTAAATCGTAGGCTTTTGAAATGTGGATGTGGAGAAGAATGGAGAATGTGAAATGGACCGAAAGGAATTCCAATGAGAAAGTACTAGGGATGGTGGGTGAGGAGAGGGGTTTGTTGAGAGAAATCCTATGGAGGCAGGAAAAATGGATGAAAGGCGTATTGAGCGGCAGTGGGATGTTGAAGATGGTAATAGAGGGAAGAATATTAGGCAACCGAGGAAAGGGCAGAAACAGGATAGGGATGTTGGACGGGATGAAGGGAGGAAAGATATACAGATGAAGAGGGACCAGATGTAGAGTAGGTGGCTGGATTGTGTTTTGTCAAGAGTCACACGATATTTATTTGGTAGTTGTTTCCAGACAAAAACCTACCTTAACCGGCAGATTACCTTTTGATAATAATCTTAACCGCGGCGATCCTCTTCTATACCTTCCCTTCCACTTTTTTCACCTCGTTTTTGTAAGGATTTGGTGACAGGGCAACCACGAAGGGGTCTACCGCTATCAGTTATCCGACCCAATGGCCCAAGAGCAGTAGTTACCAGGATTCATTATGTATTTGTTTCCACTATTATTACCATGGGAAGTTAATAGAGGTAGTATGTAATTGCCTTTCTCATTAGTGTTTGTATCGTGACACCACCATTTAAGTGGCGTTCCCACTGTGGTCAGCCGCTGTTTGGACTATATTTAGTCTGGCTTCTGCCTTTCGATCTATCTGAATGGTTTGGGTGATCATTGGCATTGTCTTTGTCGTCATAGTTCTAGGGGTCAACAGGAAGCGCAATTCTTTCCACCACGTCAAGATTTTAGTCCATCATAGATTGAAGTATATGATGCTTAAATCCTATCACTGAGGCCCTCCCATGGAAATAGATCTATGATTTATGCGACCTGAAAACTGCTAGATCTTTCTAAGATCGATGCATCGAATTCGATTAAGCTAATATTAAAAAGAATCGAAAGATTTCTGATCTTCCGAATGAAAAAGCTCAACGATTAAAATACTTTCCAGATATTTAAAAATATATCTGGTAGATACATCAGACACCCTATCAATCATATAAGTCGATTGAAACATGAAGAATGAGAGGGAGGGGTGGTGGAGAGTTCAGTCACTGACCGAAAGTTCACTGATTCAAATCCCCCGTGCTACATTTGATCAGCCTCGTCTGTTTCCACAAATACAATACGAATGGTCCGAAATTTTCTATTAATCAGACCTTTGTTTGAAGCCTAATTCAGGACAGGGAAATGAACCGGGCCCCTGATCCCGAAAGTGTGAGTTTCACATGTAGTCTCATAAGGGCCTTAAAATAAGGAATCCCATCACATAAGGAATCACAAAAAGCAATAAATTGGTGAAACTGGCCTTAAATAATTGTGTAAAGTAAATTCCTGTAAAAACTCTAATAGAGAATAGTTTTCAATGGCTCCGAAACTCTCATTGTTACAAAAGAATAACCTAAGATTAGGACTTTTGGCATGAAGAGGAGTGAAGATAATATAAATAAAATAAAAGAAAGACAGCAGAAGAAGTCTTAATTAAGACTTAAGGGGAAGAAAAAAAGACTTGTGTCTGGAGAAATTCAAAGAGAGCAAGACAAGGAAGTGAAGGAGATTCTGAAAGATTGATAAAGGACTTGTGTATTTTTTTGAAATTCCTGTGAACGATTTTGATAGAAGGTTTAATGAAACACTAAGCATGATCAATTAAATGTGTGATTAGTTAATCTCTGAGCATAAAGTCCTGGACTTATAGAGATTGATACTCTCCTGAAGTTTATGGAGAGATAACATTGCAGAAAATAGGTTGGAAAGGAATAGTTAATACAATTACACATTATTTTTTGCCGCAGAAGCACAGGAGGAAAACCATGAACATAATTAGTACATGCTGAAAGTTGCTTACATATAAAATTGTAATATTTATCACTCAATCTTTATGCAGGGTAGAATGGTAACTCTCCATCTGCAAGTTTGCACGTTTTAGTTGGGATGTTGCATTCCGTGAGTAGGCTTTAGCTGCATTTGCAATCAGTCGAGCAGTCAGATTTGGAAAATCAGCATCTAAAAAATTAAAAGAACAGTATTTTTTTATGGTGAAACTTTTTCAGTCTAGTTGCATTATTGTGGCTTATAACTTAAAATCATTCTTTTTTGCTGTTGGCAATATGAATGCATTCCTCCCGAAACTTTACCTCATGCTCATTATGACTCCTGACAAGTTATTTTTGTTTTTTTGGAATTGTTCTTAGTAAGCACATTATGATTGATGAAGACACTGAGAAAATAAATCTGAATTTTTTTATTTTATGTAATATTGTTTTATGTTTATGTGCATTGGTATACGACTCTTCAAACAAGCCAGTCTTAATTAGCCAGCCAGACAGAGAGTTATAATCATTACTTACATTATTTTTGACGTTTCAGTGTGAAAAATATAGGATGATGATGATTAATCACAAGAATATGAAATGTATGATTATACTTATGCTAGATAATCATTAGTTAGTTAGTATATTTATGCACTTTGGGGCACTTGTTTATGCACACACGAAAAAAGGTAGAACAATTCAGATCTGTAGAAGATATGCTGGAGGAGGGTGGTCAGTGTATAAGGGCTATAAAATAAAAAGGTCTACTAGGAATGGAATTATTTACAATGAGTTGGGAGTTGATGACATACACATTTAGTAATGGTTAAAGAAAAAATTGGTTAGAATCCAATTAGAGCATAGTTTTCATTATGCAACTATAGAAATTTTCCATTTAAATACAAGGATAGGAATTTATGGAAGGTTTACTGGTTTTTGCCGTGTAGAAGAATGGAGAAATTTTAACTGCTGATAAGGGAAGATAATGTTGTGATGATAGTGAACTATTGTTTTGAGGCAATGTCAGATTTCTCATGCTGCTTATCAGTTTCATCTTTATTCTGTTTTCCGTTATTTATTTATTGGCCGGAATAACCCTTTTCCAAAAAAAAGCAAGCATAGATTAGTTCAACAATAATAAAAAAATTCATTGACATATGGGTAAAAATTACATAAAGATACTCCTTATTGAGAATTTTATAATTTAAGAAGAACCTTGATTTGCAATACATGAAGGACATTTTTAAATGGTATAAATGGTTTCAATGTATTTTACATGCCAAATTATGAAATGTAAACAGAACTTATGAAATATACTATTTGTTACAGGCTGGATGATGGTAAAAAATGATAAATGTTAGTAGTAGTCATTAAATAAACTTTTTCAGAATCGGTTAAGAAAATTTACCCAAATGGCTTTAGGAACAACTTATTGACATGTACAGATATCCTCACAGCAGTAATTATCACCCTAAAATTATTCAGATATTTTTATAGCATTTTTTTAAGGAATTCTGGTGAAATAAAAATAGATCAATTTAATCAAATCTGTTGGTATCTCTCATAATCTGGCTTATAGGTGAGTAGAAAGGGTAATTTTTTGCATGATATCTAATTTCAAAGAGTTCTTCATTACTTGTGTAATGTGAAGGTACTCTGAAATACATTACACTAAGGAGTTCGAAGAATAACTCTTGTTGTTGTTATGGAATGCAGCATGGTAAACTTAGTCTTTCTCAGTTCACCCATTAAGCTATTCAAATTAAGATGTTGTTTGACTTGACACCAAATACTGTCATAAATGATGGAGTGATGCTTGGTGTGGGTACAGGTGAAGCCTTGTAAAAGTGGTCAGCACCTTAAAAAACTTTCTAATGTAAGCCTTTTCCCCAATTGCTTAGCAACCTTTTGTCACTCTGTAAAATTTTTGATTATGGTTTAAATGTGCAGTTGACTGATAAGTAATGTGACAAGTTTCCATGAAATTCTTTTTAGGCAGGAGGAAACATTGTTGCAACAGCATTAGAGGTGGATGGAATTATAAGTTAGTTGAGATAAATTAATCAGCCAATCTCTCTGCAGCAGAGGAAATAACAACCAAAGATTCAAATTAAGTTACTGATGAGTTGATAACTGACCTATAACTGGATTGAGCAGCTAGGACCTTTGGCACAAGAGATTTAAGCACTTAAATCATAGGAGTATACATCTTCTGAGAAAAGGTGTGGGTTCTGAATTGACTTTTAAAGTTGATGAAAATGAAAAAAGTGTAGCATGTGTTCAGGGTAAGCAGGCCAAAAGTAGTCCTCCTAAAAGGCCTGCAGATAGAGCTACAGGAAAACTTGGTAAAGTTTATACAAATTTGTGTGGACTGATGGAAGTTGCTGCTTCTGATGAAAGTTGAATGTATAATAGTTTTAGGTTTATGCTTTTCTTTATTGATAACTTCAAAAAAATATTGTCTAGTACCTTGTTGTCTAAAACTGAAATGTTCCAAAAATTTTTGGTTGAGGTTGTGTTACAATCAGATTTGAAAATTAACTCTCTGTATTAAGGTAATGGAACAAATTATGTGAATAAAAACTTCTGATAATTATCTAAAAGAAAAATGTAGGCAAAAGTTACAGTTCCCTAAACCCTGGGTCAAAATAATGTCACAAGCAATAGAAATTGAAATATCCTATAAATAGCAAGGTCATTGGTGAGGAATGCAGGTTTAGATGAATAATTTTGGGCTGAAAACTGTTGGTTGTGGTGGAAACGTACTCAAGGAACATAATTTCTTCCCAAATCTTTCTCATAAAGTGGATTTTCAAAGACAGAGGCAATCTCTTAAACAGTGACACAGGACCTATTTCCTATTCCCCATTATTCTTCCTGTTAAATTTGAAATAGATACATGAGTTTATTTTGAATCTACTGTCTCTTCAACGATTGTGCTTCTCATCCCTTCACTTCCCCCCTTTCCTCTTCCCAAACAGTCACTTCCTCAATCTGAGGTGTTCCCTTCACTCTCTGAAGTGTTCTTCCTCCTCCCTCCCTCCTCAACAGCCATTGGTCGGTTGGTTGCCATTCAGTTCTCCCTCCCCTACAAATGTAAGCTCAACATTTGCACTAAGCTTCCCCTTCACTTTGCCATCTCTTCTTCAATGGTTGTTTTCTCGATTGTGCAACCTCTTCCCCTTCACCTACTTTGCTGCATACCCAAACTTCTCCAACTCCTTAACTGTCAGTTCAGTCTATTGGCTCCCATCTTTTTCACCCTCCCCACATTTTACAGTGTTACCCTCACTCCTCCCTATATATTTTTCGGAAGCCCTCAACCCATTCTCACATCAACAGGTGTTGTCATGATAATTCACCTTCAGTACTTTGTGACTTAAATATGTATATTCGTATTCAACTTTCTCACACTTTCCTTTTTTACCCTTACTCCATCCTTGGCCTGTGGCGTTATTCAACTAACCTCATTTGTGCTTTGTTTTGAAAGGTAAAATTTGAACAAAACTGCTTCAGAAGGATGTGAAAATATCAGATTTTCAAAAATGTCTGTAATAATATATTATTATTAAGGGCAACCAGCGATTACATTAGAGCTATTTTTGGATTGATACTGTCCACATAATGGTGCAATGATAATTCCCATACATCCCCCAGATTACAAAACCTGACATCCAACCTGACTACCTTAAGCTCCTCTCCAATTCAGCATACTTCCTTCCTCCTTGCATTCCATCCAACATGCTCACCTTATTCCTGCCCTTTTATTGTTTAACCAACATTGTCCCCTCTATTACAGTCTTCAACATCCAATACCCAATTCAAATTTTCTGCATTCATCTTTCCTCCCACCTCATAATTTCTCCCAACAAACTCCTCTCCTCCCTCACCATGCCTAGCACTCCCTCATATGTTTTCTTTCCTGCTGGCTTCAGTCAGCCTTTCGATCCTTCTTCAAACGATTATTTTTAAAGGCTCCTATCTATGCCACCTTATGTTCCAACAATCATTTTTCCACACCATCCAAAACTATGCTCCACATCAAAGTTCAAAAAAGTCTTTTCTTAGCATCTTAATAGCTTATCATTGCTCATGTCTAAGTTTGCAGCTGATTTCTAATCACCCTCCTCAATAGTGTTTTTATGCAACACATTCACTCCAATGGCCATCACTCTAGGATCAGATGCCTTTTCGGCTACCATACTGAGGAGCAGAATATTCATGAGGCATTGGGAGGGAACTGATGAGATTAAAATACAATGTCCCTTTCAATACATCTCTAGTGGTCACCAAAACACAAAAGCCCTTCCATCAGGCGATAGTATAATAAAATATAAAATTAATTTAAAAAGTATGAAAGTCCTGATAGGAAAGAGACTGATAATTTCTTGAGTTGGAGTAAATATACATCTTTGCAAAATCTGTTGAACTATCGCTGCTGTTAATCTGAGAATAATTTGTACATTTATATTTTATAAACTACTGTAGAAGATACAGGAAGGATTATGACACACAGTACTATGACATACTTAATGAGCAGATTTATAGTGATGACAATAATTGTAATTTTTAAAACTCACTTTGCACGCAAGTGTTTTCGTAATAGATATATCCATGGGCACATTTGCATGTTTTGGACATAGAATCACAAATTGTGTGTAGTTCTTCGCTGCATTTTTCATCAGTTGAGCAGTCAGATCCAGGCAGCCCAGGATCTAGACATTTCAAACATAATTAGTATTGAGGTAGTGTCTCCATAACAACTCTTATTTTTCTATTTGTTAGGAATTTATTGGTCAAGGTAGGTTTTGGATGGATACAAACGAACTAATAATTTTCTTGCTTCTCTTAACACAAGACAACCTAACATTCTTCTCTATAGTAAGACTGTCTACATGTCCGCATATATTCTTCCTTCCTCCCTTCATTCCTTCCTCCTTCAGCCCAAGATCCCTATGCTATTCCTGCCCCTTCCTTACTTGCCTAGAATTCTCCCCTCTGTCAGTCTTCAACATCCCACTGCCAATCTATATGCTTCTTTATTTATTTAACAGAAATAACCCTTTTACACAAAGAAAGGCAAAAAACATATATTGGTTCCACAATTATTTAAAAAAATCATTTACAAATGGGTATAGATTACATAAAGTTACATCATTATTGAGAATTAAAATATAAATTTCAAGAAACTGCGGGAGATGCCGCAATAGTAACTTTTAACGGAGTCATCTCCTAACATGCATTTCAATGCAATAATTTCAGAGTGTCAGTACACAATAGCTTAACTGGCTAAAGCACTTGGCCGGATATCAAGGGATCCGGGTTCGAATCCCGGTCAAGGCGAATGATTTTTACACTTTGAAATTATTGCATTAAAATATAATTTAAAATTAAAGAAGAATTCTGATTTGCAATACATGAAAGACATAATAATTACTAAGAATTAATAACAAGACATCAATTTTTCCTGTTTCTAAGGATTTTCAGAAGTGGAATGCATTTTACCAACAAAGAAAGAGGTGATCAACTTTTCCTTCCTGACTGCTTCTGACCAATGAATAAATTAATTATAGCATCTATATTGATATATGACATAGCAAACAATTTATTATTATTAGTAGTACTCTACCAGTAAAATTACTTTTGAATGGCCTCAGACTTTACAGCTTTACAGACTTTATGCTAATGGGTATTTGCATACATTTTTAGCCTCTCCTAACTAAACACAGTTTGACATTAGACACTACAATAAGTCCCTCTTCTTTCTGCATGCTTCTTCCTCTCTTCTTTCCACCCAACATGTGCATCACATTCCCTCCCCTTCCTCGTTTCCCCAATGAACTCACCTCTATTAGAGTCTTCATCATCCCATTGCCAAACAAATCTTTCCTGCCTCTTATACTTCTCCTAACAACTCCCTTTCCTTCCCCCACTATGTCTAGCATTTCCTCATTTGTTTTCCTTTCTCCTGATTTGTCAGCCTTCCTCACATTCTCCAACCCACCAATTCTAAGTCCTCCCAACTACATCTATAATTTCTATTTTAACGTTTTTTCTACATCAACAAAAACCATCAGTTTTAAATCAAAGTTTTAAAAAATTGTTTCTTAACATTCTTATGCATCTCTGTCAGCAAGGCAATATCCCCTGTGAAAGCCTCTTTGCTTGACGCAATGTTTTATTTTATGACCCCATTTTGGTCCTAGACACTTCTAAGATATATAAACTGTTACACCTGCTTTAGCTTCTAAATCCATACTTACATAATAATATCCTCATGATTGGTCTACTACAGGTAGCTTGCTGCTCTAGTACAATTATTTTCCCACATCAAATATTATTCAAATACATTTAATACTTAGGATTAAGTGTATTCATAATTATACATGCATGTGGGTATTATTCACATTACCCCTATATCTTTGATTAGTCATAATATATTGTATCATATATATTTCTTAATCCCTGAACATCCCTGTTACCTATGGAAGTCTATTTATTCCTTCCCTCTGGCATGTCCTCACTACCATCACTTCCTTCATGTTCCTACCATTGCCTTCCAATCCCCGATCACTATTCAAGGTTACTTTCCAGGTCCCCTTCCTATTTTATTATTAGGTAATCTACCGTTTAAGGTAGGTTTTTAGATGTACACAACTATCACATAAACATTTTGTTATTCCAAACAAAACCCAATCCAGCAACCTAATCTACATCAAGTCTCTCTTCATCTCTGTGTACTTCTTTCCTCCCTTCATCCCATCCAACATCCCTATCCTGTTCCTGCCCTTTCCTCGCTTGCCCAACATCCTCCCCTCTATTACCTTCTTCAACATTCCACTACCGCTCAATATGCCTTTCATCCATTTTTCCTGCCTCCATAGGATTTCTCTCAACAAACCCCTCTCCTCACCCACCATTTTCGTACTTCCTCATTTGTTTTCCTTTCGGTCCATTTCACCTTCTCCAATCTTCTCCACACCTACATTTCAAAAGCCTCCAATCTACGTCTATCCTCCTGCTTCAGTAACCACGTTTCCGCGCCGTACATAGCTACGCTCCATATCAGAGTTTTTACGAGTCTTGTCTTCACATCCCTACTCAACGTCCCCGTCATCAACTCTCCTCCTTGAGAAAGCCTCCTTGCCTAGCGCAATTCTTCTCCTTACGTCCCTACTTGTTTGACCGCATTGGTGCACATCACTTCCGAGGTATGTAAACTGTTCTACCTGCTCTATTTCTTCCCCGCCTATTTTAATATTTAGCTTAGCCTTTTTATTTCTGGAAAATCGCATAACCTTTGTTTTATTAATATTGATTCTCATCCCATATCTATCGCGCTGAACCTCCAATTCACTCAGCAATGCTTGCAACCCCTTGGCTGACTGAGCAACTAATGCTTGGTCATCAGCAAACCTAACCGATTTTACGAATTCTCCTCCGACTTTTATTCCTACCTCCAGTTCTCCCAATGCCTCTTTAATCATTTCCTCCACATATACGTTGAACAGCACCGGTGGCAATGGGCAACCCTGCCTTACTCCTCTTTCTAACACTGCCCATCCGGACTCTCCGTTCCCCACTCGCACCTGAGCAGTCTGAGAAATGTACAGGTTGCGGATCAGTCTCCTGTCCCTCCAATCCATTCCTATTTTCTGCAATACACACATTAGTTTTTCCCAATTCACTCTATCAAACGCTTTTTCAGAATCTACAAAACAGGCAAATATTTCCTGATTGTATTCTATATTCCTCTTGATTAGTGATCTCATTACTGCAATGGCATCACACGTACTTCTTCCTTTCCTAAACCCAAACTGATCATCCCCTAAGTAATCATTTGCCTTACTCTCTATCCTTTTGTTGATGATCCTGAGAATAACTTTAGCTGCGTGGGATATCAAACTTATTGTTCTGTAATCCTCACATGATGTAGCCTTTGCCTTTTTTGTAATAGGAACTAACACCGATCTCACAAAATCTTCCGGCCAGATTCCTTCCTCATAGATACTACGAATCAGTCCATATTGGGCCTTATTCCCGGATTTTCCTAAACATTTCAACAGTTCTATAGGAATGTTGTCCACCCCCATGGCCTTATTTGCTTTCACCTCCTTCAATGCTCTTTCTATTTCATCGTCGAGTACGCCTTGACCTAAGCGATCTTCTTCTACGCCATGTTCCTTTCATATGTCTAACCTTGTCGGCCTAAGTTCTTTACCATACAGTGTTTATATACATGTATATTTCTTCCATCCCTCTTGGATTTTTCCTGGTTCAACTATTATCTTACCCCACTTATCTTTAACTGTTAGCACAGATCTTGCCCGCTTCCTTCCCGATAGTAACTTAACCTTGCTGTAAAGTACACCAATTTCACCCTTCTTCTGTAAACTTTCCATATCCTCGCATTGAGTTTTCCACCATTCTTCTTTTGCTTTATTTGTGGCCCATCTCAATTTATTGTTTAACTCTTTGTACTTCATTTTGCCTAACTCTGTGTTTACATTCTTCCATCTTCTTCTCTCATCCATCTTTGCAATCATCTCATCTGTTACCCATGTTTTCCTTATCCTTGTCCTGTTAACGGTTCCTATAGTGCCTTTTGCAGCTTCCGATATCCCTTGCTTGATACATTCCCATTTTTCTTTGATAGTACTAAGTTCTTTACCGTCATACATCATTTTCTCTACAGCCTGCTGATACTCCTTCCTCGTTAATCCATTTAATGCTTCTAAATTCCATTTCCGAACCCGCCGCCCATGCCTTATCTTTTTGAAACGGACATTACACTTCGTAACAACTAAATTGTGGTCAGAGTCTGCATCCCCTCCTGGGAAACTGTGAGATTTATCACACTGTTCCTAAACCTGTGCCTAACCATAATATAATCTAACTGATATCTTTCTGAGTCACCTGCTATTTTCCATGTATGCCTATGCCTTTTGTGGTGTCTAAACCATGTGTTAGTGATGACTAACCCCTGTCTCCTGCAGAATTCAATTACTTTCTCCCTGCGTTCATTCCTCGTGCCTAACCCATCATCCCCCACCTCACCACCCTCTCTTCCTTCGCCTACTGTCGCATTCCAATCCCCCATCACCATCAAATGTTTCCCTGAAGGAACACACAGGATTATATCCTCTAACTCATCGTACATGTGTCTTGTGGTTGCTCGGTGGCATGTATACCTGAACAATGACCAAGTTCATCGGCTCTGCTTTAATCTCTATGAGTAAAATTCTATCTGTTGCTTGCTCTATGTTGACTACGCTTCTTCCTACCCCTTTATTTAATATTACGGCAACCCCTCGTTGGCTCTCGTCCCCGCCGCTGTATATCACTCTATAATTGTCACACCAGTAATCCCCGCTATCCTTCCATCTCACCTTGCAGAGACCTAAAACATCTATATTATTCTCCCTTAATATTTTCTAATTTGCCTGTCCTCAACATTGTCCTGACATTCCATGTTCCTATTCAAACTAATTTTGTCTTCTGTCCTGCTGCTGTTATTTCTTCTCTGCAAGGGTTTCGTGGGATGACGACCGCGGAAGACTTGCCTGCCCCGCTGCTGGGCATGACACATGGCCGCTTAGGCCGAGTCCCGTAGTTGCCAGTTGCATATTCTCTATAGTGCTCATCATTACATTCTTGGGAATGATAATTGAGGTGGTTTCCTGTTGCCTTCCTTAATAGTGTTTTTAACGTGACACCATCACTTAATGGCCGCCCCACTGGGGTCAGACGCCTTTGCAGCCACCTCACTGAGGAACAGACGCTGCATGGACTACCTTTCATCTGGCTCCCAACCTTTGACCTATCTGGCATGTGTGACCCTACCAGGAGCAATTATACTTACTCCCGCCAGCACAGCTCTAGGGGTCATCGGAACACACAAGCCCTTCCACCACAACAAGGTTGTAGTCCATGGGAGGGCCCCTTCCTATTATTTCCCTCTATTAATTGTAAATCCTGTCGACTTCTTCATCCCTTTGATTGATTGCTAACATGCAGAAAAGGGCAACAAAATTCATTGATTTAACTTTTATTTCTTCTAATAAGAACCTATCATTCAGTTGATCCATGTTTACTAAATATTTACTGTATTACTACAGTATATATTTCAATTATAAACTCACCTTTCACACATAACATTCCATCATAGTAATATCCATCAACACATCTGCATTTTTTGGTTGTGTTGTCACACACTGTGTTCAGAATTTCACTGCATTTGGTTGTGCAGTTGGTTCCAGGGAAACCAGGGACTAGAATTAAAAAAATAAAATTAAAAGTTTAGCTAAAGGTTTTTCATATGGTGTTAATTATCCTACCAAGAAGTAAGTCATATTGTTCTAATTTAATGTTTGGTTATTAAAATAATTTATATTTTAACAGAATCGTTATTGGCATGCTAATATCTCCCACATGCATAAATAATGTGATTAAGTCTATTCCTGCAATTTCTTTGGGTTTATGGTTAAATTAAAATCAGAACTGAAAAATATAGTGAAGAATCTAGGTATAAGAAAAAGGTCTGGTTTGATGGAATTCCCAGTTACATTATTAAGTAATCTATTGACTTCATTATTCAGCCTCTTCATTTTATTATAAATGAATCATTCCGATTTGGAGTATTTCCATCCCCTCTGAATGTTTCAACATTAATTCCACTTTATAAAAACAAGGGTGATAAATATGGCATTAACTCCTACAATCCATTTCCTCTGCTGAACTAATTCAGCAAAATATTTGAGAAGGCATTCTATGTAAAGTTAATTTCTTATCTAGAGTTTTCCAAACTCCTTTCATCATCTCAGCATGGTTTTAGGGAACATAAACCTACATCTTCTGCTAACTATCAGTTAATAACCCAGACTTTAACTGCTCTTGATAAAATAATGGAAGTTGGGGCAATGTTTTTTGATTTCTCAAAAGCTTTTGATTGTGTTACTAGACCACTAATTACTTCTCAAGAAACCCCACAGGATGGGTATTTGTGACTTACCTAATGCTTGGATTAAATCCAACCAATCTGATAGAATACAACACGTGTTATTTCTAAAAATGGTGCATCCATTGTTTCCCCAAGTAAGGTCCTTAATCGAGGTGTTCCTTAAGGATCTGTTCTTAGCCTTGTCCTGTTTCTTTCTTATATAAATGACCTTGTAGATATTTTTCAACATAACCGGTGTAACCCCCTTGTTATATACTGATGACACCAACATTATCCTTCTTTCGCCTAATTCTAATGAATTGACTGTTAAGTGTAAACAGTCATACCTTACTTTCCTGGTGTCATAATAATTTCCTAGATTTGAATATAGAAAAGTCTCATCTAATATACTTTGCGAATTTAAATAAAGCAAGCAAAGTAATTTACATTGAAATTGATGAGAAGGTGCACAGGTACAAAATACTAAATTTTTGGGTTTCCTCATTAATTCTCAAATCTCTTGGGATGAACACAAAAATACTTTAACTGGTAAGTTAAGCTCAGCCTGCTTCTTAATAATGTCCATTAGATCCACTGTTTCAATAGCTGTTCTCTGTGCACTATACTATGGAGAATTCTATTCTCAGATAGCCTATAGTATTCTTTACTAGGGTTCATCATCTAAGGCCTTGGCCATTTTCAGGGTCCAAAAAAGAGCCATTCAGCTCATTACTTTTGCTAAGCACAATGCCCGTTGCCATCCCCTGTTCAAAAAATTGGATGTATTTCCAGTGCCATGTATTTATGTTTTTCATATAGTAATACATTCAAAAATAAATCTCAATATGTGAAACATTGCGATATCCATAAATACTATATTCTACTAGGCAGAATCAGCAGCAACAAGTGCACATTTTATATGCATGTACAAAAATTAAGGTGCAGGCCCAAATTTAATGGGCCTTCAACTTTATAATAAACTCCCAGCTGAGATTAAGACCAAAAAAAGTATGCCTGCATTTAGAGTCAATCAACTTAGGTTCTTAAAATTAAAAATATTTCATTCAATTGCTGAATTTCTTGATAATACCTGATATGTGTTTTGTATCCATGTATGTATTTTTTAACTTTTTATGTATTTTTAAACTTTTTCCTGACGTGTCTTATATCAAGTGTAACAGTTGTAACAACTTAATTGCTGGAAAAATAAAATGCATTATTATTTTTATTAACATACAAGATTATTAGTCCTGGAAGATTGAAGAATGATGCTTTCCTTAGTTATGTGGAGACATGCATCTTGGAAAATTATATATTAGGACTAGCTCCTAAAATGTAATGACATCTCTTGATGCAGTTGAATCACGCAGGTATACATGGATCAATTATATTACATCCATAGAACACGTGCAAAACCTTCTTAGTACTTGAAATTTTCATTTATATAACTCACTTTGCACACATAGGTTTCCATTGTAGTAATATTCATCAGTACATCTGCACTTTTTGGTTGTGCTATCACATTCTGTGTGTAGACTTTCACTGCATTTGTCATCAGTTGAGCAGTCAAACCCTGGGACACCAGGGTCTAGAAAATTGAAATTATTAGTATTAAGGTAGTGATGAAATTTGTCATATTATTATTATGTTTTATTTAATGCTCTGATTTATACTGCTGATTTAAGGCTGAATATTTTTTTCATTTTTTAGAATTGCCAAAAATAATGCCTCCAGCCCATAAATTATCTACAAGTCGTTATGGATCTCCCAAAATTATTTAGCTCTGAACACCATACAACTGATTAATTATCTCTTTTTCTTTTTTGATTTATTAAATTAAAATAAATGTCTACTCTAACTTAAAAATTAATATTATATTGGCGGAGGCAAGGAATGTATGATTGGATCGTTCTATAGTCTATGCCCAAAACAACGTCTCTTAACCAGTAGAATTCCAATAAATGCAAAATAGTTAATGTTTACATAATTTACATAGGGATGATATAATAGCCATTTTGAATAATAGTAATGCATTTAAAGGAGTAGAACAGGTAAGCTTTTTAAAAAGTTGTTTTTTGCAAATGGTGGGATAGATATTTTCAACATGAAATGTAATACTTTGATAGGTAAGTTAACTTATACAAACTAGTCTAAGTTGATGATGCGAATACAATTTAAATCTGTAAAGATAAGACCATTAAAAAATTTACTACAATAATTCCCGTTTTCTATAACTCAGGAACTTCATCATTGCCACATGAGAATAAGAGTACATGGTAGGCTTTCAATTAGCTGGTATTGTTTGGAATGGAGAAAATAACATTGAAGGGAAATGTATAGAAGAGCAAAAGTTTCAGTCATGCATGTTGAACAAATATATCTGTTGGGATAAATTCCAAGAAGGCATAAGGGGTTAAGATTTCACCTAAACAAAATAAACCAATTAGGATCATGGAAAATACAGCAACATAAATTTACCACATCAAAAGGGAATTTCACTTCAAGTATTGGTAGCATTAATCATACGGAATTGATTACCAATTGCCAATGAAAATTTTTCTGCACAAGCTAAATTTTTCTGTTCGGTGTAAAAAATAAATGGGAAGCACATAGAATTTAATATGCAATACAACATCATGTAAAAAAAACAAACTCACTTTCAACACAGGAGTTTCCATTGTAGTAATATTCATCAGTACATCTGCACTTTTTTGTTGTGTCATCACATTCTGTGTGTAGGCCTTCACTGCATTTGCCATCAGTTGAACAGTCTGACCCAGGGTAACCAGGGGCTAGTTCATTAAAAATATGTATTGAGGTATTATTATATCATGAATATCTCTAAAGTAAGTCGTATAATCTTGGCTTAACTCTAATTAAGATTTATTTATTTTCACAATTGGCATTAATGATACTTCTTTCTCTTAAATTTACATAAGTCTGTCTGCGAATCTTTCACAATTAATTTTCTTGAGTTTAAGTTGATAATATTTTTTGTCTTCCTGTTATAAATGGGTTATGGTTATGTATTGTGGAAAAGAGTGCATTTAATGCCTATTTTCTTAAATATAATGTTAATGTAATGTAATTAGGTACTAACCTTGACAGGTCAGCCTAATGATTGTGGTTGATCTTGTGTTAAGTAGAAATACAGACAATGCTTAACATATTGACTTATATTATTCAGTAGTCAGTGTAAAAATGTTAATATCAAATTTTGGATTACAAATCGGACATGGACATTATATATATTTCATTAATTGTTGATGAAAAAAGATGGAAGTAGATTTTCAAGACATAGGAATGTTCTCATACTCAAAAATGTCGGTTCAAACTCATTAGCATAAGCAAAAAATTTCCCCTTTTTATGAGCTTTTGGAGAAGGGTGGTATGAGAGTTATGGAAATAAAATGAAGAATTCTGAAAAATCTGAGTGGGCTGACAAAGGAGTGGGAATTGTTGACACATGCCTTGTCTAATGATGTGAAAGAAAAATGAGGGGGAACTTAGCTAGTGAACTCCGAAAATCCTCATTTGTTAAGTGAGAATAACATCGACTTGAAGGCCATACCATCAGCTTGGAGAAAAAGGAGAAAATGAGATAAATGATGAAGGATTAAGAAGACATTTTTAAGTTAGGTGATGGAAGACTCTTGGGAGAAATGTGAAGGTGGGATAGGTGGATGCCGAAGATTCTAAAATATCATTTGTCCAAATATTCCATAATTTCCTTGAACAATTTCTAATGAATATATTCATGAAAAATGATGCAATTAAATCTATTTTCAATGATATTATTGATTTTAGGTATGATTGATGATACAAATGACTCAAAAATGAAAGAATTTGTGATTAACTCAACCACTACGTATGCTTTCTGTCTATGCCTTAACTAACGTACCACATGTATAGTCCTGGAAGATCAAGAGAATGATACCTTCCTTAGTAATGTCGAGATTTGCATTTTAAGAAATTTTTTGAATAAGATTAGCTCCTAAGATGAGATGTTATCTCTTGATGCAGGTGAATCTAACAGGAATACATGGACGATTTATATTACATGTGTACTACATGTGCAAAACTTCATGGGAATTAAACTCCTCATTTCGATAACTTACTTTGCACACATGAGATTCCATTGTAGTAATATCCATCAGTACATCTGCACTTTTTTGTTGTGACATCACATTCCGTGTGTAGAATTTCACTGCATTTGTTATCAGTTGAGCAGTCAGACCCGGGGAGATCAGGGACTAGAAAATTGGAAATAATGGATTTAGGTAGAAACCATATTCATAATTTTTTTTAGGATAACCAGGGACTAGCACAAAAAAACTAAAAGTTTTCACAATGACATTAATTATATTCCCTTCAAGAAGTCTAGGCTACATTTATGAATTTTTTCTATTGGCTGTACTGATACTTCCCTCCTTAAAATTTACCACATTATTGCTATGAAACTTGCAAATAAAATTTCTTGATATTGATTTGATAATATACCTGTAGGTTATATTCATTTCTTAATGTTTAATGAATTTTTTGTAAAAATGAGTCTGAATTATTTGTAGTTTTTTAAATGTAATTTTTACACCATACAATTATGTGCACAAAAGACATCTGTTGGGAGAAATCTAATGGTGGGCATGGATGGCAAGTATGCAGAAAAAGCTATAATGCAAAAGCTCAGCATATCTTTTATCAAGTAATATGCCCATGATAAAAAGTAGCATTTCTTTATTTTTTCTAACAACACTTATGCACATGTATTATAATTAAAAAAACAGAAATAATCGGAAAAGATTTCATTTTACTGAATTTAGATATTTTGCCCTCTCTGAATACATTCACAATCATTGAGTCAATAAGTCCCTAATCAAATGTTTCCATGATAACCGCTCTGGAAAAAGTATAATATTAATTTGACAATACAGTTTAGGAATTTTCTTATTATGAGTATTCTACCAGTTGAGGGAAGAGAAGGGATTGATGGGAGAAATGGTAAGGAGGAAGGAAAAGTGGATGAAAAGCATATTGATTGGCAGTAGATTTTAAAGACTGTGATAGAGTAAGTAAGAGACTTTGTTAGAGTAAGGAGGAAAGGTCAGGAAGAGGATAAAAATGTTAGACAAAATGAAAGAAGGAAGGAAGTACATAGGAATGAATAGGGACTTGTAAAATAGGATGCTGGGTTGTGTTTTGTTGGGAGAGATAAGGAAATTGAGTTGTTTGTGTCCATCAAGAACCTACCTTAACAGTAAATTATTAATAAAAGTAATATATGTGAGTCTATAGAAACACCAGTACTAATTCAAAAAGTAAAATAAAATATATGGTAACCAAATACGGGAATAGAAAGAGACGGTTCAGGTGTGACATGGTGGAATATCATGATTAATTAAAATTGGCAATTTTCCACAAAATAAAATTTTTAATACGACCGGTTTCCCTGTGTCAGGGGATCACAGGTGACCAGTGATCCCTTGCCCTTACTCATATCGAATTCCCCCCCTCCCCCTGTGCACACGGTGACCACACTTCCCCACCTTCTTTCTTCACGGACGATGAGGGAAGGTTCAATGCCACAGGACAATACTCAACCCCCCCCCCTGTCTTTGACATTTGTTGTGAAATCCCTACTCCACATCTCCCTAAGCCCTGGCTAGGGTGTCCACCCAGAGAACCATAATAGACAGTGATCCCAAATATTCACCATTCACCACCCCATTCACACCACCCTAGGTCCTAGGAGCATGAGCCGCACCGGGGGGATACATTCTCAACGAGATACCCCCTCCATCCAGCCACAAGGTTTTCTCCAGACTGTTTTGACTTCCCCACCCCTTTCTCCTCCCCCACTCACATAATCACCCATGCAGCTTTCCACCTCCCCTCCCTCTTCCCCCCATTTTCCACTACCCTCCCCTTACTTGCTTTTCAGCATATATATTAGATACGAGGGTCATCCGGAAAGTAGTACCCGTTCGTGCCGCATGAAGTGCTGACGACGCGAGTAGCCGCTGGACGAGGTCAGATAGCTTCAGTGGCTTGTCTGCCTTCTCTGAGCCAAGTTGCGTGACGCTAGCATTGCCTGTGTTGTTTCTGTGATTGTTTACAATGTTTAAAAAAATTGAGAACGCCGCCAGTTGTGAAGTGAGGGCAGTGATTAAATTCCTCAATGCAAGAAACGTTCGCCCATGTGATATTCATCGCCAATTAAAGGAGGTGTATGGAGACAATGTAATGGACGAGTCGTCTGTTCGGCGGTGGTGTCGCAACTTCAACATGGGGAGGGGGAACACACACGACGATGAGCGTTCGGGGAGACCGTCTGTCATTACAGACCAACTGGTGAGCTCAGTTGACGAATTCGTGAGGAACGATCGGCGCGTCACAATTGATGACATCTGTGAGCATTTTCCCAATGTTTCTCGAACAATTGTTCATGAAATTGTTAAACACCATCTGCATTATGCAAAAATTTGTGCAAGATGGGTCCCTCGCATGCTTACAGATGAGCACAAAACCAAGCGTATGGCTGCAGACTGACTTTTGCAGCAATTCAAATGGGAAACTTTCGACCATCCACCGTATAGCCCGGACTTGGCCCCTTCAGATTTTCATCTCTTTACAAAGCTTAAAGACTTTTTGGCAGGAAAAAGATTTGACAGCGATGAAGAACTTAAAGAAGGAATGACCCTGTATCTCAATGAGCTGGCGGCGAAGGACTATGCAGCAGGAATACAGAAACTTGTCACACGTTATGACAAATGCCTTAATTTGCTTGAAGATTATGTTGAGAAGTAGTTTAAAGTATCCTCTTTCAAACAAAATTTTTTATGTTTGTTAATATTTACTTTTGTGTCTTTATTTCACGAACGGGTACTACTTTCCGGATGACCCTCGTAGTTATAACTGTTGCCTGAAGATGATGTAGTTACATGGAAACCAGTCGTATTAAAAATTTTATTCTGTGAAAAATTGCAAATTTCAATTAAAAATATGAGAAATTTCATATGATATCCATCCATTTTTCCTTTCTCCAAATGATTTATCCCAACAATTGCCTCTCCTTCCCACCATTCCTCATTTGTTTCCTTTTCAGGCAAAATTATCCATTTCATCTTTCTCTGTATCCACATTTCAAAAGCCTTCAATATGACTTTTCATCCTGCTTAAATGATCATGTTTCCCCGCTATTCAAAATCATGTTCCATTGACAAGCCTTTTATCAACATCCTCACTCCCTCTCCTCAATTGCCTCCTCATTGTAAAAGCTTCTCTGCCTAATGAAATTCTCCTACTTGCCCCTACTACATTGACTATTTTGGTCCTGAACACTTCCAAGATTGGTAAACTGTTCCACCTGCTCTAGTGCATAAAATCCAGTGTTGAAGGTTAACCTACCTATTCTCTTCAAGGAAAATCTCATTACTTTCATTTTATTTACATTCATTTTCATGATATACATATCATGTTGAATATCACCAATGCTCACAACTCCTAGTCTAACTGAAAAACTCAATTTTGATCATTAACAAACCTAACTGATTTCATGGATTCCCCACTAACTTTCACTCCCATGTCCAATTTTTCCATGCCTCTTGGACCATTTCCTTCATTTTTATGCTATGCTGGACGGCAAGGGTTACAATGAGCACCCCTACCTTTCTCCTCTACCTAACTGTCCAACTGGACACTCCATCCGCCATTCACATGAGATTCGACGAGGTTGCGCATAAGTCTCCTATCCCTCCAATTACTCCTATATTCTGTGACACATTCATTAACTCAATTCACTCGATAAAGTGACTTCTCATAACCTATGGAACAGCCATATGTATCCTGATAGCATTCTATGTTCCTCTCTCTTAGTGACCTCATCATTGGTTGCTTAGCTGTATTCATTTTCTGTAGTACTCAAATATGGCTGCCATTCCTTGTTTTTGGAATAGGGACTGGAACTGATCTGACCAAGTCTTCCGGCCAAAATCCATCCTTATATATGCTACGAAATACCATAAAAACTCTTCCTCCCACATTTCCCTAAAGGTTCAGTAGTCACGCTAGATGGTCGTCCACAACCTTAGATTTTTTAAAATTCACTTTCTGTAATTCCCTTCCTATTTTGCTAATGAGTAAGCTAATCTTATCTACGTCATGCTCCTCTTTTCTCTTCATACATGTTTAATCTCGTTGGCCTAAGAACTTTACCATTTTGTTAGTTTTTCCATATACTCCTATTATCCGTCTTGGATCTTTTCTGTTTCTAACTTTTTTCTTGTCTAATCTTTGATTATTAGCGACTATTTTCCCATCTTAATCCTTGACAGTGTTTTAACCTTTACGTATAGATCACCAATTTCACCTTTCCTTCTCAAAACTTTCCAGATACTCCCTCTGGGTCTTCCACCACGCCCTCATTTTCTCTAAATAATAACCAGTTCATTTTATCAAGTAGATCTTGTTCCTTCCTTATAAATAAATGTGTTAACATTCTTCCATTTTCCTCTCTCGTCTATCTTTCTCGTTTGTTCTCATCTCGTCCGAAATCCACGAATTCCTATTTGTAGTTCCTATAGTTTCTATTGTGGCTTCCGATATCACTATTTTAATTTTCAGTTTTTTCCTCTGTAGTACCCACCTCCCTGTCCTTACTCATAATTTCCTCTAATGCCTGCTTATAATGCTTGTTTGTCGTTCCTGTTAATGCTTCTAAATTCCATTTTCTAAACCCTATTTCCCGTTTTATCTTTTTAAATCGGACGCTACCAACGACGTTGTGATCCGAGGCAGCATGCGATCCACGGCAACTGTGAATATATGTCGCTGTTCATAAAACTGTGCCAATTCCGGATATACTCCATATTGACGTTTTTATAAATCAAACCACTTTTTTTTCCACATATACTTTTTATTATCACGACCCAGGTTTCGTTATAGCATAACATGCTATGACGAAACCTGGGTCGTGATAATAAAAAGTTTCCGTGGAAAAGCAAAGTGGTTTGATTTATAAAAACGTCAACATGAAGATTTTCCACCAAGTTACGCCAGAAACTGTTTTATTCAGAATATACTCCAATTGCTACCTTTCTAAACCATGCTTGTTATGTTTAACCCCTGTCTCCTACAGTACTCTATTGCTATTTACCCGCGGCCATTCTTTATTCCTAAACCATAATCTCCGACCACACCATCTCTTCTTCGCCTACCATCTCTTCTTCGCCTACCATCTCATTCATATCCCATATACTATTAAATGGTCTCCTGCAGCCACAGATGGAATTATGTTCTCTAACTGATCGTATACCCTATCAATATCTGCCTTCTTATGATTCCTTGATGGTATGTATACCTGAACTATGACCAAGTTTGTCGGTTCCACTTTTACTTCTGTTGGTATAATTCTATCAGTCTCGTTTCGCTTTTGTTTGTAGTTATAGTATTTCATTAGTCTAGCTCTTGCTCTGTTTAGTACGCTTGCTTGCGCTTGCAATTACACAGGCCTACAAAAAGAAATTGTTTTTTGGTGCCGGGAATCTTTGTGCTGATTTTAAGTATACTTGTAGAGCTGAATCCAAATATGAAATCCGTTTTTATTTAACAGCTCTACTTTTTTAGATATGGCACATCTCACGATTAGTTGTTTTAATATTTGATATATTCCGGAAAATAATTTTCAAAGTTAAATAAATCTATAAGTATACTAATTTATAACCACTCTGCAGTGTTCCTTTTATTTTCAATAAACCGTCAATAAGTTTTATGTATATTTCTATATTGTAGGCCAATGAGATAATTATTAATATAATATTCCCATATCATCATGCAGAAGATTTTTTTACGTAAGTAACAACATATCTATATCTTGAAAACTATAGCTGATAGGAAAAAACTAGTGTCATAATTGGATTCAGCACCCCAATTGTTCTTTAAATCAACATTAAAAGCTCCAGAACCAAAAACACTGTTGGCCTGTGTTATCATTGCTCCCGCACAGCTCTAGGGGTCGTCGGAGCGCGCAAGCCCTTCAAACATGTAAAGGTTGTGGTCCATGGGAGGGACCACAGCAATGATTTACATTAAACAAACAAGAAATATATAACAGTTGCACTGGCATTAATGTCTAATAACACTATGTCTATGAATTAATATGGTAATGCTTTTATTTAAATTTCAATGAACTGGAGAGAGGAGGCAAAATTGGCCAAATATAATATACTTCATTTTTCAGTTTGACGTTTGCGAGCTTATCAGTGCTGTCTACATGAATATCAATGATACTGCAGCATAGGTTTCGATCTAATAGTTTTTCAAATTTTATGACATGCGAACCAGCTATTTAAAATATGTTTGCTCTAATGTATCCAATTATTTCCCCAAATACGTAGGTATTGATGAATGAGAAAGTAAAATGTGTTTATCCAGGCTTGGTCAATTTTACGCCGAATATTTGGTAGTATTCCATTGTATCATATTTTTCCTGAATTGGCACATTTGTTATCTATGTCAATATTTATATATTCAAGAAAACTTTAAAAAGCTACCACTATATTAATGTTGAATACGCTTCATTTAGTATGTTTTCATTGCCATTTAATTTTATTTGATGGATACTCACATTGGACGCAACTATCTTCTTCAGCGATATACCAATCGACACATTTGCAAGTATTTGTTGATGAGTCGCACTCCGTATGCATTGCACTGTCGCATGTGCCTTCGCTGGAGCACGGGGATCCGGGAGGGCCAGAAACTAGAAATAATAAAATATAACTAAGAAATCAATTTATAAAAATAGATTACATTTCTAAATCTCCAAATCACCTTTATCCATGAATATAAAAGATTATGAACCTCATGATATTTTTAAACGATATATGCTATTGTATGGATTTCAATCAAGTTCACTTTGTTACAAACATTTACACAAAGGAATCGATAGGCTAATTATCCTCCCTTGAAGAAAATTCTATAATGAACAGTAAAGAGGAAATGAGTCCTGGCAACTACGGACTCGGCTCAATCGGCCATGTGTCGTTCACGGCAGTTGGAGAGGCAATGATTCCGCGGTCTTCATTTCACGAAACCCTTGAAATACGAAACCGACAACAGAAACACGGAAGACAGAGAAGAAGAAGACCGAATTAGATAGAATAGTAACTTGTAATATTAGGACCAGATGAGAACTGGGAAATTAAAGAATCTGAAATGAGAGAAAGAAAGGGGAAATAGATGGAGATGAACGACCCCGGCGAAAAAGCATTTGGTTCTGTCTGAGAAATAGAGTTACCATTACCAGCAATTAGTTTGGGAACCACAAAATACGTTGGTATACATGGACAATGCTAGGTGACTAAGAAAGGCATATAATGATAATTTATACAGAATACCATCAATTGATGAATCGAATTGAACCAGTAGTGGCTTTCCACGTACTTGCGTATTGATAGGTGAATTTTTATGTTTAAATGTAAATTTTCATCAGCACTAAGGCGAGTAAAAAATTAATAATAAAAATAAAATAAATAATGCACTGAACTTATATAATGATAGAGAATGCAATGTATTGCAGTTCTTTTTGTTGGAAGTTGTCCAATATGCTCACTTTGATCAAGATTGGTACACATGTTAATTATTTATAACATTATCAAGGATTATGAGGACGATATATCTTATTACAATGTTATAAAATAATTTATATTTTGATCTGTTTTTGTTTTTTACATTCATTAATGGAAAGGAATCAATAAGTAAATCACATATTTTCCATACATTGTAATACTAATAAACGGACGAATGGAACAGAAGAAGATATTTAAGGAAAAGATATAGTCAAAAGCGTTAACTTGATTGGCACTAAGTGGCAAGGGGAAAAAAACAAGGTTACAAGTACGAGGAGAAATAGGGAACATACACGAGGTCACTTGGGTGTGTTTGAGAAACAGTGACCCACGTATACCTCAATCACACACAAAAGGCAAAATAAATAATAATAATAAAAAATAAATAACACAAACTTAGAACCACTCGATCACTAGGGTGTGTTATGGAATAATAGTCACTCTCCTGAATCACATTCACACACACACTCAGGGTTTACAAGGATCTCTCCTATGTCAGTGGTCCGTCAATCACACAAATAAATGCAAAATTTTAAAACGGATGTAGCAAAACAAAAACGACTTACATAAACAAACAGTCACTCAATCACTCGGGTGTGTTAGACCTTTGTGAATCGCACACACTCACTCGGTCAGGGTTTACAAGGATCCTTCCTATGCCATTGACCCGTTAATCACAAATATGAATACAAAATTATAAAACGGATATACGCATGCTCTCGTTCATTCACTCAATCACTCAGGTGTGTTCTAAAACAAGGACCTTTGCGATTCAAAATTACTCACACGTTCTGGGTTTACCAGGATTCCTCCGATTCCAGGGACCCGAAAATCAAACAGAAATATAGAAGGACTTACGTAAACACGCAACTTCTCGGGAGTGTCAACCCTATGTGAATTGCTCACACTCACTCGTTCAAGGTTTGCAAGGATTCCTCCTATGCGAGGGACCCGTCAATCACACAAACACAAACAAAAAATAAGGAAATAAGAATCACATTACCTCGATACTTTAACACAAATATTAATAGTTAAGTGCCTAGAGAAAACCTGACAACAGGTGCTTTGCCTGCAAAGCCGGCCTCTTCAGAGAAGAATGTTTATTGTTCTATTTCTCCCCCGACTTGTAACCTTGTCTTTTCCCCCCTTGCCACTTAGTGCCAATCAAGTTTACGGTCTTGGCTCTGTCTTTTTCATCAATTCAAGACCGTAGTTACATTCAATTTATATTTACAAGATAATTAAGACTTATTTTTTGGAGAGGATGCAAAATGCTTAACATTTCCTTAACCCCAAATCTGAATAATAGAATTTTCTTTTTTGGAGTTGAATCAATAAGACGTTCCCTTCGTTGAAAAAAGCCATTATATCCACATTTATCCTGATTTGTGCAAATGCTTTTCTCAGGGCAATGGAGATTACATTGTGCATCTGAAGATTAATTATCTGTGAAAGCAATGCCCTTTTACTTCTTCAGTAAACGTAGGTGAACTCTTGGCATTCAGTTTTTCGGATTCCAAACTAAGATTGATGATAGTGATTTTTAATTCAATAATTATTAAACACTTCTTTGTACAGTATTTTAATATTTTTTAAATTTATTACCACCATAAAAAAACGAGTTGTTATCACGGGGTTGTGTTGCAATTACACTTGCGTGATGGGAACATAAAGTCCATATATTTTAGTCGGAAAGTAAACATGGGATGAACAAGACTCAAATGTTTTGAGCCTTTGTTGGTATTTTACGATGAAAGTTTTACTTTTGGGCAAACAGTGGACATTGTTTTGAATGGACGAAGGCAAAATGAATGCATTAGATTCTATATTAAATTACACGTGAAAGGTAACAGCGAAGAACCAGGTGCTTCATTATTTGTCGTTTATAACATATAATATCTCATAATGTATAGGAAACGCACGAGTGCGGCTGATATTTATTAGGTAATCTACCGGTTAAGGTAGGTTTTTGGATGGACACAATTATCAAATAAACATTTTGTAACTCCAAACAAAACCCAATCCAGCAACCTAATCTACATCAGGTCCCTCTTCATCTCCGCGTACTTCCTTCCTCCCATCATCCCGTCCAACATCCCTATCCTGTTCCTGCCCTTTCCTCGCTTGCCCAACATTCTCCCCTCTATTGCCATCTTCAACATTCCACTGCCGCTCAACACGCCTTTCATCCATTTTACCTGCCTCCATAGGATTTCTCTCAACAAACCCCTCTCCTCACCCACCATCTCCAGTACTTCCTCATTTGTTTTCCTTTCGGTCCATTTCACCATCTACATTATTCTCCACACCCACATTTCAAAAGCCTCCAATCTACGTCCATCCTCCTGCTTCAGTGACCACGTTTCCGCACCGTACATAGCTACGTTCCATGTCAGAGTTTTTACGAGTCTTGTCTTAACCTCCCTACTCAACGTCCCCGTCATCAACTCTCTCCTCCTTTAGAAAGCCTCCTTGCCTAGCGCAATTCCTCTCATTACGTCCCTACCACTTTGACCGTATTGGTCCAAAACACTTCCGAGATGCGTAAACTGTTCTACCTGCTCAATTTTTTGTCCTCCTATTTTAATGTTTAGCTTAGCCTTCTTCTTCCCGGAAAATCGCATAAGCTTTGTTTTATTAATGTTGATTCTCATCCCATATATATCGCACTGAACCTCCAATTCCCTCAGCAATGCTTGCAACTTATTGGCTGACTGAGCAACTAATGTTTGGTCATCAGCAAACCTAACCGATTTTACGAATTCCCCTCCGACTTTCATTCCTGCCTCCAGTTCTTCCCATACCTCTTTAATCATTTCCTCCACTCTATGTTGGCCAACATTATTTTCTAGGGAATAATAATTGAGCTGGTTTCCCGTTGCCTTTCTTATTGGTGTTTTTAACGTGACACCATCACTTTATGGCCGCCCCACTGGGGTCAGACGCCTTTGCAGCCGCCTCACTGAGGAACAGGTGCTGCGAGGACTACCATTCGTCTGGTTCTTAACCTTCGACCTATTAGCATGGGTAACAGGAGCAATTATTATTACCCCCGCCAGCACAGCTCTAAGGGTCATCGGAACGCACAAGCCCTTCCACCACGACAAGGTTGTAGTCCATGGGAGGGAAGGGTATATATAGACTGAAAAGTAGCATTTATGAAAGTGAAATTTGGCAGGAATATTTTGTCAGATAAGTAAAGAAGAGTAACTAGGATTTCGTAGCCAGCTAAAGTGGTTTTCAGGTTTGTTCCATTCTCAATTTTTTACAATGAATGGATTGTAAGAGTGAAGACGTCAAAGTTGTAATTCACGATTTGAGATATAATTTTCTTTGTCATTTACTGACCTTCGACGCATGTTTCTCCTTGAGTAATATACCCGCTTGCACATATGCACTTTTTACTTTGGTCGTCGCAGGTAGTGTGAATGGTATCGTCGCATTTCATGTCGGTGCTGCAGTCGCCACCAGGTTTGTTATTGTCTAGAAATAAATAATCCCGAATTACTTCAATGTAATTTCAACAAAGAATCTAATGAGACCCTCAATGTATTCTAGAATTTAGACACCCCTTTACACAATCTACGGATCTTTAGTCATATCTTACATTTTTTTGCGTAATACGTTCTTAAGTTAAAATGACTGAATTTTGTACGCTAGTTAAAAATGAATTCCATCCCGAGGTTAAATATAAAACTTGATTTTTTATATGACACTAGAGGTATTGCATAACGCAAGGCACCCCTTGAAAATACGTTATTCTTATCTTAAAGGCGTAAATGTGTTCACGAAATTTAACTAGAATATTTTCGTTTACTTTTTATATGTTCCATTCTCAATTTTTTACAATGAATGGATTGTAAGAGTGAAGACGTCAAAGTTGTAATTCACGATTTGAGATAAAATTTTCTTTGTCATTTACTGACCTTCGACGCATGTTTCTCCTTGAGCAACATACCCGCTTGCACATATGCACTTTTTACTTTGGTCGTCGCAGGTAGTGTGAATGGTATCGTCGCATTTCATGTCGGTGCTGCAGTCGCCACCAGGTTTGTTATTGTCTAGAAATAAATAATCCCGAATTACTTCAATGTAATTTCAACAAAGAATCTAATGAGACCCTCAATGTATTCTAGAATTTAGACACCCCTTCACACAATCTACGGATCTTTAGTCATATCTTACATTTTTTTGCGTAATACGTTCTTAAGTTAAAATGACTGAATTTTGTACGCTAGTTAAAAATGAATTCCATCCCGAGGTTAAATATAAAACTTAATTTTTTATATGACACTAGAGGTATTGCATAACGCAAGGCACCCCTTGAAAATACGTTATTCTTATCTTAAAGGCGTAAATGTGTTCACCAAATTTAACTAGAATATTTTCGTTTACTTTTTATATGTTCCATTCTCAATTTTTTACAATGAATGGATTGTAAGAGTGAAGACGTCAAAGTTGTAATTCACGATTTGAGATAAAATTCTCTTTGTCATTTACTGACCTTCGACGCATGTTTCTCCTTGAGCAACATACCCGCTTGCACATATGCACTTTTTAGTTTTGTCGTCGCAGGTAGTGTGAATGGTATCGTCGCATTTCATGTCGGTGCTGCAGTCGCCACCAGGTTGGTTATTGTCTAGAAATAAATAATCCCGAATTACTTCAATGTAATTTCAACAAAGAATCTAATGAGATCCTCAATGTATTCTAGAATTTAGACACCCCTTTACACAATCTACGGATCTTTAGTCATATCTTACATTTTTTTGCGTAATACGTTCTTAAGTTAAAATGACTGAATTTTGTACGCTAGTTAAAAATTAATTCCATCCCGAGGTTAAATATAAAACTTGATTTTTTATATGACACTGGAGGTATTGCATAACGCAAGGCACCCCTTGAAAATACGTTATTCTTATCTTAAAGGCGTAAATGTGTTCACCAAATTTAACTAGAATATTTTCGTTTACTTTTTATATGTTCCATTCTCAATTTTTTACAATGAATGGATTGTAAGAGTGAAGACGTCAAAGTTGTAATTCACGATTTGAGATAAAATTCTCTTTGTCATTTACTGACCTTCGACGCATGTTTCTCCTTGAGCAACATACCCGCTTGCACATATGCACTTTTTAGTTTTGTCGTCGCAGGTAGTGTGAATGGTATCGTCGCATTTCATGTCGGTGCTGCAGTCGCCACCAGGTTTGTTATTGTCTAGAAATAAATAATCCCGAATTACTTCAATGTAATTTCAACAAGGAATCTAATGAGACCCTCAATGTATTCTAGAATTTAGACACCCCTTTACACAATCTACGGATCTTTAATCATATTTTACATTTTTTTGCGTAATACGTCCTTAAGTTAAAATGACTGAAGTTTTTATGCTAGTTAAAAATGAATTCCATCCCGAGGTTAAATATAAAACTTGATTTTTTATATGACACTGGAGGTATTGCATGACGCAAAAGGTCCCATGAGAATACGTTATTCTGATCTTATTCTTATTATGTTGAGAAGTAGTTTAAAGTATCCTCTTTCAAATAAAATTTTTTATGTTTGTTAATATTTACTTTTGTGTCTTTATTTCACGAACGGGTACTACTTTCCGGATGACCCTCGTATTATAGTCGGAAAGTAGATATGGGATGAACAAGACTCAAATGTTTTTAGAGCCTTTGTTGGTATTTTAGCCGCTAATGGAAAAATACTAATAGATGATGACGACATTGGGAATAGATGGAAATAATATATTGAAGTGCTCTATCAAGCTCCCAAACCACTAGAAGATGGCCTAATTAAAGATGAAAGCATGATAAGTAAAGACGATCGGGGCCCCCACATACTAAGAAGTGAATTCGAGCGAGCCGTGGCAGATCTGAAAAACAACAAGGTACCAGGAGTTGACAAAATAAATGGAGAAATAATCAAGGCACTCGGGGTCAAAGCAAAGGATGCCCTCTTTGGAATAATCAGAGATAGCTACGACAGCGGAAAAATACCAGAAGACTTTGAGAAAAGTATCATGAATGCAATACCAAAGAAATCGAAAACAGATAAATGCGAAGAACACAGAACATTGAGCCTGGTGACTCAAACATCAAAAATCCTTACTCGGATAATTAGCCGAAGAATAGAAGGAAGGATAGAAGGAAACCTCTCAGAAAACCAATTCGGGTTCAGGAAAAACCGAGGAGCAAGAGAGGTAATTCTCAGCTTGAGAGTTCTGGCGGAAAAAATGAGACAAGTAAATAAGCCATTATACGGACTTGGAGAAGGCCTTCGACAACGTCAACAAGATGTTCAAGATACTAGAAGCGCTTGGACTGGATTACAACGACAGAAGAATTATCCATAACCTATACAAGAATCAGGTTACAAGAATGCAAACGAAAAACGGGAGAAAAATAGAATCCAAAATGAAGGCGTAAGACAAGGATGTAACCTCTCGCCAGCAAAATTCAACGTATACCTGGAAGAGGCAATAAAAGAAACACAAGAATTGGGTATCAAAGGAGTCAAGGTAAATGGAGAGGAAATCAACATGCTCCGGTTTGCAGATGACATTTCAGTAGTGGCGGAAACGCGAGAGGACCTGCAAGCAACACTAAGTGCTATGGATCATGTGGTGGGGGAATATAATATGAACATCAACAAGAAGAAAACTAAAATGCTTGTGTGTGGAAGAGAGAAACTGAATACAGATATCACAATTCGAGGGGTGAAACTAGAACAAGTGGAATCCTTCATCTACCTGGGCAAAAGCATAACATGGGATGGAAGAAGTTCGACCGACATCAAGCGAAGAATAGCCCAAGCTAAGAACGCATTCATGAAGAAGAGGCAATTAATATGTTCAAAGAACCTAAGGCTGGAAACAAGGAAACAATTCGTCAAGACTTTTGTGTGGAGCATGGCACTCTATGGTTCCGAGATTTGGAACATTGGAAAATTGGACCAGCGAAGAATTTGAAACATGAAGCCTTTGAAACATGGTGCTGGAGAAGAATGCTGAAGATTAAATAGACAGACAAAGTAAGAAACGAGGAAGTATATAGAAGAGCAGAAGAGGATAGAATCATATGGAGAACTCTATGGCTAAGAAGAAATAGATGGATTGGACACACATTGAGGCACAATGGATTGATTAGGAATATAATAGAAGGAAAGATCACACGAGGAAGACCAAGAGACATGTACATAGGACAGATTAAGAAAGACGTAAAACAGAAAAGGTATCAGGGATTGAGGGAATTGACATTAAATAGAGGCGAATGGAGGGATGCAATAAACCAATCCTAGGGTTGAAAATACTGATGATGATGTTAGTATTTAACGATGAAAGTTTAACTATTGGGAAAACAGAGAACCACGTTTTGAATGGACGAAGGCAAAATGAATTCATTAGATTCTATATTAAACTACACGTGAAAGGTAATAACGAAGATGCACAAGGTGCTTCATTGACCGTTGCCACCAGGAAAATTGCCTAATTGCAACGATAAATTCTTAAATTAATAAATAAATTAGTTGTCGTTTATAACATTTAATATCTCGTAATATATATGAGATGCAAAAGTATGTCTTATATATATTACTAATTAAATGTTTAATGTATTTATAGTCATTGGGTCTTCAACTTTGAAATGTGGGTCCGTTTACCAAGAATTTAGTGAGAATATATTATTAGTTTTTATTTTATGGAAGGCAATGAAAAGTGCCATCCAATGCACTACACAATTTGCCGTAGTGGAAGAGATTGTGCATTCCGATAACCAAAGAGTAGTGCTGGCGGAAGCAATGATAATTGCTCTTGTTATGGTCACCAATGCGAGATAGGTCGAAGTTTAGGAGCCAGACGAAAGGTAGTCCACACAGCGTCTGAAACCAGTGGGGTAGCCATTGAGTGATGGTTATTATTTTATTAGGTAATCTACCGGTTAAGGTAGGTTTTTGGATAGACACAATTATCAAATAAACATTTTGTAACTCCAAACAAAACCCAATCCAGCAACCTAACCAACATCAGGTCCCTCTTCATCTCTGTGTACTTCTTTCCTCCCTTCATCCCGTCCCACATCCCTATCCTGTTCCTGCCCTTTCCTCGCTTGCCCAACATTCTCCCCTCTATTACCTTCTTCAACATTCCACTACCACTCAACACGCCCTTCATCCATTTTTCCTGCCTCCATAGGATTTCTCTCAACAAACCCCTCTCCTCACCTACCATCTCCAGCACTTCCTCATTTGTTTTCCTTTCGGTCCATTTCACCTTCTCTATTCTTCTCCACACCCACATTTCAAAAGCCTCCAATCTACGTCCATCCTCCTGCTTCAGTGACCACGTTTCCGCACCGTACATAGCTACGCTCTATATCAGAGTTTTTACGAGTCTTGTCTTAACATCCCTACTAAACGTCCCCGTCATCAACTCCCTCCTCCTTGAGAAAGCCTCCTTGCCTAGCGCAATTCTTCTCCTTACGTCCCTACCACTTTGACCGTATTTGTCCAAAACACTTCCGAGATACGTAAACTGTTCTACCTGCTCTATTTTTCCCCTCCTATTTTAATGTTTAGCTTAGCCTTCTTCTTCCTGGAAAATCGCATAACCTTTGTTTTATTAATATTGATTCTCATCCCATACCTATCGCGCTGAACCTCCAATTCACTCAGCAATGCTTGCAACCCCTTGGCTGACTGAGCAACTAATGCTTGGTCATCAGCAAACCTAACCGATTTTACGAATTCCCCTCCGACTTTCATTCCTACCTCCACCTCCAGTTTTTAACGTGACACCATCACTTAATGGCCGCCCCACTGGGGTCAGACGCCTTTGCAGCTGCCTCACTGAGGAACAGACGCTCCGAGTACTACCTTTCGTCTGGCTCCTAACCTTTGACCTATCTGGCATGGGTGACCCGTAATTATTATTACTCCCGCCAGCACAGCCCTAGGGGTCATCGGAACACACAAGCCCTTCCACCACGACAAGGTTGTAGTCCATGGAAGGGTGAGTGATGGTATCACGTTAAAAACGCTATTGAGGAAGACAACGGGAAACCACCTCAATTATTATTCCTAAGAATATAATGTTGGACAATATAGCGAATATGAGTTCTGGCGACTACAGGACTCGGCCTAATCGGCCGTGTGTATTCCCCGCAGCGAGTGATATGGAAAGTTTGCAGAGGAAGGGTGAAATTGGTGCGCTCTACAGCAAGATTAAATCACCATCGGGAAGTGAGAATGGAAGGTCTGCGATAACACTTAGAGATAAGTGGGGTAAGATAATAGTTGACACAGAAATGATCCAAGAGAAATAGAAGGAATATATAGAAGTACTGTATGGTAAAGAACTTAGGCCAACAAGGTTAGACATAGAAAAGGAACATGACTTAAGGGAAGATAGCTTTGGTCCAGACATATTTTACGATGAGTTAGAAAGGGCATTAAGGGAGAAGACACCAAATAAGGCAGTGGGGGTAGACAAAATTCCTGCGGAACTACTAAAAGGTTTAGGAAAATGTGGGATGAAGACTATATGCACTGCTTCGTAGTATCTAGGAGGAAGGAATCTTACTGGAAGACTTTATGAGATCAGTGTTAGTTCCTCTTCCGAAAAAAGTAGGGCTGTATACATCATGTGAGCACTACAGACAATAAGTTTGATTTCCCACGCAGCTAAAGTTGTTCTCAGGAGCATTAACGAAAGGATAGAGAGAAGGGCAAATTATTATTTAGGGGATGATCAGTTTGGATTTTGGTAGGGGAGAGGTACACGTCATGCCATTGCAGTAATTAGATCACTAATCGAGAGAAATACAATGAGGACGTATTTGCCTGTTTCGTTGATTTCGAAAAAGCGTTTGACAGAGTGAATTCGGAAAAACTAATTAGTATATTGCAGAAAATAGGAATAGATTGGAGGGACGGGAGGCTAATCCGCAACTTGTATACGTATGTCTCAGACTGCTCAGGTGCGAGTAGGGAACATAGAGTCCGTTTGGGTAGTGTTAAGAAGAGGTGCAACAGTGGGATGGTCATTGTCACCGGTACTGATCAACGTACATACATAATGGTTGAGGAAATGATTAATGAGGCATCGGAAGGATTGGAGGTGGGAAAGAAAGTCAGAGGGGAATCCGTAAAATCCTTTAGGTTTGTCGATGACCAAGCTTTAGTCTGCCAGTCAGCCAAAGGGGTTGGAAGTTTTGCTGGGTGAATTGGAACTTTAGTGCGATAGATATGGGATGAAAATTAAAATTAATAACACAAGGTTATACGATTTTCCAGAAAGAAATAGGCTAAGATAAACGTTAAAATAATAGGGCAAAAACTAGAGTAGGTAGAAGAAATTACGTTTCTTGGAAGTGTGTTGGATACTGACCGGATGGTCTGGGTTTGATTCCCGAGCAAGGCTCTCTAGAGACCTGCAGCTCCACGCTATGTGATTTTTCGGGTACCAGGTCTTACTGGGAAACCATAACACCGCTACAGGGAACTGGCCCCACTAACCTGATGTGTGAATTTCACACGCCATCGGGCTTAGTACTGGGTGAAATCTACCATCACCTACCAAACCGACCTTCGGGTTGATTACTATGTTTATGGTTTATATATGGTATATATCCATAATTTTCGAAAACGAATGCTTTTCCGGAATGACGACATATGTGTACAAAAACATTGAATAAACCATTTAGACAATGAAACACTGTTTCTGAAGATGACAACTGTCATCAGGATCTGATGTTGACGGTCGTGTCGTCCGAACGTCAAAACTACATATATGAGTGTCTTTTCTTTGTGTTTATGTATTTAAATATATTAGTCAGCGTTTATATATACGGTGGTGCTTCTTTCGTGAAATCTCAGTCAAATGAAAATGCCCAGCTAACAGTGGAGCTTTCGTTCTAAATACAATCTCACATTTCGTAACTTCTGTACTACGATTGGTTTGTTCGTTGTATGATACAGTTATGGAATATTTTACTGTTAATTTTTCATTCAAGTTGTATTTAAATTATCCGCAGGATTATGACGTTTTTTTACTAAATGAGAAAAAGAGTTTTCTAGTCATTGATATTAAATGTGGTAGTTATTTTAAACCCGGAGAACGTTGTCGTGCAGTATTCAATTAATATCTACAGTATGTAATTACCAGCACTGCTATCTACGACGACATATCCTCTTCCCTGGATGACTTCGACGGACAGGACGACGAAGATGCTGAGGAGGCTGCTGATCGAATATGCCTTCATGTTTCTCTCAAGGACACCTCAGGGGATAGGAAAGTAATACAGCTTTTTTTACCTCCTAATCCCATTAACATCATAGGTAATTCTGTCATAAGTGACCGATATTCCTGCCATATCTAGTGTTTTTTACCACATAGCAAAATTTAACTCACATAGAATCAATAAATTGTATGGAGGATAACTAACTCAGAATCAGGGCGTTTGAAGATAAAATTGCAAATTAAATTTTATTATTTAGAATTCATCATATATCGCATCTGCAGTAAGAGATTAAGCTTGATTGCAGATTTCCGCTCCAAAATTGTTTCAGAACGACAGGAAATGGCGGAATAGGTCGACTGAAATATTAGGTTAAGCGTCCGCTCAAGAAATCAAAACGCGAATTTAAGGCGCACCTTTCGAATCCACTCGAAAATTATGTTATTCCATTACTGATCCGTCTAAGACGGCTTAAATTACCTGAACAGGTCTCTGAGACGCTATACCGCCCTCGTTGTATTCGGTGAATGTGGAGGTCTGCCACTACCTTCTCGTCTGGAAGACTGACTGACAGTGGTGCACTGAGATCAACTGTCGCCCTTATGAATCCAACATTGTACCTCGCCAAACTTCCAAAAGATTAAAAAATATCTTTTATCAATCCGGCCCCCTCCTCCCATTACTCTTGACTTTTATACCCACCCACCAATTCCCTTATCTCTTCACATACTCTCATCTTGTTCTCGAAAGAGATTGATAAGACGGGTAAGATATCCCCTGAATTTCAGGTAACTGTTTTCCTACAATATTTATCATTCCCCAGGTAGACACTTCAAACTAGTAGAGGCGGAACACAGGTCTGACCCATGAGGGCGGCCAGTTGACTGATGGCGTAACGTTAACAACATTATTGAGCAAAACAACGGAAAAATATTCAAACTATTTATCCTAAGAACATCAGGATTAGGAAAGAGGAATAAAACGGGATGGACACGAATATGGTGACAATATTCAAAACCTTTCATGAGATAAAAAGAGACGTTTCAGGCGTGATATGGTGGAAAAACATGATTAAATAAAATGGCAATTTTCCACAAAAAATAAAAAATTTATTAATACGACCGGTTTCGATGCAACTACATCATCATCTGGTAACAGTCATATTCTCGTTGTCTGCTATATATGCTGGAACGCAAGTAAGGGGGGGGTAGTGGAAAAAGGGGGGAAAAAGAGAGGGAAGGGAGAAGGAAAGTGGGCGACGTGGGTGTCAATGGGGGTGGAGAAAGGTTTCTGGTGAGGAGAAAGGGTGAAAAATTAACCCTGTCCAGGAGACCTCACAGCTGGCTGGAAGGGTTGTCTCATTGAGGGTGGACACTCAGTGCAGCGCCAAACTCCTAGGACCGTGGAGAAAGGGGGGACCGGGGTTCCCCCTCCCCCGGCCGCGAAGATATCCATGCACAAAGAAGTGTGCGAAGAGGAGTAAAGGTTGAGGTCACTGTCTATATGTTTCCAATGGGGGGGCGGAGGGAGGCGTGAAGGAGAGCCCTAGCGAGGGATTCAGGGTTGGGGTGGGAGGAAGGAAGGGGGAGAAAGGAGTGGGGACACAAAGCTTCACGCCTTCTTCGGGGTAACATGGTCAGAGGGTGCACTGGGGGGGATGGGGTGGGGAAATTCCGAGATTTAAGGAGAGGAGATCACTGGTCACACGTGCGTCGAGGGAAGGCGATGGAGAGGAGGGGGGAGGGTGAAGATGAGAATTGGACTTCGTTGATGAGGTCCAAGTCATTCCGATGTAGAATTTCCAGCTGTTCCATGGCGTCTAATTTCTTACCTTTGGTCAGGTTGTGAAGCACTTTAAAATTGAAATTACAAAAATGTTTGAAATCGAGAAGATGTTTGGCAAAAACAGAATTGGTGAGACCTGTGATGAAACCTTTCCTATGTTCGCTGATGCGAGTCGAAAAACTCCTGCCTGTCTGGCCAATGTACGTAGCACCACACTCACACTGAATTTCGTATACACCACTTTGGTTATTGCAATGTATGGGGTCTTTATTGGAGCATAAGGCTTTGAACAGATTATTGGGGGTATAAAATGCAATGCGGAATAGATCTTTGGGAAACTTGTTGGCAATTTTATAGGACACGGAGTTATGGAATGGGAGTTTGCACCACTTACGCTCTGAAGTAGTGGTGACTGAGAGGGAAACGTTTAACTTCAGGGCCTGTTTTTTAAGTTTATTCTTTAATAAATTATCTATTAGGTTGACCTGGTAACCGCTTTTAAAAGCTATGTGTTTAATGGTTTTGACCTCTCGTTCGAAGTTGGATTTGGACAAGGGGATACTGATTAGTCTATGGATCATGCAATTGAAGCTGGCTAGTTTGTGGGTGATGGGGTGGCAGGAGTCCGATGGTATCACTTGATCAGTGTAAGTGGGTTTTCTCTATATTGCAAAAGTATGTGTGTTGTCTATAATTTCGATAGTTAAATCCAAGAAATTGATTTTATTGCCCACTCCCGATTCCATGGTGAAAATTATAGATGGATGAAGGGAGTTGATGAATTTAAAGAAAATGTCTAGCTGTCTATCACTGCCTGTCCAACAGCATAAGATGTCATCCACATATCTGTACCAGTATAAAATGTTGTTGGTGAATTTGGAGTCACTTAGGATCTTGTCCTCCAAATTGTCCATGAAAATTTCGGCGCATCGACAACTCTCTGGCTTCAAACCCAGATTCTGTATAGAAAACTCCATTTCCTTAACGGAACGTCTTCTGCCCTTCACTGTACCACCCAACGCTAAGTTGGTATCGTTTGATGTAACCAATCTCTTCAGTTCCATTCCCACGAATGATACCTTAAATTACGCTCGCAGTATACTAATGAACGCCAATGTGGACCAACCCCTCGTTCAAGAATTATGTTCACTCCTAAAAATTTGCGTGGAACAAAATTATTTTTTATTTTGCGGCAACTACTATAGACAAAAGGACGGGCTAGCGATGGGGTCACCTCTTTCCCCACTCCTCGCCGAAATTTAATATTTTGTGACTCCTGGTAAAACACAATCCAACTACCTACTTTACATCAAGTCCTTCATCACTGTGTACTACCTGCCTCCCTTCATTCCATCCAACATTCCTATCAAATTCCTGCCCTTCCCTCGCTTGCCCAACATTCTCCCCTCTATTACCTTCTTCAACATTCCACTACCGCTCAATACGCCTTTCATCCATTTTTCCTGCCTCCATAGGATTTCTCTCAACAAACCCCTCTCCTCGCCCACCATACCAATTACTTCCTCATTTTTTTCCCTTTCATTCCATTTCACCTTCTCCATTTTTCTCCACACCCACATTTCAAAAGCCTTCAATCTACGTCCATCCTCCTGCTTCAGTGGCCACGTTTCCGCGTCGTACATAGCTACGCTCCATATCAATGTTTTCACGAGACTTTTCTTAACGTCCTTACTCAACGTCCCCGTAATCAACTCCGTCCTCCTTGTGAAAGCCTCTTTGCCTAGCACAATTCTTCTCCTTCCTTCTTCCCTACTGCTTTGACCATGCTGGTCCGAAACACTGCCGAGATACGTAAACTGTTCTACCTTCTCAATTTTTTGTCCTCCTATTTTGATGTTTAGTTTAGCCTTTTTATTTCTGGAAAATCGCATAACCTTAGTTTTTTTAATATTGATTCTTATCACATATCTATCGCACTGAACCTCCAATTCACTCAGCAATGCTATCAATCCCTGGCTGAGTGGAAAACTAAAGCTTGGTCATCAACAAACCTAAATAATTTTACGAATCCCCCGCCGACTTTCATTCCTACCTCAAGTTCTTTCCATGCCTCTTGAATCATTTCCTCCACATAAATGTTGAACAGCACCGGTGATAATCGGCAACTCTGCCTTAAACCTCTTCCTAACACAGCCCATCCGGACTTTCCGCTCCCCACATGCACCAGATCAGTTTGAGACATGTACAGATAGCGGATTAGCATCCTGTTAATCCAATCGAGGGACCAGCCGTTGCAGATGGGGAAAAATTGCAATCAGATGTATCCTCCTCCGTTGACTCCAGTGGTTCTCAAGGTGTTGGGAGCCCGTGCTGCAAGGATTGCGGGAAGAGCGCTTCAGGGACGTTGGCGATGGAAGGAGGGGCGAAGATCCGTCCTCTTTTGACGAGATCTCGGAGACGGGTGCCGTTGGTCGTAAGAGAATAGGCGAGAGATCAATGTTCGAAACCAGGAGTTCAGGGACGTCTGTCCTCTACTTCTTTGGTTCCCTTCCCTCCGTTTACGGCTTTCGCTCTATCAAGCATTTCCCTCCAAGGGAAGGGGAGGTTGGAGCTCGCTTGCTGTCTTCCAACGGGGTGTACAAGGGAAGACAAGGAAGAACCCTGACATTACAAGTACTGCCGGAAGTCTCGCCGTAAGTAATTGTCGTCCTCTGGTGACTTGGAAGGAGTATATTCCGCAGATCATTGCCTATGATCATATTCATTTTAGCATCGGTTGCCAAATTCAAGAATACCAAATTGCGATTATATCCAAATTGGATCGCCACTCTCTCTTCTAGCGTGAGATCCAGTGACTTTAGCGTGAAGAGGTGATCCTCAAACGGAGCAGAGGACTTCAGCTTCTGATCAACTTGAAAGGCATGCTTATTTACGCTGTGTGCAAGCATTACCGGCCGCGAATGATATAATTTTCTGGACTATAAATCTTCCTGGAAAACCAAAGGCGACTCAAGACAATTAAATGGGCCATCGACCCTGAGTGTATAAAATCCTTCGGCCATTTTTCTTTGAACCAAATAGTTTTCATCCTCAACGCTGACCAAAAACCTAGTTGATTACCGCTTAATATGAATTTTGCCAATTTATATTCTGAATAATATGATACATAGATAATTTATCTTGTGTTAATGCGTATTTCATTCGATAGACTACTCTCAATTTTCTTAGACGCAAAAAACAGTATTATCATTTTCCGAAGAAATGTTTTTTATCAGACCACTCAACCGATTTTGAAATTTAAAAAAATAAAGTTCGGAGTTGTTTTCAAAAGGGTACGTCTATAATAGGATGACTCCACAAATATCTTGTTTATCTTTCCTTTTCAATCGGGTAACCTCCTTCATTGCATGATAAAGGACATATCAGAAGCAAATTTATCTTTACATACCTTCTTTATCTCGGTCCCTCAGAATGGTTGGTTTTCCTTATTTAGTATGCGTCAAGGTTTTGTTGTCGCGTTAATGTTATCATTTTCACGGAAAAAGGAACGATTGCGGAATTCAGCGGAAAAAATCTTACTATGCACCCACTATGCACAATTTGTCTCACATTGCATCCAAATTCCTTATTTTACCACCACATGCATGCCAACTAGGGTTCGGCTAACGACATTTTTCGATCAGACTCGCATGACCATTGCATGTGATCGTCTGCTCTCTCTCTCTCTACAATCGACATTGTTTTCAAAGATAATTATCTTTTCTGAAGATTGATTATAATCAATCTTCAGAAGCACAATGTAAACTTCAATAGCCTGAGAAAACCATTTACACAAATCCATGGAAATGGTCCAAGAGGTATGGAAATACTGCAGATGGGAGTTAAAGTTACTGGGGAATCCTAGGGGTTATGAGCATAGGTGAGTGCATAGAAATTCAACATGATATGTATATCATGACAATAAATGTAAATAAAATGAAAGTTATGAGATTTTCCTGGAACAGAATGGCTAGGTTAACCTTCAATATTGGAGTTTATAAACTAGAGTAGGTGGAACAGTTTACCAATCTTGTAAGTGTTCAGGGCCAAAATAGTCAATGTGGTAGGGGCATAAGTAGAAGAATTTTGTTAGGCAGAGAGGCTTTTACAAGGAGGAAGCAATTGAGGAGGGGGAGTGAGGATGTTGATAAAAGGCTTGTCAATGGAGCATGATTTTGAATAGCGGGGAAACATGATCATTTAAGCAGGATAAAAAGTCATGTATTGAAGGCTTTTGAAATGTGGATACAGACAAAGATGAAAAAAATATATTGGCCTGAAAAGGGAACAAATGAGGAGGTGCTAGGTAAGGTGGGGAGGAGAGAGGATTATTGGGAGAAATCATAAGGAGAAAGGCAAAATGGATGCATAGCATACGAAATTTCCCATATTTTGATACTTTACATTTTATTTTCCTTTTTTAATTAATGCTGGTGTTTGTATAAACTTACATTTATTATTGTTACAGGTAATTTACTGGTAAGGTAGGTACTTATCACAGGATGGACACAAACTACTCAATTATCTTGTCTCTCCTAACAAAACACAACCCAGCATCCTATTCTACAATAAGCCCCTATTCTGTCCTATGTACTTCCTTTTGCCCTTCATTTAGTCTAACATTCATAACTTCTTCCAAACCTTTCCTCCTTAGTCTAAAAATGTCCCCCTTATCACAGTCTTCAAAATCCACTGCCAATTAATATACTTTTGATCCACTTTTCCTTCCTCCTTGTCATTTCTCCCACAATCCCTTCTCTTCCCCCAGCTGGTAGATTACTTTTTAATAAGAAAATTCCTAAACTGCACTGTAAAATTAATACAATACACTTTCCAGAGTGGTTATCATGGAAATATTTGATTTGGGACTTTTTGACTCAATCATTTTGAATGTATTCAGAGGGGGCAAAATATCTAATATCAGTAAAATGAAATCATTTCCTATTATTTCTGGTTTTAAATATTAATACGTGTACATAATGTGTCATTAGAAAAAATAAAGAAATGTTACTTTTTATCATGGGCATATTGCTTGATAAAAGATATGCTAAGCTTTAACGTATTACCTATTTCTGCATATTTGGCTTTCACACTCCACCTTCAGATTTCTCCCAACAGATGTCTATTGTGCACCGAATTGAATGGTGTAAAAATTACATCTACAAAATTAGAAATAATTCAGACAAATTTTAACAAAAAATTCAACAGCCATTGCATAATTAATATAATTTATACTATCAACTCAGTATCAAGAAATCATTTTCAAGATTCACATAGAGAATGTGGTAAATTTTAGGGAGGGAAGTATCACTACAGCCAATGGCAAAAATCCATGAATGTACCCTAGAATTCTCAAAGATATGTTAAGTCATAGTATGTTTAGCTTAGTATGCATTAATGTCATAGTGAAAACTTTTATTTTTAATGTGCTAGTCCCTGGTTATTCTAAATGAATTATGAATTTGGTCTCTACCTAAATCCTACTATTTTCAATTTTCTAGCCCCTGGTTTCCCAGAATCTGACTGCTTAACTGATAACAAGTGCAGCAAAGGCCTACACATGGAATGTGATGGCACAACAAAGAATTGCATGATGAATATTACTGCAATAGAAACTCTTGTGTTGAAAGTGAGTTTGTTTTTAATTTATACATTATGTTGTATTACATATTTCATTTTATGTGCTTTACATTTATTTTTCACCCCAAACAGAAGCATTTAGCTCGTGCAGCAAAATTTTCATTGGCAACTTTGGTAATCAATTCCGTTTGACTAATGCTACCAATAATTGAATCAAAGTTCCCTTTTGAGATGGTAAACTCTTTTTGTTGTATTTTTCATTATTATAGTGGGTTTATTTTGTTTAGGTGAAATTCAGAACTTGTTATGCCTCCTTGGAATTTATCCCAACAGATATATTTGTTCAACCTCCATGACTGAAACCTTTTTTTTCTATACCTCTCCCTTCAATGTTATTTTCTCCATTCCAATCAATACCAGCTAATTGAAAGCCTACCATGTACTCTTATTCTCATGTGACAATGATGAAGTTCCTGAGTTATAGGAAACTGGAATCAATGTATTAAATTTTTCAATGGTCTTATCTTTACAGATTCAAATTGTATTCTAATCATCAACACACTCTAGCTTGTAAAATTTAACTTACCTAACAAAGTACTACATTTCATATTGCAAATACCAATCCCACCATTTGCAAAAAAACACTTTTTAAAAAGCTTCTCTATTCTTTTAATGCATTACTTCCAATCAAATTGGCTATTATATCATCCCTATGTAAATTATGTAAGCATTAAATTTTTTGCATTTATTGGAATTCTATTGGTTAAGAGACATTGTTTTGGGCATAGACTATAGAACGATCCAATGAAACATTCCTTGCCTCCACTAATATAATATTAATTTTTAAGTTAGAATAACCATTTATTTTAATTTCATTAATCAAAAAAGACAAAGAGATAATTAAACATTCATATGGTGGTCAGAGATAAATACTTTTGGGAGATTCATAAAGACTTGTAGATAATTTATGGGCTGGAGGTATTATTTTTGGCAATTCTAGAAAATAAAAAAAATTCAGTCAGCCTTAAATCAGCAGTATAAATCAGACGGTTCTATAAAACATAATATAATATGATAAATTCCATCACTACCTTAATACTATTGATTTCAATTTTCTAGTCCCTGGTTTCCCAGGGTTTAACTGCGTAACTGATAACAAATGCAGTGGAATTCTACACACAGAATGTGATGGCACAACCAAAAAGTGCAGAAGTGCTGATGAATATCACTACTATGGAAACTCATGTGTGCAAAGTGAGTTATAAAAATGAAAATTTGTAATTCTAAAAGGTTTTGCACATGCTGTATGCTTATTATGTAAATGATCCGTGTATTCCTGCCTGGTACACCTGCATCAAAAGATACAATTACATTTTTGGAGATAATCATAATATAAATATTTCCAAAATGCAAGTCTCCACATAACCAAGGAGGGCATTATTCTTTGATCTTGGAGGACAAATAATCTTGCATGTTTATTTAACCATAGACCCAAAGCTGGAATAGACATAATCACAATATTTGTGCATGTGAGATACATTAGGATGGCCAAGCCCCCTTGCTTTCTCCTCTATCTCTCATTTACACCATAACATGAGGTGAGTGTCATTAATTCACAACTCCATGTAAACCAATCTGAAACTATCAGAATTTTTCATTTTATATCCATAAAACTATATAATAGAGCCTTTCTATTTCTTGAAAATCTCAACACCTATGTTTTGTTATCGTTACCCATCATTTCATATTTGTCATACCATAATTAATATTACTCATGATATTAACCATAATCTGTATTGGTTATTAAAACATGATCATCACAAATATATGGCTAGCTTCAAGGGTACAGCACCTTATGTATTACATGATATTAAAGTAATTCTTAAAAAATATAAATGATTATCACTCATTTAAAAAAAATAATTTTCAATGATTCAATGAGAGAATGAAATACTCCATGTGGAGGGACAATGGATCATTTGGTCAATTGCCAAGAACAATTTGGTAAAAAATATTTTTTTATAACCTAACATTAAATTAGAACAATATGACTTATTCCTTTGTAGTATAATTAATGCCAAATGACAAACCTTTAACTAAACTTTAAATATTATTTTTTATATTTTAGTCCCTTGTTTCCCTGGAACCAAATGCAGTGAAAGGCTGAACTCAGTATGTGACAACATAACCAAAAAATGCAGATATGTTATAATTGCAATATATACTGTAGTAAACATGGATCAACTGAATGATAGATTATTATTAGAAGAAATAAAAGTTGAACCAACAACTTTTGTTGTCCTTTTCTGCATGTTATCAATCAATAAAAGGGATGAATACATCGACAGGATTTACAATTAATTGAAGGAAATAATAGTACGGGGACCTGGAAAGTAGCCTTGGATAGTGATGGAATTGATGGATGGATAGGGGATTGGAAGGCAATGGTAGGAATATGAAGGAAGGGACGGTAGTGAGGAGATATCAGTGGGAAGAAAGCAATAGACTTCCCCAGGTAACAGGGTTTCCCAGAGTTCAGGGATTAAGAAATATACTTCAGTATTAAATGTGTTTGAATAATAACTGGTGTGAGAAAATAGTTGGGCTAGAAAAGCATGGTAGAAGACCAATTGTGAGGATATTATTATATAAAGTATAGATTTAGCAGCTAAAGTAGGTGGAACTGTTTACTTATCTTGGAAGTGTCTAAGATCAAAATGGGGACATAAGAAAAAATATTGGCCAAGCAAAGAGGCTTTCACAAGGGGTAGTGACTTGATGACAAAGATGCTAAAGAATGTTAAGAAAAGACTTTTTAAAACTCTGGCATAGAGACTGGTTTTGGATATTGTGAAAAAATGGATCTTAAAACAAAATTGTAGGTGTAGTTAGGAGACCCTAGAAGGGGTGGTTTGGAGAATGTGAGAAAGGCTGGCTGAAGTCAGGAGTAAGGAAATGCTAAACATGGTAGGGAAAGGAAAGGGTGTAGTTGGGGGAAGGCTGAAAGAAGAAGGAAAGATGGATGTACAACATGTTAATTGGCAATGGTATATTGAAGACTGTGATAGAGGGGAGGTCGTTGGGGAAATAAGGGGAGGGAATGTGATACACATGTTGGATTGAAAGAAGAATTTCTAAAATTAATCTTTTATCTTCTCGCTAAGAGAATTAATTGTAGAAATGAAAAGTAAAATCATTGAGAAGTGCAAGCCTGCTGTTATTATGGATGATTTTGAATGCACATGCGATCTTTCAAAACTGATAATTTGCACTATTCTCAAGAACAACGACGATTCAATGCGATTGATGTTTCATAGGGAGTGACAAAAATATTTACAGAAAGGTCTACTTGATGATGTTGAAAGTTGTTTCTCATAGAGATAAATGAAAGGCAAAATATTAATGAGAACATTGTTAGTAAGAAGGCAAAAGTGATTCTTCCCAACATCATTAAGAAATGCCAGGATCATCGATGGCAAAAAAAAAGAAGTATTTAAGAGAAGCAGAGGGTGGTTCCAGAAGTTTCAGAGAAGAATCAGCAGCCACAACATTTTGAGGTATGGTGAGGTAGTGAGCTCCAACTCAAAGGCAGCAGAAAAAATAATTCTAATAGACAGAAAAAGCTCATAGATTCTGAAGGTTACCTGATGCAGTAGGTATTTAATTGTGACAAAATGGAGCTCTTCTGGAAAAAGGTGGCAAAGTAAACCTGTACAAAGACAGGAGAATACATTCCCAGGAAACAAGCTAGTGAAAAATCATATAATACTGGTCTTCTGTGTCGATACAAGCAATCAATTCAAAATTAAACCCCTGCTTGTTTGTCTTTCAGAAATTCCATGAGCCTTTAAGAAGTGTGAGGGGCAGGCCAAATGTGATGTGAAGATAATGGGGTTGCATTGTACTTTGAGCAGCATCAGTCTAATAAGCTAGTAGCTATGGCTATGATACAAATTCATTTAATCATAATGCTGCATGGCATTTTTGCAATATTTTTAAAAATGTATCATGACAGCTTTCTATTAAAAATCAAATAGGAATGTATCAAAAATAATCAAATGATTATTTCGAGTGGTTTTTTGTTTTCTTCAAATCAAATTTATTTCCTGATAGAAGAAAAGATGAAGATGATTCAGAACCCTAAAAAATGAACCTATAATTTTCTATGAATAAGCCATGTACATAATTTACTTTTTTGGCATGGAATTGTATGTTTCATTAATTTATCTGATAACATTACCTTTAAAAAAGTTTTTACTTTATGAGAAAGATTTGGGAGGAAATTATGCTCCTTGAGTACGGTTCAACCTCAACCGACAGTTTTAAGCCCAAAATTATTCATCTAAACATGCATTACTCACCAATGACTTTGCTTTTTCTAGGATAGATCAATTTCTATTGCCTGTGACACCATTTTGACCCAGGGTGTAGGGAACTCTAACTTCTGCCCACATTTTTCCTTTAGATAATTGTCAAAAAATTTTTATTCTCATAATTTATGCCATTACCTTAATACAGAGAGTTAATTTTCAAGCCTGATTGTAATGCAATCTCAGCCAAAAATTATAAATTCGTGGAACATTACAGTTTTAGACTACAAGGCAATACACAATATATTTTGAAGTTATCAATGAAGAAAAGGATAAACATAATTATATTGCACATGCAACTTTCATTAGAAGCAGCTACTTCCATCAGTCCACAAAAATGTGTATAAACTTTACCAAGTTTTCCTGTAGCTCTATCTGCAGGCCTTTTAGGCCTGCTTATCCTGAACACATGCTACACTGTTTTCATTTTCATCAATTTTAAAAGTCAATTCAGAACCCACACCTTTTCTCAGAAGATGTATACTCCTATGATTTAAGTGCTCAAATCTCTTGTGCCAAAGGTCCTAGCTGCTCAATCCAGTTGATAGGTCAGTTATCAACTCATCAGTAACTTCATTTGAATCTTTGGTTGTTATTTCCTCAGCATTTCCATTTCAATGGTATCAATATCAACTCATTCAAAAAAACTATTTCTCCTCACAATCAGAATTTCTGGGCCCATAACCTATTAAAAAAAACTGGATGCCACCCATGAAAAATCTTACAATACCTTAACAATTGAAATAAGGGTGTCAAGTCAAACAACAACTTAATTTGACTAGCTTAATGCGTGAACTGAGTAAGACTGAGTTTACCAAGCTACATCCCATGAAAACAACAAGAGCTATTCCTTAGAACTCCATCGTGCAATTTATTTCAGAGTACCTTCACATAATAAAAAGGTATGAAGCACTGTTTGAAATTAGATATCATGCACAAAATTACCCTTACTACTCATCTATAAGCCAGATTATGAGAGATACCAACAGTTTTGATTAAATTGAACTATTTTCTACTCCACCAGGATTCATTCAAAAATGTTTTTAAAACTATCTGAAGAATTTTATGGTGCTAATTACTGTTGCACGGTTATCTGCACATATCAATAAGTTGTTCCTATTGCCAATTGGGTAAATTTTCTTAACCAATTCCAAATATATTCTATATAATAACTACTACTAGCATTTGTCATTTTTTACCATCATCTTCCCTGTAACAAATACTATATTTCTTAAGTTATGTTTCCATTTTAAATTCAGAATTTTATTTTATATTGATATATTGTCTGGATAATTAGTCTAACTGGACATGTTTATGTACCATTTATATCATCTAAAAATGTCTTTCTTGGATTGCAAATCAAGATTCTTCTGAAATTATAAATTATATTTTAATTCTCAATAAGGAGTATCTTTATGTTATTTTTACCCATATGTAAATGATTTTTTTATTATTGTGGAACTAATCTATGTTTTTGCCTTTCTTTTTGAAAAAGGGTTATTCCCGTCAATAAATAAATAATGAAAAACAGAATAAAAACGAAACTGATAAGCAGCACGAAAAATCTGACATTGCCTCAAAATAACAGTTCACTATCATCACAACATTATCTTCCCTTATCAACAGTTTAAGTTTCTCCATTCTTTTACATGGCAAAAACCAGTAAACCTCCTCCACAAACTTCTATCCTTGCATTTAAATGGAACATTTCCATAGTTGCATTTTGAAAACTATGCTCTAATTGGATTCTAACCAATTTTTTCTTTAAAAATTACTAAATGTGCATGTCATCAACTCCCACTTCATTGTAAACAATTCCTAATGCAGTAGACCTTATTTTATATCTCTTATACACTGACCTCCCTCCTCCAACATATTTTCTAGAAATCTCAATTGTTCTACCTGCATTAGTGTGTGAATAAACAAGTGCCCCAAAGTGGATAAATATACTAACTAATGATTATCTAGCATAATGATAATCATAAATTTCATATTCTTGTGATTAATCATCATTATCCTATATTTTTCACACTGAAACAGAAAAAATAGTGTAAGTAATAATTGTAGCTCTCTATCTGACTGGCTAATCAACACCTGATCTTCCAAAAATTTCACCTGTTCAAAGATTTTCTGACCCTCACACATACAGTCAGCCTTATCTTTATGGAGCAATGTTGATCATTCTCCCCCAATACACTTCCTAAAAAGCTGAATTGTTTTACCTGTTCTCGTATACACGAATTGAGAAATTAATGATTGTCATAGTCTTTTCAATTCTTGATATTCTCATTAGCTTTCTTAGGAGTAATCATAAACCGATGCTTATTACACTGACTCCACCACATGAAGAGTAATAATTGTTAATCTTTTGCTTGCTGTTTTATAAACACTATATCATCCACAAAGTTAGCTTGTTTGAAGAGTCCTATACCAACCCACATAAACATAAAACGATATTACATAAAATAAAAAAATTCAGATTTATTTTCTCAGTATCTTAATCAATCATAAAATGCATGCTTAGAACAATTCCAAAAATCAAAAATAACTTATCAGGAGTCATAATGAACATGAGATAAATGTTAAGGGAGGAATGCATTCATATTGCCAATAGCAAAAAATAATGAATATAAGCCAAAAGCCACAATAATGCAACTAGACTGAAAACGTTTCTCCATAAAAAAATACTGTTCTTTTAATTTTTTAGATGCTGATTTTCCAAATCTGACTGCTCGACTGATTGCAAATGCAGCTAAAGCCTACTCACGGAATGCAACATCCCAACTAAAACGTGCAAACTTGCAGATGGATAGTTACCATTCTACCCTGCATAAAGATTGAGTGATAAATATTACAATTTTATATGTAAGCAACTTTCAGCATGTACTAATTATGTTCATGGTTTTCCTCCTGTGCTTCTGCGGCAATAAATAATGCATAACTGTATTAACTATTCCTTTCCAACCAATTTTCTGCAATGTTATCTCTCCATAAGCTTCAGGGGAGTATCACTCTCTGTAAGTCAAGGACTTTATGCACAGTAATTAACTAATCACAAATTTAATTGATCATGCATACTGTTTCATTGAACCTTCCATCAAAATTGTCCACAGGAATTCCAAAAAAATTACACAAATCCTATATCAATCTTTCAGAATATCCTTCACTTCCTTGTCTTGCTCTTTTTGAATTCCTCCAAACACAAGTCTTTCTTTCTTCCCCTAGCATGATTCTTCCTCTGTCTTCCTTATATTTTATTTATATTATCTTCACTCCTCTTCATGCCAAAAGTCCTAATCTTAGGTTATTCTTTTGTAACAATGGAAGTTTTGGAGCCATTGAAAACTATTCTCTATTAGAGTTTTTATTGGACTTTTCTTTACACAATTATATAAGATCAGTGACACCAGCTTATGGCTTTTTGTGATTCCTTACCTAATGGAGTTCCCTTTTTTAAGGCCCCCGTTAGACTACGTCATGTGAAACTCACACTTTCGGGGTTAGGGCCACGGTTCATTTCCCTATCCAGAATTAGGCTTCACCTAATGGTCTGATTACCAGGAAATTTCTTTTATTAGGGTTTTTTTAGAATTAGGATTTTAGCATCATAAACTTTGATCCATGATGGACTACGATCTTGACGTTGTGGAAAGAAATGCGCTTCCTGTTGACTCCTAGAACTATAATTACAGAGACAATGCTAATTACCCCTCTTTGGATCACCCATACCATCCAGTGAGGTCGAAAAGTAGAAGCTAGACTAAATATAATCCAAACAGTGGCTGACAATAGTGGGAGAGCCATTTAAGTGGTGGTGTCATGATATAAACATTAATGAGAAAGACAAATACATTCTACCTCTATTAACTCTCCATGATAATAATGGTAGAAAAAAATACATAATGAATCTTGGCAACTACTGGTCTCAGCCCATTGGGTCGGATAACTGACAGCGGTAGAAACCTCCGTGGTTGTCATCACACGAAATTCTTACAAAAACCGAGATGGAATCAGTGGAAGGGAAGGTACAGAAGAGGACCGCAGCGGTTAAGTTTGTGATATTAATTTTTAGGAAGCTATTAAACATCAATTGAGAAATGGATAAAGAAAGTCTCAATTTATTATGAGATAGTGAGGTGGAAGAAGACACAGCGGTGGTTATTAGCAAGGTTATAACAGAGTAATTTTTATTGGGCTCGAGGAAAGTCAACGTGGAGTGGCTCTATTGCTGAACATGATACTGGGGATAAGGTCAACGAATATGAAGCAGGTTAGTGTTAAAATTCTATTGGTGAAATTTGTAGGAGAATTGTCAACTCTATTGGAACCACAGGTTTACACGCCATCAAAATGTCACATGGATGGAGAATTTGACAGTTTGACCTATAAATTAGATGAAGCAATTGTGATGACGATAGGAAGAATATAACCAGGATGGTTTGAGAAGGTGTTTGACCAAGTAGGGTGGACAGGTTTGATGGTATTTTCTTAGTACTCTGCAAGCCACCGCTATGGTTTTTTGGCAGGGGATGAATACGTAGCAGACTTATTTTGATCCGAATATTTTTTCCCCTAGCAAGGTCGGACAAACGTATTTTATTCTGATCCCTTATCGTTCGTGCGAAAAATGACATCTTATATCTGATCTCAATTAATCTGTCGAACTTTTGGGTCAATATATGACGTGAGACTTTTGTGTCTTAGACAAAGTAAACAAATAAATTCTGAGTGCATTATAATTGTATCGGATATCACACATTCGGTTGTCCGTCCTTATGACTCGGCTCGGAAGTCGGAGTTGTCTGGCATTCGAATGGCCGGAACCCCTTCTTACCCCCCGCGCTGCTTTAGCTGTTTGTATCTCCCTGAAATGCCTGCTTTCTCGGCCGCTGAGGAACTAACTGGCGCCTTCCACAGAAGAAGTAGTTTTTCTGGGAGGCGACCGATAGCCTAGGTCATTTGCACCATTAGGGATGGTTAGAAAAGAAAGGGTGGAGGGAAACCCAGTGTCGGCATTAGTCTACTCTTGTCGAAAGGCGCCAAGGTCCACAGTTAACGTCCCATCCGACGATCGTTGTTATTCGTATGACACCTGTTCAATATTACCGTCAGTTCTAGCTCTCTCCCCTTCCGTTATCCATCTATTTCCTGTAACACTGTGATTTCTACGGACTTTTAAGTAACAGAATGTTGTGACGAATTTACCGTACATGTACGTGTATAGTGTCACCAGGTATTACGCCATACTCCACAAGGTTAACTATTTACCACAGTTCCGGTATTACCTTCAAAACTCATTAATTTATGAATGAAACCTCGGTAGCTTAAATGGCAAAGGCATTGGGCCAAATATCGAGGGATCTGGGCTAGATTCCGGTAGAAGCGAATGCTTTTTTTACACTGAAATTCTCATAATTTTACAACAGTAGCCTGAAGTACCTTAGCAATACGTTTTCCATAAAAATACGTTGGTTACCAATATCATTAACAAATAAAAATGAAAACTCATATTGCCGTAAAAAGTTAGCACCACTTGCCCCTAAATTTGTTAAGTTTGTAAATCTGGATCCCCTTCTGCTTCAAAAAGCATGAGTTTCCAAGTCATGATTTTTATTTACCCCCCCCCCTTCCGGTAGGTTTTCACAGTTTTTTATTTGAAGTCTAGACTGTGCCAATGCTTAATAAAATCGGACTCCAGAATTATTGTCACATTTACAAAAGTTTTAGCCTTAATTTTAGTATGGAAGGAATTATTTTGAGCTAAAACTTAATTTAAAATAGTAGAAATTTCACTTCAAGAGCTACAAGAGAGTTTTTGAACCAAATCTCATGTTTATAATGTTGGGATACGTGCCAAAGTTTCTGTGAACAGCCACGTAAGCATAAAATACTTTTCGCTATGTCCAAGAGGAGAGACCAGGAGAATTTAGCACATTAAACTGTTTTCAACATTGGTTCTGCTATGCTAAAACATGTAGAAACCTATGCAATAAAAGTACTTGTTTTCTGTAATGGTCAAGAAACTATTTTTCTAAAACTAAGGCTTTCTATATTTGATAGAAACTGGGAGCTAAGTCTTCGATAAACCTTTTTCCACGATCCAACTTTTCTTTCAACGTCCAATTTTTTAAGCATGCTGATATCCCTTCCTACAAGATGCAGATATCCCTCCCTGTATGTGTTTTCGCCAACTCCAGTGTTTATGCTTGAACTCAAACAGGAATTTGTTGTCAGTTTCCATCCCTACTTCTGACGCAGAAACAATTATGTTAATAAGAATAATGCTAATTGCCAAGCCTCTGCAATCCCAAAAACATAAATTACCACTGGGCAAGGAAATAGATTCGCAGGAGAACGCCAGGGAACGGCAATGGAAGTTTCTGCGTTGCTGAGCATTGAATTACTGAATAAGGACATTTTCAGCTTATTAAATTATTTGACAATATATCCCAATTGTGCATTGGGTGATATTTCAATCTTCTTGCGGTCTATCCTGTCCAATTACACGTATTTACCGGCAGATCGTGAAAAATACTTCCCTGCAAAAATAACATGGATTCCAGCACGACACTCGGTTGTCCCTTGAAATCATCAGTGATGGCAGTTTTGGAGTGATTTCTAAGTTGATTCAAGATTAGAATGTACAATAAGTCTCTTACTTATTTCTGATTTCACTAATGAAAATAAAATCAACTCCCTTAGAAAAAACGACTCTCACTCTTACTAATAAGATATTAAGTATCCTGAATTCAGTCCTGGAATAACAGGGTGACCATCCACTTTCTAGTTTCCATCTACCGTCTTGCTCTAGATTTCTCCAACCGAAATCCCAGAAGTTTCCCAATATTTCACTTGAATTATGTCTTATTAAATAAGGCCGTGGGGGTGGACAACATACCTGTAGAACTGTTGAAATATTTAGGAAAATGCGGGAAGAAGGCCCTTTATGGACTGATTCGTAGTATCTATGAAGAAGGAATCTGGCCGGAAGATTTTGTGAGATCGGTGTTAGTTCCTATTCCAAAAAAGGCAAAGGCTACATCATGTGAGGATTACAGAACAATAAGTTTGATATCCCACGCAGCTAAAGTTATTCTCAGGATCATCAACAAAAGGATAGAGAGTAAGGCAAATCATTACTTAGGGGATGATCAGTTTGGGTTTAGGAAGGGAAGAGGTACGCGTGATGCCATTGCAGTAATGAGATCACTAATTGAGAGGAATATAGAATACAACCAGGACGTTTTTGACTGTTTTGTAGATTTCGAAAAAGTGTTTGATAGAGTGAATTGGGAAAAGTTAATGCATGTATTGCAGAAAATAGGAATGGATTGGAGGGACAGGAGACTGATCCGCAACCTGTACATGTCTCAGACTGCTCAGGTGCGAATGGGGAACGGAGAGTCTGGATGGGCAGTGTTAGGAAGAGGTGTAAGGCAGGGTTGCCCATTGTCACCGGTACTGTTCAACGTATATGTAGAGGAAATGATTAAAGAGGCATGGGAAGAACTGGAGGTAGGAATGAAAGTCGGAGGGGAACTCGTAAAATCGGTTAGGTTTGCTGATGACCAAGCATTAGTTGCTCAGTCAGCCAAGGGGTTGCAAGCATTGTTGAGTGAATTGGAGGTTCAGTGCGATAAATATGGGATGAGAATCAATATTAATAAAACCAAGGTTATGCGATTTTCCAGAAAGAAAAAGGCTAAGCTAAATATTAAAATAGGCGGGGACCAATATAGAGCAGGTAGGGCAGTTTACATATCTCGGAAGTGTTTTGGACCAATACGGTCAAAGTGGTAGGGACGTAAGGAGAAGAATTGCGCTAGGCAAGGAGGCTTTCTCAAGGAGGAGGGAGTTGATGACGGGGACGTTGAGTAGGGATGTTAAGACAAGATTCGTAAAAACTCTGACATGGAGCGTAGCTATGTACGGCGCGGAAACGTGGTCACTGAAGCAGGAGGATAGACGTAGATTGGAGGCTTTCGAAATGTGGGTGTGGAGAAGAATGGAGAAGGTGAAATGGACCCAAAGGAAAACAAATGAGGAAGTACTAGAGATGGTGGGTGAGGAGAGGGGTTTGTTGAGAGAAATCCTATGGAAGCAGGAAAAATGGATGAAAGGCGTATTGAGCGGTAGTGGAATGTTGAAGAAGGTAATAGAGGGGAGAATGTTGGGCAAGCGAGGTAAGGGCAGGAACAGGATAGGGATGTTGGACGGGATGAAGGGAGGAAAGAAGTACACCGAGATGAAGAGGGACCTGATATATATATTAGTTTGCTAGGTGGGGAGTCACAAAATGTTTATTTGATAGTTGTGTCCATCCAAAAACCTACCTTAAACGGTAGATTACCTAATAATAATAATAGTAATATGTCTTATTCCATACGACGATATTTAAACCTATACTTAGCCGAATCGATAGCTCGTAACTGATTTTGCTGGAATGTTGGGGTCGGAGTTTCACAGTCCGTCGAAAAACTTCAACCCAATGATATAATATTTTTAAGTCATTAAAATTCCCTGTGTCCAGTAAACACATGAGAAAGGCAACATGATAATGTTGATATGTTGATTATATATAATGATGAATGATTTTTACACTCTGAAATTGTTGCATTGAATTTGGTGAACCCAATGTCATAATTTATGTATGATAGAATCCTCTATTTCATAATTTATTTCGTGTTCATCAGTTTCTTTGCACCAAAATTTCAAACTCTCAAGGGTTTATCCCCATTCCTTGCACCAATTCGATATTGTGCGTAGGTCTCTAGAGTGTGCGTCACAATCCGATGGGCTCCTTATTTCCCTGTATATTACCATGTCCTCGGCAAATAATCTGATATTGTTACTAACGTGTGATCATAAGTCATTAATATGTATTAATAATAGAAGCGGCCCTATTACACTTCCGTGGGGGACGCCCGAAGTTACATCTATATATGTTGAGCACAACCCATTCATGGCTATAAATTATTTGCGATTTGACAAGAGGTTTCTAATAAAGTTACTATTTTGTCATTGATACGCTTGCATTTGAAGCTGTGTTACAATTTATTGCACGGAACTTTATCGAAGGCATTCTTACTATCCTGCAATACTGCGTCAACTTCTACATCTACATAGTACCCCGCAAGCCACCACAAGTACGTGTGGCGGAGGATGTTAGGTCACCACCCGTAATTAAGAATAAAACTAAATGCAAAACCCACAAATTCAAGCCAATATACTTCAAAAAATCGTATATTTTCATTAATAGGTATCATGATATCACAAATATTCGTATTATTCCGAAATAAGAGAATCCGGCCATTTCACGTGTTCCCCAATGAAAACTACTTTTTTGCTGTCTACCGAGATGTAAGTAATTGAGAAATGATTCGAAAGAGTTCCTATGAAAGAATTCTACAAATAAAGATCTCCAGATGAAACACTGACATCTTAAAAGTCATTGACAGATTATTAAGGAAAAACATGGCAACGCCGTTGACAATAAGCACAGCATTACACAACAATATCATTTTTAAATTATGTTAATGCAAGTTACTAATAAAAAATAAATTAACCTTTGAAAATCTTATATTAAATGTAAAAACTAACACCTACATGGTTAGCAATAAAAAAGGCAGGTATAGGATAATTAATATACCATAAATAAAAATAAAATCGGTTGGAAAGTATAACAAGTTGAATGCAAAATGATAGCAAGGAATGCATAAAGTATTTTCCCCCAAATATTAAACGCCATATAATTCACAAAATAATGGGACAGATTGCATTACATATAACTGAACTTTTACGAAAAACGGTGCTAAATTAACGGAAGGTAATCTACCGGTTAAGGTAGTTTGGAAGGACACAACTACCAGAAAAGTATCTTTTAACAAAACCCAACCTTACATCCAACTCTACAAAAAGTCCCCTTCATCTCTGTGTACTTCCATCCTCCCTTCATCCCGTCCAACACCCCCTATCCTATTCCTGCCGTTTCCTCGTTTTCCTGACATCCCCCCCTCTATTACAGTCTTTAACAACCTACTACCGATCAAAATGCTTTTCATCCATTTTTCCTGCCTCAGAATTTCTCCCAACAATCCCCTCTCCTCGCCCACCATACCTAGTACTTCCTCGTTAGTTTTCCTTTCGTTCCATTTTACTTTCTCCATTCTCCTCTATACCCACATTTCAAAAGCCTCCAATCTACGCCTAAACTCCTGTTTCAGTGACCACGTTTCCGCGCTGTACATAACTACGCTCCATATCAAAGTTTTGACAAGCCTTTTCTTAACATCCTTACTCAACGTCCCTGTCGTCAACTCCCTCCTCGTGAAAACCTCTTGACCTAGGGCAGTTCTTCTCCTTATGTCCCTATTATTTTAACCATTTCCGTCCAAAACGCTTCCGAGATACGTAAACTGTTCCACCTGCTCTAGTTTTTGCCCACCTATTTTAATGTTAACCTTAGCCTTTTTCTTTCTGGAAAATCGCATAACCGCACAAAATCGTATTTTATTTATATTGATTCTCATCCCATATCTATCACACTGAATTTCCAATTCACTCAGCAATGCTTGCAACCCCTTGGATGACTGACAAACTTAAGCTTGGTCATCAGGTGTGTGCCATGCAACACCTGATTCACTAAACACCGAACTCAATGCAACAATTTCAGAGTGTAAAAATCATTCACTTTGACCAGGATCCCGGTCAAGAAGAACGATTTTTACACTCTGGAACTGCAGCAATGAAATGCATATTGGCGGATGACCTAGTTAAAAGTTACTGCTGCGACATCTCCCGCAGTTTCTTGGAATTCCAAATTCAGGTCATGATGAAATGCTACAATATCTAGCCACACTAATTTTGTTGATGTGACAATTCTATTTCATCGATATGAATAGAGTTAATTGGCTTAAAAAAATCTTGACTCTAAAATGGCGAGATAAGAAAATAGTACCAACAAAATTATGGATTTTACAATAGAATTCGTTTCCTAACACATTAACTTTGACCTAATGAATCCTTATTATTCCATTATTTATCGCTGATTATTAAACATAGGGAAACAAATTTCGTTTGACTTATTAAAATTAACAAGATGTACATTCGCACAAATTTGAAAATCAAAAATGCATTTCTTAATGATTCTACTGGCTTAAACGCAACCGCAGTTACAATGGACAACATAGGGGGTTGCGCTAATATAACGCGTTTTACAATCAAGGCAGGTAAAGCTATCACATATAAAACTAACCAACATTACATCTTCACTGAGCAGGAATTTGGGTACTCACTGTGTATTTGTGTACATGCATATTGTGAATGTTGCAGCAATATCCGAATTTAATCAATTTTTCCGAAAGTTTTCCCGATACCTTTTATACAAACCTTGTATTTAGGACTCTGTGGGACAACTTGGTATGTTTTGCTTGCGATGCATGTGGTTACATTCTGTTCAACGGTGGTGACCTAATACCCCCCCTCCACCTTACGACCTTGCGGGGCATTGCGTAGATGTAGACAAAAATCAATTGGGGAAAATTTGATATCTACATCTTCATGACACCCTGTAAGCCATCGGTAAGAAATGTGGCGCAGCTACCACTGTCATGCATAGTATGCGAAGAAACGTCTAAGCAAAGGGGTCCTGAAATATTCTTGCGTGGGTAGAGAAATGGGTGACGGCAGCATGACGTCATTTGGAAGTTAGAGCCCACTCCTGTGTGGCGGATCTGGACGATTGGAGAAGCGGGCTTTGAAAAGGGTGACGGCAGTGTGACGTCATTTGGAAGTTCGGGCCCGCTCGTGTGTGTAGTGGATCGAGGCGATTGGGGAGGCAGGATTTGAAATGGGTGACGGCAGTGTGACGTCATATGTGAACGACTCCGAACCGCGCGCGTATTACTCCCCATTGGAGCCGATCTTCCTTATCGACCCAGGTGACTGAGGTGACTCTGAAGGGCCGGAGGTGGAGGGCGGGGGGGGGGGGAAGAGGACGAGAGGCCGGAATCAGACACTCGAATCGATTTACAATTCAGGACAAGATTAAACGCTGCGTAGACAAAAGGGATATGCCAAGGTCCATGTGTAGGTTAGTTGATAGCATATGTATTTGTATGTGTGTAAGTTGAAAAGGTTTTTTGCATGAAATATCGCATTCGCCTTTGTGGGTGTAGATTGGCATGGATTTGTTGGTTTTGCATGCGGTTTTACGAAGGGTGACGTAGCACCCCCCGCTACACGCCTCCCTGGAATAGGTTTAATTCTCTCTTAAATGTACACTGCATCAAAAATGCCGAAAGAGAAAGAGGTTCAATTAAATACTTGGCGTTAGCCTAACGACCTCTCTTGAGACTAAAGACTATCCTTACATTTTTAATTCAACTTAGAACGATCCGAAATTACAGACTTACGTTTACAACTGCATAAACGCTTTGTGGTCCAGCAAGAAAGTATGTGGCAGGGGCTATCTCAAATCGGGGGTCGACTCGCTTACGCATTAATGTTTAAAGAGCATATCTTAAGTGTAGTTCTCTTACGAAAAAAATTGTAATTTTGGGGCGAGCCAGTCCATTTCTACGAGATTGCCCTGGAAATCAAACTCCCTTCTCCATTGATCGCCACATTCCTCGGATGTAGCGTGCGTCCGGTTCCAACCCCACGTGACCCACCTACCAACGCCCCCCCCGTGAACCCCTCTCCCAGACCCAGGAGGGTGACGTCGTAATTGATTGACCCCTTTCATGAGGAGCACGGGGAAACAATCATTCTTGGGGCATTCAAAGGCCGTTCGACACTCAATGGGAGTATGGTATCGTTTACCCGCACGTGGGCCCGTGGATTCTTGACTTAACCCCCATCTAGCTACCCACCCCGCTCGTGCACTCCCCGTGGTGGTCCCCCGTGCGACTCGCTTCTTCAACCCCCAGCACTCTACTCATTGCCGTCCGTCATTAACTTGAGTCATTCCAATTGTTACCTTCCCTGCCAGCCCCGCCTGCCCTTCCCCCTTCCTCTCTTCACCGAGCGACGCCACCGCGATCGATTCCTGGAATTCCAGTGACCTATGACCTAATCACGCACTACCCCGCCCACGCCGCTGTCTCTGCAGAGATTTGGGGCCAAATGCCCTGGAATTCCGCCCAGCCCCCACTCCCGCTTCCCCGCTTGATTATCGACGGGGAGGAGCGAACACCGACGACATGACCTTTGAAGCTTGTGAAAGTCTTCATTTGTCAATGCTGTAATGTTGTGAAAAGAGGAATCTGTGCCTTCGGTGCTCGGCGTTTCGTCGATGAATGCATGTTTGGGTTAGTATATTATATATACATAATTACATAACGATTTATAGTTTTATATATATATATATATATCGATGATGCGGAAGTACTCACGAGAGCAATATAACTTTTGGACGGCACAATAGAACACAAAATAAAACGGATAACACGTAAAAGGACACTCACACTGTAGATGATTTAAGCTTTCGGCCTACTCCGAGGCCTTCTTCAGGTCAGACTCAGTCTGCAGAAATGGATTTAAATTTGCAACAACGAACTTGTATTAAATTTTGCGTAAAAAACGGATTTAGTGGCGCACGGACGTTGGAAATGTTGGAAAAGTGTTTCGGCAACGATTCTCTAAAAAAAACGGTCGTTTACCAGTGGCACGAGCGGTTCAGAAGTGGTCGTGAGTCAATCGAAGATGATGAACGCAGTGGCAGACCATTAACATCGAAAGTCGGTGAAAAAATTGATAAAGTAAAAGAAATGTTGGTCAATAACCGCAAATTAACCATCAGAGAAATAGCGGAGGACTTGAACATTGCCTATGGATCCGCCCAAGACATTGTGGTTAATGATTTGGGTTTCCGTCGTGTAGCAGCAAAGTTGGTGCCAAAGACCTCAATTTCATGCAAAAAAGAGACCGTGTTGACGTCGCAAAAGACATGATTTGCGAGGCTGAATCCGATCCCACATTCATCAAAAGGATCATTACTGGAGACGAGACGTGGGTTTATGAGTACGACACGCAATCCAGACATCAGGCAAGTGAATGGCGTTCACCAAATGAGCCGAGACCAAAAAAACCACGTCGTTTTCAGTCAAAAAAGAAGGCAATGCTGACGGTTTTCATGGATTACAACGGTGTAGTGCATCATGAATTTTTGCCAGAAGGCCAGACAGTAAACAAAGAGTATTATTTGGGCGTTATGAGACGTTTGCGTGAAGCAATTCGCCGAAAGAGACAAGAAATCGTCGCACAGTGCGTCGAGACCGTCGCACAGTGCTATCATTATTCGTAATTTTTTGACGAAAAATGCAACAAATACCATCCAACAGCCACCGAATTCACCTGATTTGGCTCCCTGTGACTTCTTTCTGTTCAATCGAGTTAAAAAACCATTACGGGGAACGCGTTTTAGCAGCCGAGAGGAAGTAATGGAAAAATCGCAGGAAGCACTGATGGACATACCGAAAACCGAATATAAAAAATGTTTTGAGGATTGGATCAAGCGCTGGCATAAGTGTGTTGCAGTCGATGGGGATTACTTTGAAGGGGACCATATAGATTTAGATGAATAAACTTGTATTTTTAATTTTCCGAATAAATTCCGGGAACTTTTTCATCAAGGTAGTAGAGCAAGAAACGGATAGAATATTACCCGTAGAGATTAAAGCAAAACCGACGAACTTGGTCATTGTTCAGGTATAAATGCCACCGGGCAACCACAAGGAGGAAGAAGTCGATAGGATGCACGATGAGTTAGATGATATGTTCGCGTATGTTCCTGCAGGAAAACATTTGATAGTGATGGAGATTGGAATGCGACGGTAGGCGGAGGACGAGAAGGCGATGAGGTTGGCTACGACGTGATGGTTTAGGCACGAGGAATGAACGTGGGGAGAAAGCAGTTGAGTTCTACAGGAGACAGGAGTTAGCCATCACCGAAACTTTGTTAATACACCACAAAAGGCATAGGTAAAAATGATGGGTGGTATGGTGGGTGAGGAAAGGGGTTTGTTTGTTGGGATAAATTCTATGAAGGCAGGAAAAATGGATGAAGGGCGTATTGAGTCGTAGTGGGATGTTGAAGAAGGTAGTTAAGGGAAGAATGTTAGGCAAACGAGGAAAGGGCAGGAACAAGATGGTGATGTTGGACAGGATGAAGGGAGGAAGGAAGAACACAGAGATGAAGAGGGACCTGATGTAGAGTGGGTTGCTGGATTGAGTTTTGTTAGGAGTCACATAATATTTATTTGGTCGTTGTGTGCTTCCAAAAACCTACCTTAACTGGTAGATTACCTAATAACAATAATATAATGCAAAAAATATATTCAAAATATAAATATTTTTTATATCTTGTAATATAAAACAGCGGGGGCGTAGGGTCTACGCTTACGTTGGGACGACAACTTGTATTAATGTATGACATGCATATATATATTTTATATATATATATATATATATATATGTATATAATATATAAATGTATTATATTATCACGACGTAAACTTAAGCCCTATGCTACGACGCTCCAAATTCGAATGATATTTCACCTTTACCTGGCTCCTTTTTTAAAATATAAAATAAATGAAAATGAGTCTCTTTCTTCCTGTGTCGGCGCAGAATCTCATTTGACCTCTATTTGAATTAAGTGCGTCGTTTAGGATCGTTCTATTTTCCGGGTGCGTGCGGAAACGTAAACCAGCAGCAATCATTTCCTATATAGCCTCGGAATACTAAAGAAGAGAAGAATAAACTATAGTTTATATATCAAGTCTCTTCTCCCTTTAAGACATTTAACTATATCTAAAGTAAACAGAGGGATTCTATATAATCCATGACAGTAAGAGGTGATGCGTTTACCTATGCATATTTACCATAAACACAGTAATCAACCCGAAGGTCGGTTTAGTAGGTGATGGTAGAGCTCGCCCGTGTACCAAGCCAAGGGCTTGTGAATAGGGGGGCCAGTTCATTTCCCTGTGCCGGTTATGGTTTCCCAGGAAGATCTGGTACCGGAAAAATCAACTAGCTTGGGTGGAGCTGCAGGTGCCCAAAGTACCTTGCCCGGGAATCGAACCCGGGACCCTCCGGTCAGTAGTCCAACGCTCTACCCACCAGACCACTGCGACCCGCTCTATGTATATAGATATACCAAAAATGTTGAGCGTTGATTTCGTCATATTTCCGTGTTATATGAATCAGGAAATCGTCAAGGCAGATTGGAAATTAAAAAATACACACACACAAGATAACAATGCTTTATAATTTTGATCAAGGGAATCTCATCTTCCGCATCAAATTAATATAATTCGTGTGTGGCGTAAGCGAGTCTATCGACCTTTTCCTCTGAAGGAATAGTTTGAAATGGTTCAGAATTCGGATGACTTAACTGTGAAATAAGGAAATTAAAGACCATTCTTACTGGAATTTACAGGAAGAAGAGGGAGAATTTAGTTAATAGTTTTTTTTGCATCGAAACCGAAAATCATATTTTGTGTGTGCCATAGATTCTAGTAATTAAGCCGCTGTAGTTCATTCCATTCTCTTTTTAAATGCCAGCCGGAATTAAATTTCCTTTGTTTTCTTTCTTGCCCTTTCGCCTTTTCAAAGTATTAACTGGAAGCAAAATGTCGAGTGTCATTTTTCGCTCACACGCGTGGACAGCAATGTGACCATTAGGCTCACTTCCTTGTTGGGCGTGCGTGGGTGGACTAGTCGCTGTCATTAATGCTATCTAACTGCCTGCAAATTAAAGCTGTTTTGCAGAGGGTCTACAGGATTATCCGGCAACCGCCATAAGGGATCTAGCGGGGGTTGTGAGGACTCCAGTCTTCGTCACAATATTCAATAAATTATAAAACTCGTTATAAATAATCTTAGATAGTTTCGGAATGTATTTTAAATGATTAGATAAGTGCATTAAACCTCATTCTCCGGGTGAATAATTTTCATGCTGTTAAATTATTTAATTTTAATGCAAATTATCGTATAATTCCGTTGAAAGTTACTGTCTCCACATCTCCCGCAGTCCTCTGAATTTGTATCAAACCAAGTGAAACCATGCCAATGAGTGAATCATTGATGATTTTCAATGTGCTAATGCGACAGTAAAGTTGGCAAAGGCAATGCAAAAAAATTATAACTTATCAAACCCGTTTTCGATAAATTTATTTATTACAAGTTATTTGATTTCCCAAGAACTGAGACAAATTGAAAATTATAATCTTATTTTCATTGCGAAAATGAAGAGAATCATATTCGCAGGGCTGAGACTTATATCGTCCCTCTCACGGCTGCCTCATGGGAAAAGGTCGAGAGCCATTTCCCTCCCAGTCCCATGTCGCATCTGGATGCTGCCTTCTCAAGAAAATATCCCCTCGATCCCTACGCCATCAAATTCCCCGAACGCGTTTCCTTCGCCCACTCAATCCGCGCCCCGCGGGGGAGCCGCCGCAGGCACCCCCAGCCCCCTCGCCCAGACTGCACCACCGAAAAAAAGTCAATCACCGCAGTAGGCGGCCGCCCACACCCCTGCAGACGCCGCCTCCGCAGACGGCGGCCGGCCACCACATCCGAGCGACGCAGACCACATAGACGCCGACACAGACGTAGGCAGGAATGACGTAGGTGTGACGCAGGCAAAGGCGAGGCCAATCGGTAGTGACGAGGGGCGTGGCTACGCTATCCCGAGAGAGCGGTAATGTGCGTCTTCATGGAGTAGGCAAACGCGGTGTGGGGGTGGCGTCGTTTGCGACAGGGGGTGCGGAGAGGGGGTGTGGCACGGCGGGAAATATAGGAGGATGAAAAGCGGGCCGGGAGAGGGGCTGTGGGTGCCAAGAGCGCGGCAACTGTTCTGCGAGTGAGCGAATGCCCACCCGTGCACCTTAGGGTGCATTTTGGGCCATTCTGGGGCGAGGAGCGGGCGCCCTTGCAGATAATGGAATCTGATTAGGGTCCGCCCGGTGGGGTTGACATTATTGGCGCACCAAATCATTTTTCGAGGTTCTCTTCCTCGATGTTCTTCTTTTCTCTAATATTTTCACGCGCGCGTATCCATCTATCAGAAAAAACAGCGTTTAAGAAGCATAAAATGGTACCGTCCACTTCAAGTAACATATTAAATGGTCTTCTAATTGCCTTTTTAAAATATGTGTGACTGTCAATCTTTGCTAACCCCCTCTTTCAAAAAATATTTTCGCTCACGCAATGAAAAGAAAAAATGTAATTGTTCATTAAATGAACATGAACTTCCACAAAGTTGAGCCTGAAACAATAGAAAGCAAAATATGTAATTGTTCCAAAAAAATGGTTGAACATCAACTCTAAATCTACAAAATACCCTGCAAGCCGCTGCAAAGGGCGTGTGGCGGGGGGGGGGGGGTGTTAAGTCACCACCAGTTGAAACAGAATTAAATCACATTAAAAACGAACTAATTCATGCCAATTCACGCCCATAGAGTAGAATACGATATTCATATAAAAACATTTTTAACTTATACGATAGTAAATACATATACTATCAACTAAGATACCCTTGCGCCTACGAACACACCTTTTGTCTAAGCAGCGTTTAATCTTGCCCTGACTTGTACATCGAACGTCTTTGCTATTTCAATAATGACTTCTATTTCTTACTATTATCTACATCTACTCAATATCCCGCAAGCCGCCTCAAGGGTTTGTGGCGGGGGGTGTTGGGGTACCACCCGTAATTTAGAAAAAAACAGCGTGCAGAAGCGACAAATTTATAGTCTACAAACCAAACATGGCATACAATCATGCAAGAACCCTTTCACCCCACACAAATGCTAACCCACAAACTACCAACTAATACACACATTCACCTACAGTTACAGGTAATAGCTTTACAATGTTTAATTTTGTTCCGACTTGTAAATTAAATGTTTTTATTATTTCTAAATTGACTTCGGTTTCTTACTATTATGATTACTGATTTTCCTGGGAAAGAATGAGTATTTGAATTTATCTGTGTTGGATTCTATCTCCCTTATTTTATCTTTGTGGTCTGACCTACCATAGCAGTGTGGGGCCATTATAATTCCTTTAGTGTCATCGTTAAACTCGCTGGTTCTGAATCTTTCTACAAGTCTGAGTCTCGCTTGTTCTCTTCGTATTTCAAGGGGCTACCAGCCTAAATCCCCTAAGAGACTTGTTACACTTGTGTTCTTGTCATATATATTTTTCACGAATCTGGCGGATTTTCTCTGGACTTTATCTGCTTCTTTTTTTCCAGATTTTCTCCCAAAGATCCTAAATATTCGCGGCATATTCCAAATGTGGTCTAACTAGAGAGAAATGGCACCTCTCTTTGAATTTCTCATTACATTTCCCCACCACCAGAGAGATAGATTCCAATACAAATAGATTCAAATACTCATTTTTCCCCAGAATAATCAGAAATCATAAAGTCAGAAACCGAAGTCCATTTAGAAATTTTAAAAACATTTAAGTTAAAAGTCGGAACAAAATTAAAAATGCAAAGATTGTGCAGGTGTATGTTTGTTGGTATTTGTGGGTTTGCATGTGTGTGAAAGGGTTGGGGCGAAAGGGTTCTTGCATGAATGTTTACCATGTTTGGTTTGTGGGCTATAAATTTGTGACTTCTGCATGCGTTTTCTTTTCTAAATTACGGGTGGTGCCCTAACACCCCCCGCCACACGCCCTTGCGACGGTTTGCGGGGTATTGAGTAGATGTAGATGTTTCCAATCGCGAGGTACTGAGCCATATTCTATCGATTTTAGGAAAACATCTCCTAAAAACGGGGCAATGTCTTCGGCTAATTCCTTTCATATTCTAGCAGGTATTTCTTCCGGAACAGGTGATTTTTTTGGTTTGATGCTACGTAGTAGATGTTCTATTCCCTTCTTGGCCAGTGTTATATCGCTCATGTGTTCCTCGGGTGGGTGTGGAGGATCATTTGGTGCGTTTATGTTTTCATTGTAGACGATCTGGAAAAACTTGTTTAAAATGCTTGCTTTTTTCACGCTGTCTGTAATAATTTATCCGTTTTCCGTCTTCAAGGAATGTGCAGTTGGACGTTTACCCTGTATTTCCTAAACTTAGGACCAGAATGACTTTGGATTTTCCTCAAGATATTCGCTTCGCATTTTAGATTTAAAAGAGCGTAGAACTGTGCGCATGATACTTTTTGTTTTACTACGACATTCTTTAAGTTTCTCTTTTGATGTATTTACATAAACAATATCGTTACTTTTTAAACTCTTTTTAAAATTTGACTGTAGCCTTCTTTGCCTTCTTAATGCCGATCTGACTTCTCCGATGTACCATCTAGGTTCCTTTCTGTCGCATATGATTTTGGACGGGATGTACGTTTTCATTCCTTCGCGTAAAATATTTAAGAAATATTTCCAGGTGTTCTCTTTATCGGTTGTCAGTGTTTTTGTCTTGTATTCTGGCAATTCTTTTTTCAAATATTCTCGTAGTCCGTTAAAATTCGCCTTGTTGAATAGATATATTTTACGCTTTCCTTCTTTTTATTTTCACGAACTTAGTTTTTAACTCTACAAAAATAATCTTATAGTCACTTATTCCGTGCATTATTTCAATGTCTGTCACGATTTCGGGCGTAAAAATCGCGAAGATATCAATGCTGCATGCTGTGGCCCGGTGTGGACGATTTAACAATTTGTTCTAAAGATTGTTTTGTGAATATATGAAGGATGAATCCCTATTTGAATCTTGGGATGAATCTCTATTTTTGGCGGATTTTCCTACGCATTACTTGTCCCAGTCAATTGACGGTATTTAAGCCCACGGTCAACTAGTGGATCCCATCCTAATTCTTCCAATAGTATCGTGACACTGCTACCTTCATTTCATAACAACTTTCAACAAATCTAGCTGCTCTACGTTTCACCCGATCTTGTTACAAAATGAAGGCTACTTCAGGGGGATCCCATAAACTTGCCTAGTCAATGTAAGGCCTAATTAACGTGAACTAACAAAGCTCCTTGACCCTTTCATTACAATTCACAAGTATTCTTTTTATGAATCCTAAGTTTTTATTAACCATTCCGCAAACTTCACGAATATGTTTTCCCCAGGACATATCCATAGTTATCGTTACACCCGAGTATTTTACCGATTCCACGTGTGTTATGGTGATTACCTGTAGAGTGTGTTTTCTGATGAAATATTTTTCTTCCAAAAAATTTACAGAAACAAATTTATTCAAATTTAATTCTAGTTCCCATGTCTCGCACCACTTCTGCATTGCATTTAGGTCGTTAGCTAGTGATACTCTATCTTCATGACTCGATTTTCCCCTACATATAACGGCATCATCAGCAAATAGACGAAGTTTAATGTAATTCTGAGACCCGATGTCATTAATGTATTAAAGGAACAATAGCGGACCGATAACACGTCCTTGTAGGACACCCGGTGTTACGCTTACTTTGTCCTATGATACACCGTCTATTACGACCGTTCGCTCGCGGCCTGTTAAAAAGTTACTACACATTCATCAATCCCATACTTCCTAACTTTTGAAGCTACTTTTTATGAGGGACTTTGTCGAATGCCTTTTTAAAATCTAGAAATATGGTATCGACCTGAACGTTATTTTCTCCCGGCACCAAAATATCATGAACAAAAAGTCCCAGTTGAGTATTGCAAGATCTATCCTTTCGAAAACCGTGTTGATTTTGTGATTACCACGAATGGTGACCTAATGCCCACAATAATTACCCTAATAGCCACACGACCCTGCGTAGGAATTCTGGTTATTATATAAATGGAGATTAGAGAAATTTATTTTGGTCCGAATTTTGTGCTCCCTGTCATCGGAAGAATAACGATTCGTCGTTTTTACATTCTGTCCCTCTGGACCTACCTACTATACACACACCATGACCCTGTCCACCGGCCGTAGGCTCCGCAGGTACCCGCTTTTCCCCTCCCTCGAGAGGGTTATACATGTAGCCAGCGTGCGTCAGCCGCCCATTAGCGGACAGATGGCCTATTAGCCGCGTGACTCAGCGATGAGAGAGCACTTGGGAAGTTTTCTTACAAAACTTTTGTCGGTCCCCAACGTCGGCGACCAATGACGGAGAATTCCAAATTTCAGCGACTCTCCGAATATTCAAATATACTCTCAGTAAAAAAAGTCGAGCAAGAGAGAGTGAAGAGGACGGACATTTCTAACTCTCCACCTAACCATAAACACAGTAATCAACCCGAAGGTCGGTTTAGTAGGTGATGGTAGAGCTCACCCGTGTACCAAGCCCAACGGCGTGTGAATATTCACACATCAGGGTAGGGGGGCCAGTTCCTTTCCTTGTGCCGTTTATGGTTTCCCAGGAAGATATGGTACCCGAAAAATCAACTAGCTTGGGTGGAGCTGCAGGTGCCCAAAGTGCCTTGCCCGGGAATCAAACCCGGTACCCTCCGGTCAGTAGTCCAACGCTCTACCCGCTAGACCACCGCGACCCGCTTCTCCACCTAACATACAATCAATATTTTACCATTGACTTTTCAAAAGGTACCCCTACACCGATTTCAAGTGTGTATTTGTGTTTCGAATACAACTTCCTCTGTAGCCTTAAAGCTCATCTAACCCCACCATGGTTCGATCGTGGTCTTTTGCTTTCGTGTTTCGTTTTCTAGGAATAAAGTTTCTATTCAGTGTCTCATTAAACCTAAGAAATATTTCTATACAGTTTCAATTCCAGCAATGTGCGTTTTCGTAATAAATAATTTAGTTTTTCCCAGGATATTCGCCAAAACACTTGACGACTCCCTAGAAAAAATATACCCTTCTTCTGGGTTTTCCGATTTTATTTTCCAACTAATGCAATTCGACAAAAATGGCTGTGTGGGATCTCTACGGTTGTATCTCAATGTGTGTGTGTATATAAATAATATATAATGTTTGGTGGTGAATTTCTTTAAAAGATCCACGGGATTCGTTTACAAATTAGCGGGAGTTGACCTTGAAGTAGTTGATACGGTGAAATACCTAGGTGTTATATTCACTAAAGACTTAACTTGGGGGACCCATATACGTAAAGTCTGCGGACAAGCATATAAAAAATTAGGATTTATTAGACGCATTGTCGGCAGATGTGACTCCAAGGTCAAGGAACGTTGTTACCAAGCTCTTGTAAGGCCCCATTTAGAATATGCATGTAGCGTATGGGATCCGTGTGAAAAAGGCCTCATTCGGGAAATTGAGAAGGTACAACGCCGGGCAGCTCGTTTCGTGGAAAACTGTTACGATAAAACGAAAAGCGTCACTGAAATGCTTATGGAGTTGGGATGGGAATCATTGGAAGAAAGACGACTCAATGCTAGGTTAAACTTACTAAATAAATTCAGATCCGCATGTTTCAGCACCGAGGTCTCGAAAATTATTCGCGCTCCAACATACATTGGTCGCTTGGATCATGTGTACAAAATTCGGGAAATAAGATGCCAGGACTAGCAGACTCAAGGACTCCTCATTCCCACGGACAATACGGGATAACAACTGTAGGGTTACACTCGTAGATAACAAAAATGCCACTTGTCACCCTCGGCGTCTAGGTAACAATTAGTTATACTCAATTGCATTCACTTTCATTAACCTCCTGTGTGTTGTGTCAAAACCCTTCCCGCATGCCCGCATTGGAATGCCATTAAGTAATGTATTGCTGTTTACAGTATTGTTTGCTCGGCTTTTGGTACCCTAAATTTCCCCTTCCATCCCTTGTCTCTCCGTGGGGGAGCCCTCCTACCTGCAGCGTTGTGCCAAATTTCTCACCTTGGGTAGGAGAGCGTTTTATGTTGCACGTTCTTGTGGTGGTAGTATTTCACCTTGCTACTTACTTAAATCTACCTTGCACGTTCTCGGATAAATTTCTTGCTGCATCCGTAGATCCAATTATTTGTTATAATTAAGCATATGTACTTGCATGCTTGTGGATTGAAGGGGGGTAGATGTGTATTTGCATGCGTGTAAAATGATATGATGTTTCTATGAATGTATGCACTACTGTGGATTTGGGTTTGCATGCATGCGTTAGTTTTGAATGCAGTTTTTCTTTTTTCCTTTTTTTTTTGGGTGGTGACCTAACACCCCCCGCCACACGCCCTTGCGGCGGCTTGCGGGGTATTATGTAGATGTAAATCACTGCATCATCGGCAAATAAACGTGTCTTACTAGTGACTACGGAGTCAGTGTTGTTAACCTAATTCAGGGATAAAATAGGTCCGATTGCACTTCCTTCGGGAAAAACTGAAGTAACAGAAGGGATTCTCCAGGTTCTAATCCCGGAGGCGGCTGATATTTTTCAGTGATATCCCGATCCCTACTTGAGATGCTTTGTACAGAGTACTTTGAGTGAGCACACCGTTCGTCCTTCGGATGAGACGTTAAAGCTGTGGACCCCTTGGCGCCTTTCGTAATGAGTAGGCTAATGCCGACGCCGGGTTTCTCTCCACCCTTCATTCATCCACTCAGTGCATCCCTAATGGCTCAAATGACCTTAGCTGTCGGTCGCCTTCCCTTATACTATTAATGTAATGAATCCCCCACCTTTCCTCACTTCACCCCCAACCCCCTCAACCCTTACCCTTCCCTCATGGTGCTACACCCCCTGCCACACACCTTTTTGGTGGCTCGCAGGGTACTTATGTAGATGTAGATGAATCCCTTGATTTTTGTGCTAATTGCCTGGTGTGGAGTCATCCGAAGTTTGACATTGACTTGCAGGGGTACCACGCAGACGTAGGATTGGCGCGTACCCTTTTAGTTTGCCTCCGCGGTACCGAGTCGTCCAGCGCAACCAGTCTCGTGTTTATTTTCGCCCTACGAGAGAGGAGCTCGCGGGAAAGCACGGAGTACGCTCGCTACGAGGCGTACAAGAGGGAAGATTCCAACAACACGTCACGCCCGAAACAGAACCGTGGGTATTGGAGCTTGGGGTCAAGTAGGTTGGAGGGAATGGACGAGTGTTCCGGGGATGCAGGAGCCCGCGGGTGTGGGGGGAGGAAGGGAAGGAGGCGGCGAGCGTAGTGGCCGTCGTCGGGCCGGGCTGAATACGGAGTAGTCGCGGGGAATGTAGGGCCTCCACCCGGGAAACGGATCGATACGACTCGTCTGGGCGTGCTCTCGCGAAACCCCGGCGTCTGCCACGGGGGGTTGGGGTGGGGCGGCGGAGGCGGCTGGTGGGGATGCAGGCAGTGACGGCATGCGGCGTGTGGGCCAGCTCCGTCAGGCGGGGTGGAGCGGGGCGGGCCGCCAGAGGCGTGGCCACCTCTCTCGCCAGGATGCCATCGAGGTGCTCATCCTCTGTGCGGTGCCCAGCTTCGAGTTGTTCATGGTGCGTGGTCTGAGGGTGGCTCGCCGGCAGGTGCTGGCTGGCTGTGGATGAGGCGAGGGAGCCGTCCCCTCCCGCCGCTGCCGGCAAGCGATCCCCTCGACCGCCCGCGGGCCTGCAGCGTAAGGCGCGCAGAGGGGACTGGAGAGCGAGTGAGGGGAACAAAGGGGGCAAAGTTTAAGTGGGGCGCGTATTGAGAAGGCGATGCCTTCATGCCAATCCATATCTTTCGCGGAGTTCACTCTTCCGCGCGCACATCGACGCCTTGGTCTCCACGGTTGGGGCTAGTGGAAGGGAGTATTGGGGCACGCACTCTAGAACATTAGTCATGGAACTGAATGAATGACATTCGCATGGGAATGGAATGGCTTGTGTAATACAGGGATTTCCTAATGGATGCAACTGGTGCTAAACCGTATTCTTATACTACTTCGAACTTCAAGAAATTATCCTGAAAGTTGAAGCGAGGAAGTTCTATTTATACATGCGTTCATTATATATAAATTTTTTATAATTATAAGGTAATTTATCTGTTAAGGTAGGTTTTGGATAGACACAACTACCAAATAATTATTTTGTGACTCCTAACAAAACACAATCCAGCAACCTATTCTACATCAAGTCCCTCTTCATCTCTGTGTACTTCTTTCCTCCCTTCATTCCGTCCAACATCCCTATCCTATTCCTGCCCTTTCCTCGCTCGCCCAACATTCTCCCCTCTATTACCCACTACGACTCAATACGCCTTTCATCCATTTTTCTGCCTCCATAGGATTTCTCTCAACAAACCCCTCTCCTCACTCACCCTTTCCAGTACTTCCTCATTTGTTTTCCTTTCGGTCCATTTCACCTCCATTATTTTCGCAACCCACATTTCAAAAGCCTCCAATCAACGTCTATCCTCCTGCTTCAGCGACCACGTTTCCGCGCCGTACATAGCTACGCTCCATATCAGAGTTTTTTCGAGTCTTTTCTTAACCTCCCTACTCAACGTCCCCGTCATCAACTCCCTCCTCCTTGAGAAAGCCTCCTTCCCTAGCGCAATTCTTCTCCCTCCGTCCCTACTACTTTGACCATGTTGGTCGAATACACTTCCGAGATACGTAAACTGTTCTGCCTGCTCTAGTTTTTGCCCTCCTATTTTAATGTTTAGCTTAGCATTTTCCGACCTTGCGGTATCCCCTTGAGGTGCTCTTTCTCTTCAAACATTCCATATCCTCCAATTGCGTTTCCCACCATGCTTCTTTTGCTTTATTCGTGCCAGTCTTGATAATTTATTTTTTATTATACAAGATTAATTCCCATAAAATACTCTCCAACTCTCGAATCATGACGCCCTGATATGTGTATTTTTATTCATTTTAATTTAATTAAGCCAATTCTACGGTGTGTGGTAGGAGGGGAATACACACCAGACTAATTTTGACACGAATATGACCCTAATGCGGTCGGACTATGTTATTCTGATCCATTATCATTCGTGGAAAAAATTACATCTTAAATCTGTTGTACACTTGATTCATATAATTTTATTGATATGATGTCTCCGGCCGTCGTACGATGGAAGTAATAACACATTTTCAAAATCACTGCTGAAGAGGCCTCCTTCCAATTTATGCAAAAGCTTCAATATGTAATTTAAACTTCGCTTCGCGAGTGATTCCCAGCCCAGCTGCTCTACCATATTGGATATGTTACTAATTTTGTCATTACAACATTTTCAAACCGAGCTCCTCTACGCTGCACGCGATCCTATTCGGAAATTAATCCAACTTCGTGAGGATCCTATATACTTGTAGCATATTCTAAATGAGGCCCAACTAGAGTAAGATAACATTGCTCATTGACCTTTTCATCACATTTGCCCAGAACTCTTCCAATAAATCCTGATTTTTTTTAAGTCTGTCCACATATTCTCCGCATATGTTTCACCCAGGAGAGTTCGTAAATTAGGGAAACGCATAGGTATTTAATTTTGTATACAAATTTAATTTCGGTGATCCCGTTGCATTAGGCGTTCGGGAGAGAATTGTCTTTTTCGAAAAATGTAACACCATACACTTTTCTAAATTTATATCTAATTGCCAAGTGTCGCATTAGCGTTAAAAATTAAGGTCATGTGATAAGTCTTCTCTGTCTTCAGAATCACGAATATCACGGTAAATCACACATCGTCGGTAAATTAACGTATCTTAACGTAAATTAGGAACAAAGAGGTCCGATAACACTTCCCTGGGGATCACCTAATGTAACTTCTACTGCATTTGAGCTAACTCTACCACTCATTGTTATTGGTCACCTAATGTGTTTGCAATAATAACGGCCCACTTCTGTAACGTAAAAACCCACTCGTATATCGTATATTTTTTGACCGCGCGACCTTGACAGCCAGGCTTTAACAACATATACGTTTTCCCGCTGATAAAAGAAAAGCCCGGAAAGGAGACGCAATGGCGAAGATAGTATTCATGCGAATCATCTAACTCTCTCCTCTTCCCCTCCCGAATTTTTTTAAATTTCACTTCTTTTTGTGCTTAGCCCACGAATTCATTCAGCAGTGTGGACGTAAACAAAATCGATTGGCGCGCGCGCGCGGCCGCGTACGCTTTTGCCGCCCTTAGTTCCCCACGCCGAAGCACACACCACGACGACCGATGCGAGAGCCTCCCTATTCCCTCCCTCCCGCTCGCCCGGCCATTACACACGCTCTTCTCTCCCGCCACGCCGCGCCGATGCGAGTTTCCCGCCAACCCTCTTCCCCTCCCGGTGCCGTCTCCGCCCCCCCGGCCGTGAAACAACCCCCGTACCGCCTTGCCGTCCAGCCCCCCTTGCCACTACAACATCCCCGCCGCACTCTATTCGCTGCGCGCTCCCTCCGTGCCTCCCCCTCCTTGGCCAGATTTTTCCACGCCGGCGGCTCGTCGAGGACAATGTCCCCTGCTATCCTTGGCCGTGAGGAAATAACCCCGAGTTCTCAAAAATATTTAACTGCCCAAGAGGTGCTTTAAATCGAGATTAAGAAAACCGCGTCCAATGGTCACAAACTCGGGGTAAGGCGCGACAACAAGCAGTGAATCGTCGCTAATAGATGTCGCTCGATAGTAGGGAAGGAGAGGGGGGGGAGGATTGTGATGGGAAGGGGAAGAGGCGTCATCGAAATTTAATGTCGTTGCCCGCGCCTGCAATGCCGCGGTGTCTGGAAACCTCGAGCAATTTCGAACCGGCGAAACTACCCCCCCCCCCCCACTCCTCCCGTCCGCACCAATCTCAACATTCACCCCCGCAGTCCCCTTCCCTCCTTTCGAACGGATATTTTCCCTCTCCATTTCCCCCTCTTATTATTCTCGCACGCATAATTAGCGTCGCAAGTTGACGCTCGACTCCGGACCACTTCTCTATTAAATAAAATTTCGCCCGATTTATTTCGCCCTCTTCAAGACTGCGGTGAGCTTCGCACGCTTCTCCTTTGACGGATTTTACCCAAAGAGAAAAACAGCTTCTAGGGAGTCATCGGATATTGTAATGTTATCATGTTGTATTGTTATGTCATCAAGTTATCATATTATATTCGAGGAGGAGGGTGGATAAATTGAGGATACGCATTGCCTGTTAAAAAGTATGTGCAAAATAACATGGGGGATGGGGACCACACCGCTGTGTGAGTAATCAATGGGTCGTAATAATGCCGAGTCATTTGTGACGGAAGGCCGGGGAAAACCGCTCGTCAGGAGAAAGCTTAAGTTGGCAACGCGGCCACTGAAGGTCGTCGACGCTCGCCCCTCTTCGCCGTGTGCCCCTCCGGGCCCATACCATCCCTTCACTCTCGACCTCTACAAATTCCTTATTTTCTCGTCTCGCAGCCTTCGCGAGTATTTCATGGTAAAACGTAACCATATGCTGAAATACCGATTCAATATGTTGAATGTCTTCAATGACTTCAGTATTCATTCACGACTTCTTAAGAAATCGTAAGAAAATAGTAGTCAACGATGCTCAACGGATAAAGATGCAAATTCGGGCGTTCCTCAGGGAAGCGTAATAGATCCGCTTCTATTCTTAATATACATTAATGACTTAAACGCACAAGTTAGTAGCAATATCAGGTTATTTGCTGACGACACGGTGGTATACAGGGAATAAGGGAGGCAACTAGATTGCCAGCTACTCTCTAGAGACCTGGACTCCATCTCGGATTGGTGCAAGGAATGGGTATTAATACTTAATGTAGGCAAATGGTTTTGGACCAAAACGATCAAAGTAGTAGGGACGTAAGGAGAATAATTGCGCTCGGCAAAGAGGCTTTCACAAGGAGGAGGGAGTTGATGACAGGGACATTGAGTAAGGATGGGTTTGCATGTATTTGTTGGTTTTGAATGTGGTTTTTTCCCTTTTTGGGTGGTGAACTAACACCCCCCGCCACACGCCCTTGTGGCGGCTTGCGGGGTATTTTGTAGATGTAGATGGATGTTAGGGACAGATTCGTAAAAACTTTGACATGGAGCGTAGCTATGTAACCGAGATAACTATGTAATCGAGAAAACCTGGCAAAAAGATTTAAATAAAGTCCAAGGAAAATTCGCCAGATTCCTCATAAATTGTTATAATAAGAGCTCGAGCGTGACAGGTCTCTTAGGGGATTTAGGTTGGGAGTCGAACAGCGAGACTTACAAAGAGAATAACAAATAGAACAAGCAAGACTTACAACTTCAGGGTAGGGCTCCACCTTGCGGAGCATTAAGTAGACGTAGATGAGGCACAGAAGTAACAGCAGGCGCGCACGTAGTCTCAGGTACGGTCCAACCGCTTCGCAGGAGCGAACTCGAGCACGTCCTTCCTCAACAGAAGCCAGGTGTAGTCTCGGATGTACTCGGTTGTCTCAACGATTAGGATTCCTTGCAATGGCATGGAGAACAGGGCCCCGTCCAAAACCCATTTTGACTGCACGACCCTTGAAGGCGGGCGTGGTAGATGGCGTGAGACATCGGGCCAGCTTATATACATTAATGATATCACCAGTTTTATATAAAGAAGCAAAAGACTCTTTACCGACGATCTTGTAACATTCAGGGAAATAGCGAATGACACAGATGGCGAATCACCATAAACTGACTTAAACAAAATTTTAAAATGGTGTGAAGAATGGGGGCTGGAATTGAAAAAATGTACCGTCTGGCATTTCTTAAACAACAGAAAACACAAACAAACCTTACCAACTTAAACAAGCAGAGGTGTCACTTACGCACGATTTGTGGAGGGGCCCTAAAAAAGCTGCCATTCGTCAAATGTGGAGTCAGAAGGTGTAGCGACGAAGAAGTTAAGGAAACGTGCTATTTATCTTTAGTAAGGCCTCACATTGAGTGTGCGGCGAGCGTTTTGGATCCATTAGAAAAACATTAATCACAGCATTGAATAGGATACAGAGCAAGGCCACTAAGATCGTGAAAAAGTCTTAGTAAAGGACACAAAGCGTCACAGATTTAATACAGAAACTGGGGTTGGAACCTGAAAATATGCGAAGACTCACTGCTGGATTAAACTTATTACAAATATATAAAGCGTGTGGTTTTGCATCTGACATAGGAGATTTAATTAGGCCCCCTAATTTCATTGGAAGGGCCGACAATTGCTACAAAATTAGAGACTGTCAATCGGATAGATTAAAGCATTCGTTTGTTTTCCATATTATTCGCCACAACAAGATACAGGGAACACTTAAGAAAATAATATGTAGTTATTGTCGGAAATGGGGTTTACAAGATTAAATTCCCAGAAAAAAATTTTCTGTGAACACAAAATAAATTCAAATCTGGCATCCTAACGCCCCCCGCCGTGCCATGCGCCCTCTATTCAGGTGGGGTGTAGGTGAATGTACGCAATGCCTATTGTATTTGTGAATTATCCGTTCGGAATACGTAGAATGCTAACCGGTAATAAGGGTCTGAATTGCATTTTCCTGCCCTCTTTTAACGTTTTTTCTTGTCCTCTTCGTGTAGGCATAGGAATAGCTGCTAACCATGTTATACTCGAAATATATGTAGGCATATTGGCCTACCACCTCCTGCCACACGCCCTTGCGACGGCTTGCGTGGTATTTTGTAAATGTAAATTTTTGACTCATGGGAGAGTAAGAAACCCGGCGTAGGGTTCACGTCGCCCATTCTCTCCGAGGGACCGAGATTCATAACGTTTGCTCGGCGAGCAGTGCAATGACCCTAGCGCGTTCCCCGCATGGCAAATTGAGTCCAGAAGATGATCTGATGCCTTAGCAAATAGACGTTTAGCATGAAAATACAACATGAATAATTCTTTGTAAAAATTATATATTTTCAAAAAATCCAATTTCTATTATGAGTAACATGATCCTAACGGTCGGTATACCTTGAAATATCTCTAGCTAACCATCGCTAAAGATTGAATTAGTAAAATATACATATGGCATGGGTAAAATGGCTATTTTGTGTTTTGTAAGTTAGGACTTAACAGCACAATTTTGTGTAGCGTGATGCGCTACACCATCAGAACCTACTATAACACTTTGAGAAAAAGCTAATAATCCATGTTACAAGAGAAAAATGAGAATGGCATAAAAAAATGGGATAAAAAAAAGGAATAGGATAATTCGATGGACTTGATGGAAATATAATTAAAGCGGACAGGGAAGGAAAAGTTCCTCAAGGAAGACACGAGGAATTAAACGTAGACAAAATCGAGGAGGGCCTATGAAAGAAATTGCTAACGTAGGAATGTGACGAATAAATGTAAGCATTCAAATAATTTATACACCTAAGGTTTTGCATTGATGCGTTGATTTTGCATGTGGTTTTGTTCCCTTTAACAGGTGGTGAGCTAGAGCCCCCCGCCACACGCTCTTGTGGCGGCTTGCATGGTATTATGTAGATCTAAATGTACCCTCACTGACGATCTCTCCTGGATGAAACACATACGGGGAATATGTGGACAAGGTGACGAAATATTAGGATTTTTAGAAGAGTATTGAGTAAATGTGGGGAAAAGGTAAAAGAGAAATGTTATCTTTCGCTGGTTAGGCCTCATTCAGAATAAGCTACAAGTATATTTGATCTTCATAAAGTTGGATTAATTGTCGAATTGGATCGCGTGCTTCTAGCTACGTGAGTAGTTTACTATGAGGTACTTTGCCGAAGAAGTTCTTAAAATTTAGGAAAACCGCATCCACTGGAAGATTGCTCTGTCCCGAAATAAGAATATCATGAACAAAGATCGGAGCCCAGACATTTGGCCACTGTCTGAGAGTGGAATAACTCGATGCAGCAAATTCTTCAACCCGAGACAGCTAGTTTCTTGAATCAATTTATTGCAGTTAAAAGTTCTTGCGTCAGCAAGGCTGAGGTAATGCCGAGTAATGGTTTGGAAAGCGTTTGGTGCTCAATTGAAAGTCCTCAATCCAAAAGAATTTATGTATGTGCGTTTTATAGACCACCAGTCGAAAAAAGATATCTACATACTACCCTGCAAGCCGTCGCAAGGACGTGTATCGGAAAGTTTTAGGTCACAACCCGTAAAAAGGAACAAAACCAAATGCAAAATCAACCCGTACATGCAAAACTACACCCACAATGATATGTACGATCATGCAAATATCCTTTCATTCAACACGCATGCAAATACAAATGCTATCACCTAACAAATTTGTACCGAAGGATGCAGTAAGAAATGTATCCAATGGCGTGCAAGCCAGAATTTAAAAAGTAAGAAGGCGAAATTCCACTACCACATGGATATTTAAATGCGACGGTCTCCTCCCCAAAGACACAGGTAGGGAATGCGACCAAACGCTGCAAGTAACGGGAGGGTCCCCCCACGGAGATAGAGTTTATATTTAGGAGAAATTGAGACCTAATGGTCCCTTCTCCCATTTAACCTACCGTCGTATACATATTATATCAGGAATAACATTTATAATTACAAACACATTTCCACTTAAAAACATATGGAAAGACACAAATTCATTATGCATAGATTTGCTCACCGAAAATAAAAAGAAAATATATATACACATACATATAAATGTGTCGATTGTAAGGTTTTTATCCTGCATTTTGGTGATTATTATTTTTATTCTTGCAATCCGTTTTATTTTTTCTTAACTAAATCTACGTCTACTCTACTCAATACGCCGCAAGGGCGTGTGGCGGGGGGTGTTAGAGCACCACCCGTAAATTAGAAAAAAAACAGCATGCAGAAGCGACAGATTTATAATCTACAAACCAAACATGGGATGCAATCATGCAAGAACCCTTTCACCCCACACAAATGCTAACCCACAAACTACCAACTAATACACACATTCACCTACAGTTACACGTAATAACTTTACAATGTGTAAGTTTGTTCCGACTTGTAAATTAAAGGTTTTTAATATTTCTAAATTGACTTCGGTTTCTTACTATTATGATTACTGATTTTCCCGGGAAAGAATGAGTATTTGAATTTATCTTTATTGGATTCTATCTCCCTTATTTTATCTTTGTGGTCTGATCTACCAAAGTAGTGTCCTCTTCGTATTTCAAAGGGCTCCCAGCCAAAATCCCCTAAGAGACCTGTTACACTTGTGTTCTTATTAGCCGGACAGCTCGTTTCGTTAAAAACTCTTACGGTAAAACAAAAAGCGTCACTGAAATGCTTATGGTGGAAATCATTAGAAGAAATACGATTCAATGCTAGGGCGAAATTACTAAATAAATGCAGATCAGCAAATTTCATCGTCGAAGTCTCGCAAATTATTCGCACTCCATCATAGATCGGTCGCTTCGATCATGAACATAAAATTTGGGATATAGATACCAGAACTAGCAGATTCAAGGACTCCTTCTTCCCACGGACAATACGGGATAGCAACTGCAGGGTTATACATGTATATGTAAAGTACAAATTCCACTTGCCCCTCTCAGCGTCTAGGGAATGATTAGTTCTATTGAACTGCATGCACTTTCACTATTCTCGTGCTATTTGTTGTCAAAACCCTTTCCGCATGAAAGCATTAGAATGCCAATAAATCTACATCTACATCTACATAATACCCCGCAAGCCGCCGCAAGGGCGTGTGGCGGGGGGTGTTAGGCCACCACCCAAAAAAAGGAAAAAAGAATAAGGAAAAAAGAAAAAGGAAAAAAGAAACACCGCATTCAAAACCAACACACACATGCAAACCCCAATCCACAACAGTGCACACATTCATTGCAACACCCCATCATTCGACGCGCATGCAACCACACATCTACCTATCCTCACTCCAAAAGCATGCAAGTACATACGCTTACCTACAACAAATAATTCCACCCTAGGATGCAGCAAGAAACCTATCACGAACGTGATAGCAATGAATTGCTCTTTACAGCATTGCTTGCTTTGTCTCTTTATAAGTTTCCCCTTCTATTCCTTGTCCCTCTCACTAACTGCAGCGTTGGGTCACATTCCCTACTAGTCTTTGAGGGAGAAGACCGTTGTTGTATTTTGCAAGCCCATGTGGTAGTGGAATTTCACCTAATTACTTTTCAAATTATAGCTTGTACATTATTGGACACATTTTTAATGCATTCTTAGGTGCAATTGTTTATTAGTTGATAGTAAATGTATGTATTGTATGCGTTTAAGCTGAAAGGGTTTTTGCATGAATGTATACGTAATTCATACGTGGGTATAGGCGGCGGCTTGCGGGATAATATGCAGATGAACAAGCGTTAAATTACAGATTAAAGATATTGTATAAATTAGAAATTATTTTTTCCATGAACGATAAGGGAGATGAATAACATTGTCCGACCGCGGTAGGGTCATATTCGGGTCAAAATTAGTCTGGTGTGCATTCACCCCCTGCCACACACACTAGCGGTGGCTCGCATGGTGAGTAAAATAAATAAAAATAACCGTTGCGTAAATTATTGCTTCCACAAATTTAAGACAACCATCACCATGCGAGCAACAAATCGATCCAGAAGCAAAGAAAATATCCGTTCCATCAGCAGGAAAGCGAGACTCGTCTTCCCTCCCTTCCCGTGCGAAAGAATTTCAACCGGCCTTCACCTGTCCTTGGCTTTTTCGTATCTAGAGCGGTCGGTCCCTTGCAGCGGCATCGCCCGGCCCTCGCCTCGACCAGCCGCCGCCGACGGCCGTGTCATTGTCCTCGGCATCCGAGCCATCCGCCTCTCCCGCCGCATCTCCCCTCTCCTCCAATCTCTCTCTCTGTCCAGCATTCCGCCTCCTTCTCCCAGAGAGGAGGAATGCGAAGAGATCAGGCACGCATCTCTTATCCCTCTTTTGTTTATCACTCGAGGGAAGAGCTAGCTGACACATCCCTTCCCCCTCCATTACCCCACCCACGACCCCCTCCCTTCATTCCCTCCTTTTTGGAGGAGCTCCAACGAGACGTCGCGTTGCTTCGCGGGCGAAAGGGGAATAAGTCGAGGTACAGGGGAGGGTTTGACGGGCCCGTTGGCTCCGGCTGCTGTTGGGGGGGGGGGGGGGGGGCGTTGCAGAGGTACGGCCGCGAGCGGGCGGTGACCGGATGGAAGGTTGATCGGGGAGACGGTCGGGAAGAATCCCTCTCCTTGCCTGGAGGATGTGGCCGCCGGTGAGGAATGCGGCCTCCCCTCTTGCCTTTCCAGCTCCGAGGGGCGCTTCCTGGGGCTCGGGAGGGACGCGGACAAGAGGACCGCGGGGGGAGAAGGGAGAGGACCCCCTCCTTAAACCCTAGGTTACTTTCCACTCGCATGCTTCGCCGTCGCATCTCTCACGCTTCTTCGTCCGTAGGCGTCTACATCCGTCCCACCTGCCGCCACGTGTCTTCGCTTTTCCCGCCAAAATCCGACCTTGCTTAGAGGCGGCCATTTCCGAGTGCTGCTCCCTGCGTGGTCCCTCTTCGCACGGTTTCGGTGGCTCGTCGAGTAGCAGCCCCCCTCCCAGCTAGACCACAGCGTAAACTTTCGGAGGCTGTGGCTAGACGATGGGAATTCCTGCGCTGCCCACGTGGTAGGATGTGATCTTCCCTCAAAGCGAAGGAATGCGCGCGGGAACTACTTGCGAGGAGCGACTTTTGCATCCATATAGTACCCCGCAAGGGCGTGTGGCGGAGGGTGTTAGCTCACTACCCTTTGTAAGAATAAAACCTCATGCAAAACCCACTAATGCATGCCAATTAAACAAAAAGGAGGAATTGTTTTTTGTTAGTATATGTGTTTGGATGCGTGTAGGTTGAAAGGGTTTTTGCATGAATGCATACACCACTGTGGGTATAGGTTGGAATGGATGTGTTGCTTTTGCATTTGGTTTTGTTGTCTTTTACGGGTGGTGACCTAACATCCCACGCCACACGACCTTCAATTTCTCTATATGACCATATATGTCTCTCTATATCACCTCCAGGCACAGGTATTCAGAGTATTGTAAATGAAACGACCAAATTATGTTTCGCAGGGTCTGATCTTTCTAAATCACTGCTGGCTGTGCCTTATTATCCACCTACTATTAAGAAATTTCATAATGTTAGAAACCATGTGTTCTAATATTTTACGAAAGCTCAGTGCTAAAGAAATGGGCCGGTAATTGGTTGGTTTATTACTATCGACGCCCTAATTTTTTCGGCTAGCTTCCAGTCGCTAGGTACTTGGCCTTCTTCTAACGATTTTAGAAAAACAATGTCCGAAAACGGGGCAATATTTCAGCTAATTCCTTTCATTTTTTTAGCAGGTATTTCCTCTGGGCCTGGTGGTTTGTTGGCTTTGATACTACGGAGCGGATGTTCTATTCCCTCCTTGGACAGTGTTATATCGCTCATGTGTTCCCCGGGCAGGTGTGGAGGATCGTTTGGTGCGTTTGTGTCTTTCTTGTAGACGTTCTGGAAAAACTTGTTTAAAATATTTGCCTTTTCCACGCTGTCTGCAATTATTTTGCCGTTTTCCGTACAGTTGGACGTTTACCCTGTATTTCTCTGAAATAAAACTTTGGTTTTTCCACGAGATATTTGCATAGTGTTATTGATTTGACGGCGTTTTGGGCTTTTAGTATGATTCTTTTCGTTTTACTACAACATTCTTTTTGTTTCTGTTTGAATGCAATCATGTATACTGCTTCTTACTTTTGAACTCTGATTGTAGCCGTTTTTTCCTTCTTAATTCCGACCTGACTTCTTCGTTGTACGTACTATATAGGTTCCTTACTGTCACATGTATGTTTGGATGGAATGTACGTATGCAATTCTTCGCGTATTATATTAAAGAATTATTTCCAAATGTTCTCTGTATCGATTTGTAAGGTTTTTTGTCTTGCATTTTGGTAATTTTCTAAATATTCTGCAAAAATAGCTCAATGGTCGCTGATTCCGTCCATAAATTCAATTTTTTTTCACCATTTTGGACGTAGAAATCGCGAAGATATCAAGGACCTTGATGTAACAACGAAGAGTTCAAAGCGACGTTAATAATGCGAATAAGGCTCTATGCAGAATTTAAAATGTGTTGAAAAGTAGTGACGTATTTTTCATGAATGCAACTACACCAAAACTAAAAGAATGTCATGATAAAACAATGAACATAATGCAAAATTCCCAAAACACGTTCAAAATTTTAATTCAACGCGAACAGCTTGAGGAAGATCCAAAGTCATTTTGTTCCTGTTTAAGAGAAATACAGGGTGTACGTCATAAACTAAACATTCTTTAAAGAAGGTACACGGCGAACCTATTACATGCAACGTGAACGGGTGATGTTCCAACTTATACGCAATGCCCCGCAAGACACCAAATGCCCTTGCAAAAGCCACAAATTTTTACAATCAACGAACAAAACATGGTACACGTTACTCCTTTTCGGGATATCAGTTTTTCGTTGTGAATATTTTATCAATTTCTCATTGATGTGGTGTGCTTTCGTGGACTAGAATTTGTGCGTGTGAAATCACCTATTGAGAGTTCTGAGAAACGATCATAGAAATGTAGCTGGAGGATATAAACAAATATTCTTTCAGGTGAATTATTTAATCCTCGATATTTGAAGATTGTGAAACTTTTAAATTCAGAGAAAAACTTCACTATCCCAAAAAAGTAAATTACCTTGCACTCTAATTCAATCTCACTCTAGTCGCCTCTACAGCTCTCCTGACACCTTAAAAATAGTGTCATACGTTCCGTTTTCATTTCCTGTGCTAGAAATAAATATCATTTATGTATATGGAATTAAGTGACTTGAACTGTAGTTTCGGTGTAAGACTAGGAAATACTATTAGCGTAGATAGGAATTTCCTGCATAGATGCGAACGAAAATCTTTTGATTTGAATGCTACCATCATTGAAATAGAATACACATTTGCCGATTTCATATAGTTCTGAGGCTCCTCGACAGATGTCGCAGTAGAGCTCAATGGCTCTTTGAGCACGATTCCTGCTCGAAGGGGGTTTTCCAGGGTAGGCCAAATGGTTGCCTACCTAAATAATGTATCACTGGTGTATAAAAAGCAAGTTGTTGGAAATTGCGACAACATTTGCGCACAATTCCGAGAGTAAGATTTCTTGGGAAAAACGAAATCCCCAGTCAAAAGCATATTGCCGTCCGCAAAACCTTTGTAAACTTCATAAGTTTTTAAATCTACACCGTGCATGGGGTATATGGAAAATTTTAAATATTATATCCCACACATATGTTCGAGATATCAGATAATACTGTTCATTTCTAATTTTAGCTAGTACACATATCAAAAATGTTATTGTGATAGTAGCGTTCTTTATTACTGTTTTCGAATTCAACATTTTTATCAGAAACTGAGTTGTGAACGTAACGAATTATAGATTTTAGTTTCCTTTGCTGCTCAACATTCCCAGGGTATTTTTTTCTTTTTCCCGTTTCCTTGCTGTAGTATGTCCTCATTGGTTCATTTTGGCGGGACAGAAATGATTTTTCTTATCAAAACATTTGGTGTTTCCACTACGCCCAGTAAATGTACAATGAATCATCTTCCGCATACAAAGAAAATAGTACCTAATGTAATAAAAGTATGTTTTTACTAAGTCAGAACATGATGAGTTTTATCGTTAATATTATAATTTTACATGAATTATTAGTGTAATAAAGGTTACTATCAAGATGAAAGGTATTATTTAATGCAAATATATGATGGTTGTTCGACGTGACGTTACCCGCCAAGCGGAGGGATATTCCAATCGGGGAGGGGAGAGAGTGTGCAGTATATATAAGGAAGTGCAGAACTACCTCTTGTCATCTTACAGTTGGAACTGTTCGGTTGTGTTGTTGAGTGATCAGTTGTTACAGTGTTTTTTGTGCATCTCGACGGCTCCTGTTATAATGTTACGGAGGAAGGTACCTAGCCTCATCGATAGAAATAACCCCAGTGGCAACTTTAATCAGGATAAAGAAAGATTGGGTGAGTTTCCACTCCATCGCGCTCGTTTTCGCAGAACGTGTAAAAGGATGTGATAGTGACAATTCGTGTTCAAGTGTTCAATATTTACGAATCTAATGGTGCATACGGAAGTCATTGTTCACCCACAGAGGCTAGCGTATTGTTTCCAATAAAAAAACATTAGTCAGAGAATTGAACAGGGTACAGAGATAAGCTAAGATAAGTTCGTGAAAAACTAGTATGAAGGGAAACTAAGCGGCACACGCCAAAAACAGTCTATTATAGAAGCCTTTACATATGGGAAGACTCGGGACTATATTAAACACAACAATAGCAAAAGCAGGGACACACAAGGAAAAAATAGATACGCGCTGTCAAAAGTGGGGAAAACAAGATTAAATGCCCTCATAACATTGTCAAAAAGGCTGGCGTCCTCACGCCCCCCGCTGTGCGCCCTTGTGCCAAGTGGGGCGTAGGCGAACGTTCATAATGTATTGTATTTGTGAATTGTCAGTCCACAATGTGTAGAATAGCCATGTAGTGTTTGCATTGAATATGTAACTGCCTTCTTTAAATGGTATTTCTTGTAGGCATAGGAATAGCTGCCAACCATTTTACACTCGTGAAATTTGTAGTTTAGTTGCATTTTTTGTGTTCGGTCGCTTCCTTACCATGTTCGTTAGGTTGGTGGGGTGTCAGGTGCTTGAGGAAATACGTAAAGAATGGTTGGTGCACTAACACCTCGTGCCACACGTCTTTCTGATGGCCTGCGGATATTGTATGGTTGTAGAAAGGGCGTGGGCTGTTATGTCACCACCCGCAAGGGAGAATTAAGTCAATGTAAAACCGTAAAATCCATGCAATTCTATGCCCATCTATCATGTATCAATGCGAAGACTTTGACAATACATGCTGAATATGCTAAAATACACGTGTATCTTCGAACGTACCGTATGTCTCCGCTTGCCCCGACTTGTTCATCGAATCTGTTAACTATATCTGAAGTTTCTTAAAATCATGATTCGCGATTGTCCGGGGAGAAAACGAATGTTTGTATCTCTTTCGCTGGAGTCTCCATCATCCTGTCTAAGAGTTTGACATACCGAACTGTTAATATATAATTAAACCTCCGCCAGGTTTTTTCAAATGCATACCTTTACGTAACGTAAATGAATCCCTTAAATTGAAGCCAATCAGGCTTTAACTCTGTTCAGTTACATTCATATATGATTCAAAATTCCTCGGACATGAGAACATGTCTGTGTGTGACCACTACCCTCTTCACTACGTTTTGGCGGGACTTGATGATGTTTCTCATCAAAACATTTGACGTAGCCACCACTACGCCTAGTAAATGTACAAAGTCACCTTCCGCATGCGAAAAAATAGTGCCTCGTATATAGTAAGAAATGTCCCTACTAAGTCAAAAGTACGATGATTTTTAACGTCAGTTATGTATTTATATGTGAATAATTAGCATAGATAGGGGTTCCTATCACGATTAAATGTATTATTCCATGCCTATATTTGACGGCTGTCCGAGGTGACGTTAGCCCGCCAAGCGGAAGGATATTCAAGTGGGGGAGGGGCGAGATAGTAGAGTACCTTTGTGTCGCTGCGCAACCGTTTGTGGATGTGGGGGTTAGCCACGAGTGGACCTGTTGGGAATGGAGTTATCAATTGTGGACTTCTGAATTTCTCTATGTCGGATTGCTGTTGGACCCCACCTTCGAAGCATTGTCGGCTGAAACATTCAAAAGACTCGGCCCCGCAATGAACTAATATGAAACGCTAAAGCAAATAACCGGTTGTCAACTTCCGGTTAAACTGTTCAGTAGTGTTGTTAAAGAGATCAGCTGTTACAATGATTGTTGGGCTTACTACTCCAGGGATCCTTTAAAATTATTGCATAGGAAGGTCTCCAGTATCATCCGATAGAAATAACCCTGGGGCGACTTTCATCAGATAAAGATTAGGCGAGTTTACACTGCATCTCGCACGTTTTTTCTGAACGTGTAAGGATGTGATAGTGACAGTCCCTGTTCAATTGATGTATGGTTGTGTTACGATTTGAGCAGCGACTACATTAGTAATGCGTTCTGGGTCATGAGCATGAGTATATGACTAGGAAAACATTTTCTGAACTTGTTTTTTCTCATTCCAGCCATGCCTCAGCACCGTGAACCTTTCGAGTGCGCTTACCGTGAGGGCAATGTCCTTGGTAAAGGCGGCTACGGCATTGTTTATGCTGGGATACGACAAAGAGATGGACTTTCGGTAAGTTGAAGTCACATTGATGGATTTTATTTGCCTACGTCATGTTATTAGATTGATTTTGTGCTAATGTTATTGCTGCTGTGTTCATTGCAACGTGACGTCCAAAGTATTTACATACAATTTTATTTGCAAGTGTAATGACATTTAAGGTAAAATTACAGTAATTATGATAATTCTTTAATCGACGTGTATGGTCTACTGGGAATTGACTATATTTTATAGCATTGGCGCATAATTACCCCCAGGTCAAATATAAATTCGCCATATTGTGGTTTACTATACTGGTGTTGGCAGGGGCTCAAAACCCATGACGACTTTCCGCATTGATTATTACCAGAAGCACAAAATGTGACCACCGTTAGGCTGTCCAAGTCGATTTTGGCGCGCTTCTTAATGGGCTGTTATGAAACCAACCCATTCGAGTCTGCAATCTGCCTTAACGCTGTTTAGAATAATCTCTAGTTATAATGTTTTGATTTGTCACCTACGCTCCCTTAGATAGCGAACTTTGATGGATAAACCAGAAATTTATCCTTGTTGCACTGGCTGAACTTCTAGAGTATAGCATGGAATGTTCATAGGCATCGCAGAAAAACATTTTTTGTGTGATCAGACGTTTTTTTATTTAATGCTAATTCATGCTTAATTTGTGTGCTTCATGCAATTGCATTGAGTGTCAGAAATTAGGCCACATTATTTTAATTGTTTGGGAAATGTGTTGACGGTTTAATATTTCTTTTTTCAGGTCGCCATCAAGAAGGTGAACAAGTATAAGGTGTCTGATTGGACTGTGGTAAGGAGGCTTTCTATCACCCTTTCATTGTTTAGATTCCTCCTGAATGTTATTGGGAATGGTGATTCACTGAGACTTTTCCATTAAGGTTGGAAATCAGCTTGTGCCCATGGAGGTTTGCCTGTTACGGAAGGTGGCTCATATACCGGGAGTAATCAAGCTTTTGGATTACTACGAGCGCCAAAACTCATCCATTATCGTCATGGAAAGACCGGAATCTGTGAAGGATCTTTTTGATTTCATTACTGAGAAGGGAACATTGAAGGAGAGCGTGGCCCGCGCCTTCTTCACCCAAGTTGTGGAGACTGTTACGCAGTGCCACAAGGCTGGAGTCATCCACAGGGATATTAAGGTAAATATTTTGACTGTTTTCCTTTCCCTGTAAACTAGGCTGCACTAGTTTGCAGAGTGAACCATGAATTTGTTATGGACATATCCGATCGGAGCATGTTTTAATCTACTTTTACATTTTTGTCTTTTCAGGACGAAAACATTTTGGTGGATCTGAAGACAAACTCCCTGAAACTGATTGACTTTGGCTCCGGTACGTTCCTGAGAGACGGCCTCTATACAGATTTTGACGGTGAGTTTGTTTTTACGTTTTGTTGTGGGTGGCTAGTGGCTGGATTGACGTTAGTGCTAAGTGGGCTATGTGATTAATGAGTTCGCGCGGAACTAACCCTGCCCTGCTTCTGTCTAAGTTGTAGGTGCTACGGCACATCGTGTGCCACGGGTTGGGGGGGTGAGTCTAGGAGTGAGGCCAGACGGCTAGACGCGCGGGCGGGATATTATTGATCGGCGAGCCCGGGGCTTGGCGAAAGGGGATGTCAGACATGAGGGGTCTGCGTGACCCGTTTTCCGCTCGTGAGACGACCGCTCCTCCCCCCCCCCCCACTTCCACCCACCCCTCTCCACTTGCACCTTCACCAACACCACCGCGGCAAGGCATCCCATGCACATTCGCCACCCCATTTTCTTCCCCTCCATTCCCCTCCTAAAGCTGCGGATGCCTCAGACTCGAGCGAGTAAAGTAAAACCTCTTCCTTCCTTCCACCTTCCGATCGATCTTAGGGACTTGGAGAGACGTACTGACGCCGAATAGCCCCCTAAAGCCGCTCCCTAAATATCCCACTGCCGCACAACGGGGCCGAACTTGTAAATAGGGATAAAACTATCGGTTTTTGTTGGCTGTTTTTACTAATGTTCGGTTGTAAAAACTGGCATCTGTCATTCCCAAGGGTCACGGGTTCGATTCCCGCCTAGGGCTTGGGTGTTTTTAGTCGTCTCCATTGTTTTCATTGTTAATGTAAAGGCCATAAAGTGCTGTTTTCGGATTAAGGCTAAATAAGTAACATTTAATCATTGTTCGTTAATGGACCGGGACGTCTGAGTGCATTACAGCTTCAGGCATACGAAAATGGAACCCAGCTCCATATAGCTGTACCAACGAGTGCATCGTTGTGACCAACCACGGACCGCTTCCTTGACACGTGAACGGTCATCACGTCGTAAGATGAGCGTACTCGTGGCTAAGAAGGGGGAATATCCTTATTTACCTCGTGTTCGCAAAGATCGTTTGAGCAGCCCCATTTTTTGTGGGAATTTTCTCCATTCAAGCGTGTCAAGGTCATAGAGAGGGGATTGATTAATCGGTGACTGGTATTTGATGTGTCCTGTATATTGCAAGGGTCCACAGTGGCACTGCATGATCTTTACTATTTCAGAGTGATTGATATTTAGGGGGATGATAATTTATTGTTATGTTGATATTTTAATTCAGTATAAATGTTCCTTTCACCGCTGCCGTGCACGACACTGCCTTTGTGCCCACTGTCATAGTCTTCATTCATAAATGTTCATTTCGGTCTATATTTAACATGTTTACATTGTCAGTTATGCCAGATAAATACTTAAGTTTGATTTACTTTGATTTGATGTTACTATGAATATTTTTTTAATAGTTTCTCTTCTTCCACAGGGACTCGTGTTTATGCCCCTCCCGAGTGGATAAGTTACAGCAGATACGACGGAAGGAGTGCGGCAGTTTGGTCGCTGGGTGTTTTACTCTACGGGATGGTGTGTGGTGACATACCATTTGAAGAGGATCGTGAGATAGTCCGAGCTGAGATTCATTTCCGGACCAGGTTATCCGCAGGTGAGCACTCGACGAATTTTTATTAGTCTAGAATCATCGTTTGACTCAAGTTGCTGGAATCTGCACAGCCAGGCATCAAATCAATCGCTCACGAGCCCAACCTTTATTACAGAGTGCAGAGACCTGATAAGGAGGTGCCTGTCGATACGCCCCGGCGACCGACCCACTCTGGATGAGATCCTCTGCCACCCGTGGCTTACCTGCGAGCTGCCCGACGAGGCCTCCGACCCGTCCGCCTCCCCTGCCATGCCCTTCGCACCTGCCGCCCCCCACGACTCGCCACTCGCCTCTCCCAAACCCTCGTCCACCTCCTCGTCAACCTCCTCGTCCGTGTCCTCCTCGTCGTCCTGCAGCCCCATGGTCTCCCGCCGGGCAACACCCTTCGCCCGCGACCACGCTTCCTCGTCGTTGAGAGAGAACTTATGATTTGTGCAGCGCCGTGTCAGCGCCCACGGCGTCTCTCCTCCGAATCGCCCCGAGGAGGGTGGAGTCGCGGCTGCCGCGTGGCGATGCCCGGCACTCGGCTCGCCTTCTGTCCGCTGAGGATATCTCAGGGACGTCGGGTATCAGTATTCACGATGGTCGTGGCCTGGGAAGACACTTCCGGAGCCCCGTGCACATCCCACGACGACCCGGGGTGTTGACTGGGACACAAGTGTATGCAAGTGTGTAAAGTGTGTATGCGTGTTATTTATTTGGAAGTAGCCGGAAGAGAGGTAAAGGGAGACGAGGCTGGACCTTGTCCTCTGCCTGTGCCCTTGCCCTGTTGGAAACGGACTGGAGGAATGCAGCAGTGAGAAGCTGAGGAGTGCTAGAGCTTTGCCATCTGTCTTTGCATCCCCATGGTTGCTTGGGCACAAGGCGAAGGCACGTTTGCTACGACTGATCTCCAAGACTTACTCTTAGCTAAAGCAGACAGACATTGTGTTTGTACTGACAAATGGTGGTCCAGAGTCGTCCACCATCTGGGATAGACGCGATTATGTGGACCTGAGAGTTCACTTGGAAGCATTAAGGGGCCTAAAATGACATACATCTATGTTTTTAGTTCTCGATTTCAGCATGCATTTTGAAGCTGAATTTAAACAGTAGCCCAATGCAGTTGGTGGCACTTAGCAGCATATTAAACATGAATTTGTTCGTGTTGGTGAAGTACATATTGGACAGTGGGATTTGGGACTTGCGTTATGACCTTCACCAAAAGAATGTTTGTTTCTATAATTTATGTATCTGTTCATGTTCTTGTCATTAGGCTGGTTTATGTTGATATATGTACTAGCTTATTTCATTCTCATCCTGGTGCATTTGCAATTAAAATTTAACTGCAATGTTCATTGAATACCGCAGCCTGTGTAGAAGCCGATCAGCATCTTGTATGGCCTTGTTTAATGTTTTTGGGACTGGGAATAGTTGTGGTAGCTGGGGAAATAATGGATAATTTTCCCTTCAATGTATGGTACCCTGAGCCATGTCAGCCATTGTACATTTCCAAAGTTATATTTCTCAACTGTTTTATTTATTAATTTCTTTTGAACTGTTTTGATGTGGAAGGCACATGATCGCAACTTATTGGTATTTGTCAGTGTTGCTGTTTACATGACATGGATAGTATTATTGTGACCATTTCCTAATATCAGTGGGAAGTATCAAGCACCAATTATGCACAATATACCAAGACTGGGGTACTCGACCCCTATGGCCACATTGCTACCTTATATTATTAAATGGGAAATGCATATGTGAAATTGTCTCCCTTTTGTATGTCAATTTAGGCCACCTTTCTCATCAGTGTCTGTCATAATTCCTGCATGTGAACGATAACTTAAGTTCCTGTCATTTTGTATTGTGATTATAGTTTCTTTAACTTATTTTTGTTGGTGGTAGCCTGAGATAAGGCTCCTGGGCACATTCAATGCAACTCGTGTATGGCTAGAGTATTTAGGGGCCGGTATCTCCGTGTCTCTGGTCATTATAGATGGTGTCCATAATCTGTACATATTCAGCTGAAGACTGGAGTTGTATTTTTTTATAAAAATTAAAAATTGCAGTGAAGACTCGCATTAGTTGTTGCAGTTTGATTTTTCCAATATAAATACAGTTGATCTGCCTGGTGTAATCTGATGAAGTGATTTAAACAATGTGTGTGATAATTCTCAAATGAGACTCATTAAATGTTACTTAAATACATCCAAGAGAATTTGTTTTCTTCCACTAAACCTTGACCCAATATGTTCTTGGTTTAACCAAGTCTCGTTTCGTGAAGGCGATCGAAAGGTCACGCGTTAGCCTTGGTTACTATCAACTTCCATTTTCAGAAAGACGGGACGTTTTGCGTTTACCGATGCGTGTAGTATCTATCATTGCATTCGAGTAAGAGATTACTGCTCAACGTCCAGGTCCGTTTCAAAATTTTCAATCCAGCATGTCAAGTCGGAAGAGCAGTGCCATTCCGCTACAATTTCGACTTGACACGCCTCTATCACCTGTATTCAACGCTCGTAATGTATGGCTCTAACCTGATAACATATATTACTCTTGCAAAACATGGTATATTTTTTTTCAATGACAAATGTCACGGTTTTTCCCCTTGTTCACGAATCGATTGAACTCCACTCAAAATTTTTCATTGTGATCAAAACTGATATCAGTGTTTTAGTGCCGCTTATGACGTCGTAGCGTGGTAAATCGGGAAGTGGGTGATGTAATGTTTTGCTTCTCATTTTAGTCGACCGTGGTCGTAGTTGCCACCACGCTGTTTGGTTGCATGGTGCACCCAGGCCGAAGACATTGGAGGCCACTCGCCTCCCTCCCGAGACCCATACACCCCTGTCCTCAAGCTTGAGGGCGGTTCATCAGGACTGGTAGAGAAATCTCCACGGCACAATTCCACGGAATTGTGCCATGGAGCTTTCTCGCTCCCGCACACGAGCTCGCACCGCAACTTCTGCGAGGGTCGCCCGGAAAGTAGAAACCGATTTGTACGTTAGTTAAAAACCTTGAACGGTTTCTCCATGTTGTCACCATGTATGCTGTTATCGTAACATGTGACGAGTTTTCGTATTCCAGTTTCACATTCCTCAGCCGCATATACATTGACAGAAGTGGCCCTTCCTTGTTTTGAGTTCTTCGTCACTTGAAATTTCGTCCCTGCAAAAATGTTCTTCATATTTCTATTTGTATATAAAATCTGAAGGAGACAAGTCAGGTGGATAACTGAAAAGTTTCCGTTTGAGTTTTTGGGTTACCTGCGGTAACCTCTTCAATAAATAACATTGTCTCCATGAACTTCTTTTGATTGACGGCGAGTCTTACGTTGAGAAATATGGTCACAGGCCTACCATCAAAAGTTTCCAATTTTCTGAGATATTGATAAACAGAAACAACAAAATAACAGCGTTAAGAAACTTCACACATTGTGAGCAGACAAACAGCTGAAGGCGTTTAAGATTGAGCGGCGGCTATTCGCGCTACAACAGGTGAGAAAGTGTTCAGCTTTCCAGACGATCATGGTACGAGCACGCATATAAGCGTCCACTTGGAAAGTTAACGGAAGGCCCTCCCATTTTAACCTATCATTTCGGGAGACCCGCCGATCCTTCCCGCAGACCCTTGCGGGGCGCACGACCTATCCCTGGCTGATCCTTTCGTAGGATCCCCTCCACCTGATTCCCCTTTCATCCCGCGGCGGCCTCTCATCCGGTCTTTCCAAAGCAACAGTGGACCTATCGAGTAAAGCAGCTTTCGGGGAAAGAGGGTTCCCGAGGACATCGCCCAATCACCACTGACAGTGGGCCGGTATTAAAGTCATGTGACTGGAGTCTATCTTAATGTTAATTAAGTTCCCTATTTGACTGCATAACTGGGTTTTTCGTTCTAATCGCCAACCACTCCATAAGTATCGCCCTAGGGCTAAAGTAAGCGTCACTGCAACACTCCTTAAATCTGAGTGTTGTATCGTCTAATTGAATTGAAGCTGCTAGCTTGGTCGTTCCGTTGCGCTGAGGCGGGCGATTTTTATTTGCGAGACACGTAATCGACCGCTCTACTTAGGATCAATCATATTCTTTTTCCACGATTTTTAATAAATGACAAATTAGTTAGCATCGTTTTCTTAACTACGCGCAAGGCCTTCTTTTTAGGGAATTGTGATTTCTTTGAATAACTAATGTTTCGCACATATTATGTTGTTTCGTAGCAAAGCGGTAAATGCATATTTCCACAATTTTCTTCGAAGGATAATTTGGGCAATCGCTCGGGGTATGAATATTTTGACGCATGCGATTTGGCGGAGGCTAAGGCATCATTAATGCAAGCGAGTGGTCTCCACGGCAGCGCCATTGGAGTGACTCATGACTCTTCCCGAGAAGTCCCAAGACTCCCAAGAAGATCGTGATTCGCTCAGCAGTCGGTAAGCAGTAAACCCAGGAATGATTCCCTCGCGCAGCACCAATGATTTGTCGCTAAACTTCAAACTACAGTGATTGTCAAACAAGAGATTCGATCAACACGCTTTTTCACCGTATGCCTCTTCCTTCGAAGATGGGTGGGACGGTGAAGATCCGAATCTCGGATCTTCACCGTCCCACCCGGTCTTTCGTTGTTTTCCTACCTTATGAGTTTTCCCTCCGACACTGGCCCCAATACGAGAGCAAAATCATTTCCGTGCTCGCCACCATTATATATTCGACCACATTTTCACTTTCAGGCATAGCCAGGAATGGAAAAGTTTTTGCCGTGAAAATCTAAAACAAATATCACGGGATTTGGCGAAATGAAAACAAGAGCAATGTTCGTGTTGAATGTGGATGGATGACCTAACCAGGCCGTGTCTCGTGATCCTTTGACTGACTTTTTATGTCCTGTTATTGTTTGCATTTTGAGCCCGCCGCGTTGTTTTCTCTTCGCTGAGAAAGTATATTGGGGTCGAGTGAAAGTATGGAATTCGGTCGGCCACACCCGAAGGAAAAGCCCAGGGGAATACATTTCTTCGGAAGCAGCAACAGTAGTTGCTGTTCCTGGGCAAATATATTCCTCGTTGTTCGAAATGCCTGGTTTTCCAACGAAAGGCATTGGAATTCGTCAGCGCGTGAGATCAGTTTTCTCCCGTCCAATGGGAGGAGGAGGGGATTACGAAACGTCCACGCATCCTCTCCTCTGTGGCCCAACAAATGACGGCGAAAACTTAGTCATAGGCTGTCTTTGAATGGCGAAAACATGTTTTTCGTAAGAGCGGTGGTTGATGAGAAATAGCGACAGAGATTTGTAGAAGATAAGGAGATAGACAGCTCGATGACATCATTCCAACCATAAATGCGTGTATTTGAATTCCCGTACCTTTTCATATAAAAATTGCATTTCTGAATTCCAAACGCTCTATTGGCATTGATGGCTTTCCTCCGAGGCTGAGGGCGTCTGAAGAACAATTGGAAATTTACTGGTAATGCGACGAGACTTCAATGGCTTATTTTTTAAAACGTTACATTTAAATAAGAGTGCGTAATAGGAAATGTCGTATTATTTTTGTTAATGAAACTCAATGAACTTGAATAACTTAAAGCCTCTGTAAATTTAAGTATTTATGTTATTCCACTAGTTGACCCTGGTAGCACGATTTGGAGCGAAATCAAAGGGTCAAAAGATAGATTGGGAAATTTTTGTCAAGGAAGTAGATTGGATTTCACTGCCTTTCTCGTATTTGAAGCTTCTTAATCGTTCGGGGGTATATTGTACAATTGAGGCATCGCAGAAGGTAGCGCGTGGGGTAAACGAACACACGAAAAGAGTTGAGTGTAGTAGACAGTGTATACAGCTTTCAGTAAAGACCTTTCGTTGAGAGATACCTTGTGAAAAAAGATTGCAATGAGTGGCATAGGTTATTTAATAGTTTTAATGCAAGTGAATGCAAAATCATAATTGACACAATGTTTGCGATGAATCTTCGCGAAATGACTTTGTAAACATCTAGAACATATTAAAAAAATGTGATAGACCAAATAAAAATTATAGCATTAAATTGCCGTAGCATTAGAAACATAAGATTGAATATTGAAAATATTTTTGTACTACAAAGGCAGACTTAGAAGTTTGAACGGAGACATGACTCACGGAAGGTATGGTAAACAGTGAGGTGTTTCCGAAAGTTATCACGAGCTACAGAAAGGACAGGCCTCAATGGACTTGGTGGGCGAATATTCATTGCTGTAAATTCATGTTTCAGTAGCCAGCGTTATAAATGACATAGAAAGCGATTGGTACAACCTAAGGACTACGGCGACAAAGGTGCTCAGTTACAAACCCCCAGATTCCAATATTAATATTCTACATAAGCTCGACGAACAAATATCCACTCTAGGCAACAAGCGTAGCAACAGTACAATTATAATCGCTGGTGATATTAACCTACGGTCAATTATTTGGACTCGTAATGCGTAGGAAAATCTACCAAAAACCGAGATTCAATCGAAGAATTCCTCCATATATTCACAAAGCACTCTTTAGAATATGTACTTAATCAGCAACATGGGTTCACTGCATACTTGTTTACCTTTGCGGTGCCTAAGCCCGAGAATATCCGAAATATTGAAACAATGGACAGCATCAGCGATCATAAAGCTATTTTTGTTGGGATAAAAACTAAGCTCACGAAAAACAACAAAGAAAAGCGTATAGGATACATATTCATTAATTAGTTTTTAACGGACTTCGAAAAAAAATTAAAACGATTAACAAGAATTGAAGATAAAAAACCCAGACCGCCGACTTAGAAGTTTTGGAGATTTTTCCTTAATTTTACTGAAAACGAGAAGCAATGAAGATATACATTCTTTTCAATCTTAAATGTGGAAGTAAGGACCCTATATGGAACAACGGAGAGGCCAGAGCGACCCTAAGAAGCTAAAAAAGGTTGAAGTCAGAATTTTGAAAGAATTAAAGAGTTATGACGTAGTTTTTATGAATCGAAGCGGAAACTAAAATAATGTCATAGTAAAACAAAATGGCATCATGCACAAAGCCCTAGACTCCTTAAACACTGAAAAACTATGCGAATATCTTCTGAATAACTCATCTGGTCTTATGCTGAAGAAATACAGGGTAAGCGTCTAACTGCTCAATCATGGAAGGGAGAAAACGGTGAAATTGTTAGGAACGACGTGAAACATATAAAAAGTAATTTTTTCCATATTCAGAGACCACACTAGTGGCATAACACTGTCCAAAAAGGGAATAGAATATCAGCTTCGTAGTAACATATTCAGCAATGCAGCAGGTCCAGAAGAAACTCCCAGTAACAAATAGTAATAATGGTTTCTGATCACCAGAGAAAATGTAACTTCGGGTGTCCCCCAGGGAAGTGCAATAGGGTCGCTTCGATTCCTAATACACGCGTACAGTGTGACTTAAGCTCACACGTTAGTAGCAACCTTATATTTTTGTTGACGATAAGGGTGAATAAGGACACCAGTAGATAGCGATTTAGACACAATATTGGTACAAGAATGGGGATTACTTGCAAATGGATTTGAACACATGCAAATGCGCAGTAGTGAAATTTTGGAGCAAAATAAATTTTGATCAGGACATTAATTATTAAACAATAGAGGGTTCAGATTTAACTACGGCAGTTTAAGTTAAATATTTGGGGGTTAGGGATAACACAATGCCATTCTTTGGGAGCACATATCATGATAATATGCGAAACCGCCGTAAAGAAACGCCTTTATTAAATGGGTTGTGGTGAAACGCAATGGCAAAAAAAGAGAGGTGTTATTTCGCTTCATATAGGCCACATTTGGAACATGCCGCAAGTATTTAGGATCATTGGGAGAGATCTTTGCTAAAAGAATTAGAAAAAGATCAGATCAATTTCGCCAGGTACGTCAAACTTTGTTACGATAAGAAGACGAGTGTGACAGACCTTTTAGGGGAATTAGACTGGGATCCGCGTGAGATGCAATGCGAACATGCGAGACTTAAGACTTTTAGCAAGGTTCGGAACAAACGATTTTAGCAATGCCAAAAAGGGAATTATTATGCCCCCACACTATTTAGGTAGGTCAGACCACAGAGATAAGGGAGATAGATTCCAGTATAGACATAAATATACCTTTCGATTCGTTTTCCCCCGGACAATCAGGAATCATAATAGAAAGAAATCGAAGTGAATGCCAACGAGGACAAATTAAACGCTGCATAGACAGCTTGTGCGTTCATAGGTTCATGTGTTTGCGTATATTAGTTGCTTGCATATGTATTTCTTTATGAAAAAGTTAAAATAAATGTTGTAAGAATTGGTGAGTGTACGCTATAATGTTTTTTGTTTGCTTTGCGTCTAGTATTTGTTTTGTTGTTGGTTTTTTTCTTTTTTTGTAATGTTTTTATTGTTTGGCACCCCCCGCCTGGAATGCCCTCACGGCGGCTTGCGGGGTATCGTGTAGTTGTAGATGATGTCCCAAATATACCTTTCGATTCGTAGCATACGGGGTCGCGTTTATTTACCAACGGTTAAAAAAAATAAACATTCATGTGACTTAACATTTGCACTCGTGCTTTCTGTGCTGACGGATTCACTGTTGCTTATGCCATGTTTCTCCTTCGGTCGGGAATAAATTAACCCCCGGTTATAAACGTGGACACGTCTTAACTTACAGAGGGGTGATCAGAACTCGGCAGGACGCTCGCTGATTACAAAGTGATGGCGCGAACGGTCCATCCTACCTAGAGGGATGCTAACAGTAGACTTATTTCCCCAATACCACCTTGGGATAAAGCCAAAATGTAACCTAGGTTCTGTGCTCTCCTTCACAAATTTAGTTGGAGTTAGTATGTTGATCGTAAGCGCGTGATGTCGAGGATATGATTACGCATATCCTCAGTATTTCAATGTTAGCTAAATTACTTAGTTTAAACGATTGAGATCTATAATAACAGTTTAAAGCAATTATGATCTCCATTAATCCAAATTTTTCTTTTATGGTTTTGCATTCCTGACCAAAGTTGGGGAAGGTTTACTAATTTGTAGAGGCTAATTACTTTAAGTTCATTAACGTCACCTTCCACACTTTCAATATTTAAGACAATGTCGGGTAGGTCTGTCGCTAATTAGTGAAGAATATTATTTCCCCCATTTGATAAAATGCCAATTTTTATATTGACCTGTTCAAAGGAAAATAATGTGAATCTGAATCATACAGATATCATGATATCATATGATCATGTAGATATCTTTGTCTTTTCGCCCCTATAAAAAGCTCTGTGTGCTCTAATCCACTGAGCGAAAGTCCCCCACCTTCTCTGTTACCAGGTTTTATCCCCCTTTAGAATATATGGGAGACACTGCATCCCTTCCTATCCATGTTACGACGATTGTGGATATCAAGGAGTTTTTCTTTGATGCACAGAATACCGTGAACTCTTATTTTCTTCAGTTACAGTTGAATATATGAAACATGTTTCGCCAGAAGATAACAGCCACAGGCGGAAAGAAATCACATCACCTTGCATACGTTCCTGCCTCCATTCCCCCGAACCACTCAAGACTGAATTGCAAAGAGTGAACTTTAATAACAGCAAGTTAACATTTCCACCCGAAAACGTTAACTTGCTATTATTTTCAATTGTCAATTTCTAAACGCCCAGTTTTTGAGTTTCCACCGCTAACATTCCGCCTACGAAGGCTTTCCACGGAGTGAGGCAGTTACATTTGTTACCAAATCCGTCAAGAGGTCATGTACATCCTACTCTACAACAAGTCCCTATTCATATGCGTATACTTCCTCCCTCCTTTCATCCCGTCCAACATCCTTATCTTATACCTAACCCTTCCTCGTTTGCTCAACATTCCCCCATCTATCACAGTCTTCAACATCCCAATGCTTTCCATCAATAATATTTCTTGGCTCCTTATGATTTCTCTAAACAATCCTCTTTCCTCCCCCACCAACCCAGCATCCACTCGTTTGTTTTCCTTTCCGTTCATTTCACCTTCTCCATCCTTCTTCAAACCCATATTTCAAATGCCTCCAATCCACACCTATCATCCTGCTTCTCCACATCTACATTTCAAAAGCCTCCAATCTACGTCTATCCTACTGTTTCAGTGACCACGTTTCCGCACTGTAGCTACGCTCAATATCAAAGTTTTTACGAGACCTTAATAGTGAGTTGAAAATAAATATTTCTCCCGATTCAACGAAATGAATCCTGTTCGTAAATGAAATAAGGTCAATTTGGATTCACCGGTTTCACCACTTTAATTTGAAAATTCGTCTAATATTAGATGCATTCCGTCTCTGGGTGAAACTAAAAAAATTGTTTAGCATTCGCGTCGCATTGCTCATTGCCAAGAACTCCGCAGCCCCTGATTTCAGGCCCATTGACGGCCCCTCAAGCCTCACCAATTAATTTCAATGTCCCACTCCCTTTCGCGTCAACGCTCCCCGAAAAGCCCACGATCCTGCAGACGCCACTCTTCCGTAGTCATCGCGTCTTAAGCCCGTCAACGACGCTCCAGAGGGCGGTTAAACTTCGCCCGTGGTCGGCTCTGACTGAGAGGGGACAGGTGGGCTGCGAGGATTGTCTGCTCTCGAAGAACTGTTGCACCTGGCGGGGCTCGAGCGGGGTTCACTCATGGGCATCGAGGAGGCACGCACCACAGATGCCAACCGGCTCGAAATTGCGATACGTGCACGGTTTTTCTTTCGCCGGTGGCCGTATGCATCATCGGATCTAGAAAATGAGTTAGGAGGTGAGATTACTGATACACCAGAAAAAAGGTAATTTCATTTTTCGATTTTCTACAAAGTTCAAATTATGATAAAATTTGACACCAATCGCATTCATTTAGGGAACACAACGACGCACCCTTCAGGAGTTAATTCTATCCTCGGGGTACTGTACGTATTCAAAAGTAGTGCTGGGAATGTAAATCATATTAATTTTGAATTTTTGTCAAAGTTAATGTATTCCGAAAGGATGGGGACATATCCGCCATACCTCGTTTCCTGGACCTAACCCCCTGGGTAGCTGATGAATCCTCCAGGTGAAGCCATCACGGGCGGAGTCCCAATTGTGGATGGCGAACGGCTGATTCCTCTTTTCCATTTCCCACGCGTTAGTCGCTGAATTTGGCAAGTTACCCGCCATAACGGTAAAACGATTAATTTATTACTGTTTACAACAAAAAACACAACCTGACATCGCCCACTACAGTAACCACACAGGCCCATAGTATACATACAGACCCATTGTTGGCAACAGTGACTATAACATTGTTACCGTGCGCTTGTAAGGATTCATTTAGAATATTCATTTAGTGTTTGGGATCTGACCGGAAAAGGCCTTATTCGGGAAATTAAGAAGGTTCATATACTTCTACAAAATAATCCCCAAGTGGTCGCAAGGACGTGTGGCAGGGGGTGGTAGGTCACCGACCATTCTACGCATATATTCCCTCTATTTCCTCATGCACCTGCCTCCCTGAGATCCACCAAAAAACGCGTGGAATGGGGGAACCCTTGGGAACACCTATCATGCAACATTCCTACATATATTGCGAGTATTAGATGGTTAGCATCTATTCCTATGCTTACACTAAGAGGACAAGAAAATACGTTAAAAGAGGGCAGTTACACATACATTTCAGGCACTTATCACCGCTTAGCATTCTACACATTCCGGGCGGAAAATTCATAAATACAATAGACTATATATTAGGGTAGGCTGAAAAGTAATGCACACATGCTTGTAGACCACAAACAAAAACAAATAGCAAGATCGGGCAACTAGTAAATTAAAGTACAATTCTTAAGTTTCAAAATCATATATTTATTTTTGAACATAGCCCCGTGAAGGCGAATACATTTCTCCCAAAGTATAACCAGTTTTTTCATTCCGTCACTGAAAAATTCTTCCGACTTTTCCCGAATCCAGGACTTGACAGCTCCCTTCATCTCATCGTCTGAGGTGAAATGATTACCCTTGAGGTGTCTCTTGAATTGAGGAAAAAAATTTAAATCGCAAGGCGCAAGATCGGGGGAATAAGAAGAGTGTGGAATCGGTTCAAATTTCAGGTTTCGTAGTGCCTTTCCAGTTGCACGCGAGGTGTGCGGACAAGTGTTGTCATGTTGCAAGATTATTGGCGCCAGATTGCCTTTAACGCGACTTTCTCGACCAATATGGTTTGCGATACGCTTTTATGTGATTCGCCGGTCATTTTGAATGAAAACTTCGACGAGTTTGCGATGTTTATCGTCTGTGGCAGTGATCGGACGTCCGCTGCGTGTTCCATCAACAGTTATGACTTTTCCAGGCTCGCTACCACGAAATTTTACTACCCATCGATTTACGGTAGACCTATAACTAGCATCGTCACCATAAAGAGCCTTTAAACGGCGATGGATCTCAGTAGGAGTCACTTTTTCAGCAGTTGAAAATTCGATAACAGCACGCTGTTTAACTCGCGTTGGCATAGCACAAGAAAATGTCTCCAAACTTCCGCTTCTCAAAATACGCTGGATGAATGTCACGACCTCAAACCTGCGCATGCGTGTTGAGGGACAATGTTACTTCTACATGCCACCAAGAATCCCTCTGAAGGTCATTTTGTTTGTGGTCTAAAAGCATTTGTGCATTAGGTTTCAGCCTACCATCGTACGTACATTCGCCTACACCCCACCTGGTAAAAGGACGAACAGTGGGGGAGGGGGCGTTAGGACGCTGGATTTAGAGTGTTTTGTCGGATTTTAATATTGTATAACATTTTAATTAAAATTCGCGATTTTCCACAATTATACAATTTTCATTAATACGACCGGTTTCAATGTAACTACATCATCTTCTGGTCAGAAGATGATGTAGTTACATTGAAACCGGTCGTATTAATAAAAATTTTATTTTTGGTGGAAAATTGCCAATTTTAATTAATCACGATATTCCACCATATCACGCCTGAAACGTCTCTTTTTATTTGTATAACCTTATTGTCGGCAGCGCGTACCTATTACTTTCTCATGTGCCCTTCCTTTTATTATTGTCGCAAATAGTGGGCGGGAAAAACGAATACTTGAATCAACGAGTTACCTCCTATTAGTTCCACTGTCTAACTCTCTAATGTTGTGGCAATTATCAGCCCTGCTAATGTTATAAGGGGGCTTAATTATATCTCCGATGTCGGATGCAAAACCACACGCTTTATGTATTTGTAAAAAGTTTAATCCAGCACTGAGTCTTCGCATATTTTCAGGTTCCAACCCCAGTTTCTGTATTAAAACTGCGACGCTTTGTGCCCTTTACTAAGACTTTTTCACGATCTTAGTGGCCTTGCTCTGTATCCTATTCAATGCTGTGATTAATGTTTTTCTAATGGATCCAAAACGCTCGCCGCACACTCAATGTGAGGCCTTACTAAAGATAAACAGTACGTTTCTTTCACTTCTTCGTCGCTATACCTTCCGACTCCACGTTTGACGAATGGCAGCTTTTTTAGAGCCCCTCCACAAATCGTGCGTACTTGACACCTCTGCTTGTTTAAGTTGGTAAGGTTTGTTTGTGTTTTCTGTTGTTTAAGAAATGCCAGACGGTACATTTTTTCAATTCCAGCCCCCATTCTTCACACCATTTTTAAATTTTGTTTAAGTCAGTTTATGTTGATTCGCCATCTGTGTCATTCGCTATTTCCCTGAATGTTACAAGATCGTCGGTAAAGAGTCTTTTGCTTCTTTATATAAAACTGGTGATATCATTAATGTATATAAGCTGGCCCGATGTCTTACGCCATCTACCACGCCCGCCTTCAAGGGTCGTGCAGTCAAAATGGGTTTTGGACGGGGCCCTGTTCTCCATGCCATTGCAAGGAATCCTAATCGTTGAGACAACCCAGTATATCCGAGACTCCACCTGGCTTCTGTTGAGGATAGACGTGCTCGAGTTCGCTCCTGCGAAGCGGTTGGACCGTACCTGAGACTACGAGCGCGCCTGCTGTTACTTCTGTGCCTCATCTACATCTACTTAATACTCCGCAAGGTGGTGCCCTACCCTAAAGTTGTAAGTCTCGCTTGTTCTATTTGTTATTCTCTTTGTAAGTCTCGCTGTTCGGCTCCCAACCTAAATCCCCTAAGAGACCTGTCACGCTCTTATTATAAAAATTTGCGAGGAATCTGGAGAATTTTCCTTGGACTTTATCTAAATATTTTTGCCAGGTTTTCTCCCAAGGATCCCAAATACTCGCGGTATATTCCAAATGTGGTCTAACTAGAGAGAAATAACACCTCTCTTTATCTTTCTCATTACATTTCCCCACCACCCGTTTCATGAAGCCCAGTTTCTTTGAAGCGGATCCGCATATTGTCCTTATATGTGCTCTCATGAAAGGCGTTGTGTTAGAACTAGCCCCAAATACTTTACTTGATTGGCCGTAGTTAGCACTGAAGCCTCTATTTCATAGTTTATGTCCAGTACGCCACGTCCTATGTTCCAAAATTTCAAAACTGCGCATGTGTAATTAGGTAAAGTTTGGTCGTGTGTTCTATTTTTGAAGAAATGCATGATGGTACATTTTTTCGTATTTATTTCAAGCCCCATTAAATGTTGTTAAAGTTTTTATTGAATCACGATTTGCGTTTTGCATTCACGTCTTCCGCAATTTCCTATAGATCACAGTGTCGTCGGCAAAGACTCTTGTGCTACTTGTTATTACTTGTATTTACTCGTTTTATCATTAAAGTATATTAGAAATAGTAGTGGTTCTATGACGCTACTTTGTCGGACGCTGGATTTTACTTTCACAAAATTAGAGCTTTGGCCATCCATCGCTACATTTTTTTGGTGGTCTGTAAGGAAATAACGAATTCAGTTAATGGCTATATCGTTTATTCCATACCATTGCCAGAATGTCTTCTGGCCCGGGTGATTTATTACTTTTAATGAGTAGGATTTGTTTCTTGATTCCTGTACGCGTAATTTTAAGGTCATTCTAGAGGTTAATCCGCAAACTCTGCATGTCTTCGACTCCTCAGGTTGGGAACGGAGAGTCCGAATGGGTAGTGTTAGGAAGAGGGGTAAGGAAGGGTTGTCCATGTCACCGGTGCTGTACAACGTATATGTTGAGGCAATGGTTAAAGAGGCATGGGAAAGACTGGAGGTAGGAATGAAAGTCTGCGGGTAATTTATAATATAAATTAGGCTTTCTGATGACCAAGCTTTCGTTTGTCAGTCAGCCTAGGGATTACAAGCATTGCTGAGTGAATTGGAAATTCAGTGCGATAGATTTGGGATGAGAATCCATATAAATAACACAAAGGTTATGCGATTTTGCAGAAAGAAAAACGGTAAGCTAAACATTTAAACAGGAGGGGAAAAAATTGAGCAGGTAGAACAGTTTACGAATCTCGGCAGTGTTTTGGACCAATACGGTCAAAGTGGTGGGGACGAAGGAAGGAGAAGAATTGTGCTAGGCAAAGATGCTTTCACAAGGAGGAGGGAGTTGGTGATGGGGACGTTGAGTAAGGACGTTAAGAAAGACTCGTCTAAACATTGATATGGAGCGTAGCTATGTACGGCGCGGAAACGTGGTCACTGAAGCAGGAGGATGGACGTAGATTGAAGGCTTTTAAAATGTGGGTGTGGAGAAAAATGGAGAAGGTGAAATGGAACGAACGGAAAATAATGAGAAAGTAATAACTATGGTGGGCGAGGAGAGGGGTTTGTTGTGGGAAATTCTAAAGAGAGAGGAAAAATGGATGAATATTGAACGGCAGTGGGATGTTGAAGACTATAATAGAGGAGAGAATGTTAGCCAGACGAGGAAAGGGCAGGAACAGGATAGGGATGTTGGGAGGAATGAAGGGAGGTAGGAAGTACACAGTGATGAAGGACTTGATGTAAAGTAGGTTGTTGAATTGTGTTTTATCAGGAGTCGCAAAATATTATATGATAGGTGTGTCTATATAAAACCTACCTTAAACGGTCAATTGCTAGATTATTATTATATATATTATATACATTTATATATATGCATGTGTATATGTACATAATAGATAGCCACAAACACGGTAATCCACCTGAAGGTCGGTTTGGTTGGTAACGATAGAGCTCACCCAGTACTAATCCCGACGGGGTGTGAAATTCACACACCCGGGTAGGGGAGCCAGTTCCCTGTGTTGGTTATGGTTTCCCAGGAAGATCTGGAGATGTTCTCCTCCCTGCTTCTCCATATCGATCTTAGGTATGCTCAAGTGATACGTAATATACTCGTAGACGAGGTTTATTATTATCGGAATTTAAAGTCATACCGCCGTTTAAAAATTGTGCATTTAAATTTTAAAATAATAATTTCACCTATAAACACAATTATCAATTCGATATTCTTTTTGATAAATGATGGTGGAGCTCACTCAGTACTAAACCCAACGGTGTGTGAAATTCACACATCAGTGTAGGGGGGTCAGATCCTTCCCCGATAACCAAGTATGTCAACGTAATTTCCAAAACCTAGGATCAATTTTCATTACTCGCCCTTTTCACATAGACAAAGAGACAATGAATGCGTTTTGGTATCATTCTCTCGAGCTGCATTGATTGTGTTTTGCAACCATTGCCCAGTGAAGTAACAACTTTGTCATTTAATAGACGGGCTGGTCGTGGGAGCACGCTTAGTTCTGTGAGCGCGAGGGTCTCTGTGTCGGCGTTACCACCTCGGAAACCGCTTGTTGCTTACCTGGAATTTTCAAAGGAGCGGAAGGGGATGTATCCTATCGAGGGCTAACCCAAGATTTCTTTATGCTCCTCTTCCCTCCACGTCCTGTCACTCCAGCCTCGAAACCTCCAAGCCTGACTGTCATCCGGAAATGGAACACTCGGCCATATTGACAGAAAATTGTCTGAAGGTGTAGGAGGCATGGTAGTACACGTGCATAAAACTGAAACATGAGACTACCATTCTTTCGGAATTGCAGCAAAATCGTCACAGTATGAATCTTAAGGGTAAATTTCCACGTAAAATGCTGTGCAATGTATCATTAAAATAACATCGCATTTTCTTCCTCTGGACAGCACAATGTATGAAAATATTTTTAAACATTTACTTAATATTAATACTGCTAGCCCTCCAGTCGGGAATGGCTTTGGTTGGAAACAAATGACTTATTTATCCAACATAACAATAAAAAAACTTATTTTTTACGTTTTGAAAGAGAAATATTAAATTTCATTGCGCAGAGTTGAGAATAAACTGAACCATTAGTTCAATGAGAATATTTATATGTCGCGAAATTGTTCAAAAATATCGTCATGGTCGTATTTTCATAGTTAGTTTTAATTTTTTGACCCCTTACTTATCTCTTCTGGAGCCCAAAGCAAATTAACGAGCTGTAACGTAGAGTGAACTTGGTTTTATTAGATAATACTGATTTATCCAATCATTTTCTCCTCCAACTACGGAGCATTGAAGCTACTCGTACATCCAATGAAATTCATCGCATGAAATATATTCCACAGCAATATTGATTCAAATTGCCCACTATTACCAGTGACAGCCAATGCATTTCTATTTCCGTTTCCTCTGCAGAAAACATGCGCCAAATAAATTTCCCTTAAAGGGAGGACATTGAGTTTTACATATACTCCGCAATGCGCAACCTTGGGAATCTTTACTGAAGGAACGGTAACAAGTTGTATTTTGTGGAGGTTATCCATCACGGAGGACATGAGAAATGCCTTCTTTGTGAACGCCACGAAATGATTTTTTTAAATACAGATATGATTATTATGAATAATGTATTAATTTAACCCATTCCGTGGAATAGACGAAATATTCGTCTACACAGGTACCTGTTGGTCAAGTTGTTGGACCAGGTCGGGTCAAATTCTACACCTGTCCCCTTGGGGAAGAGAGCGTATTATGTTGCATGTTCTTGTAGTAGTGGAGTTTCGCCTTGCCGCTTAGCAAATTCTAGCTTGCACGATATTGGATAAGTTTCTTACCGCCCCCTATAGTGCGATTATATGTTAGATGATAGCATATTTAATCGCATGCGTTTACCATGAAAGGAGGTGTAATTTGAATGCGTGTAAAGAGATAGGATTTTTGCATGAATGTATGCATCACCGTGGGCATTGGTTTGCATGTATGTGTTGGTTTAGAATGCGGTTTTTTTCCTCTTTTGGGTGGTCACCTAACACTCCCCTGTACCACCCACTACCTGTATTCCTCATGCCCTCCGTGGAGGGATTCTTGTTCCTTCCTTCAGGCATAATTGTTCAAGCAGGGTGGCGATCATGTGACGTGAAAAGCGCATGTGGTTGAACAGGACAAGGCTATCCTGTGGGTTCCTGAGACTTAAGAAACAGAAACGTTGGAATCTCAATGCAATGCAATGATTTAACGTCCCAAATTTAGTTTAGTCACAATGCCACTTTTTACAAAAAAATAAGGATTTTCATTGGTGAATTTGAACAATGTAACCGGTTTAATATCATGTGCCAGTTATGAAGCCTTTTAACGGGCGCTTTTGAACTCATTTTGCGGATATAATACTGAGTTTTAGTCTTAAACGGAGGTTAAATATAACCTTCAGTTTATCGAGCCGTTATAAAATCTAGCTTAGGAAATCTACATCTACACAATACCCCGCAAGCCGCCGCAAGGGCGTGTGACGGGGGGTGGTAGGTCACCAGCCGTAAGAGGGTAAAAAAACCACATTAAAAACCAACACATACATAAAAGAAACAACAACAACAAGAGATGATGATGCTCTGCAAAGGGATTAGAACTTGTGGTTAAATTGAGTCCGCTAATACGAGAAATATATGGAAAACTGAGCGTTTCGAATTGAGACAGAAGGTCTATGGGAAAAACAAATTACGATGCGAGCGAATGCAAGCAGTGAAATGACGCCATGAGGTATATAGGTCGTTCAATAAGTCCTTAGCAAACATACTTTTTGAATTATATTGGGTAGATCTTTTTAAATTTTCAATACAATCTCCTTTTACAGGTAGCTCGATACATCTACATCTACATCTACATAATACCCCGCAAGCCGCCGCAAGGGCGTGTGGCGGGGGGTGTTAGGCCACCACCCAAAAAAAGGAAAAAAGAAAAAGGAAAAAAGAAACACCGCATTCAAAACCAACACACACATGCAAACCCCAATCCACAACAGTGCACACATTCATTGCAACACCCCATCATTCGACGCGCATGCAACCACACATCTACCTATCCTCACTCCAAAAGCATGCAAGTACATACGCTTACCTACAACAAATAATTCCACCCTAGGATGCAGCAAGAAACCTATCACGAACGTGCCAGCTAGTTTATAGCAAGTAGCCAGGCGAAACTCCACCACCACAAGAGCGTTCCACACAAAACTCTCTCCCACCCAAGGTGAGGAATCTGGCCCAACGCTGCAGGTGGGAGGAGGGCACACCCGCGGAGAGGGACAAGGGATGGAAGGGTGGAGCATGAAGTTCGTAAAGACGCTCGGGCATGCGGGAAGGGTTCTGACACAACACACAGGAGGCTAGTGAAAGTGCATGCAATTGAGTTCAACTAATTGTTACCTAGACGCGGAGGGTGGCAAGTGGCATTTTTGTTATCTCCGAGTGTAACCCTAGAGTTGTTATCCCGTATTGCCCGTGGGAAGAAGGAGTCCATGAGTCTGTTAGTCCTGGCATCTATTTCCCGAATTTTGTACACATGATCCAAGCGACCTATATATGTTGGAGAGCGAATAATTTTCGAGACCTCGGTGCTGAAACATGCGGATCCGAATTTATTTAGTAAGTTTAACCTAGCATTGAGTCGTCTTTCTTCCAATGATTCCCATCCCAACTCCATAAGCATTTCAGTGACGCTTTTCGTTTTATCGTAACAGTTTTCCACGAAACGAGCTGCCCGGCGTTGGACCTTCTCAATTTCCCGAATGAGGCCTTTTTCACACGGATCCCATACGCTACATGCATATTCTAAATGGGGCCTTACAAGAGCGTGATAACAACGTTCCTTGACCTTGGAGTCACTTCTACCGACAATGCGTCTAATAAATCCTAATTTTTTATATGCTTGCCCGCAGACTTTACGTATATGGGTCCCCCAAGTCCCCTAAGTCTTTAGTGAATGTAACACCTAGGTATTTCACCGAATCAACTACTTCAAGGTCAACTCCAGCTAATTTGTAAACTAATCCCGTGGATCTTTTAAAGAAATTTACCACCGAACATTTATTAAGATTTAAAGGCAATCCCCATTTTGAACACCATTCATTAATGCTATTTAAATCACGTGCTATTTAAATCACGATCCTCATCCCCAGATATCTCCCGATAAATCACTGTGTCATCCGCGAACATCCGTATCTTACTTTTCACTTTGCGGTTCAGATCGTTAACAAAAATCAAGAATAGTAACGGTCCGATAACACTTCCCTGAGGAACCCCCGAGGTGACTCTTACGCTGATAGAACTAGCGCCGTCAAGGACTACCCTCTGTTCCCCGTCTGAAAGGAAGTCTTCAACCCAATTTATTGCCCCCTTGTGTATACCTGCGCCCTTTAATTTATGGATGAGTTTACCATGCGGAACTTGAACATGTCGGATACTCGATACACCTTTCCCAATGTTTCTCCAAATTTTTCCAACGTCACAAAAAGTAGGATTTCGGGAGAGCCTCAAATACGGCATCTGTGTTGGCGATTGCCTCCTCGATCGATATGAATCGTTTTCTGCCGAGCCATTTCTCCAAGTCTGAAAATGAAAAATGGTTACTGGGGTCCAAATATGGAAAATACGGTGGTCGTAGTACTAACTTGAACTTTAATTCCATAATTGTCGCCATCGAAACAACATGTGTGCATCCCTGAATTGTCTTAATGGAAGGGTATTTTTTCTTTGCCAAAAGAGGATTTTTTCTTGATTTCCTTGCTCATCCGGTGTAATGACGACGCATTACGTACTCTCAATTTATCTTTTGTCCTTTTTGCAACTAAACAAGGCTGATGATTCCGCGTGCGTTCCAAAAACCCGTGTCCATCACTTTACCGGCCGCTTTCACCGTCTTCGTCTTATTCGAAGCCGATTGGTCTTTACCCCACTGTTTGAGCTTTTCCTTAGCTTCGTCCCAACTCATCATTTGGGCGCCTAAATCGCTTAATTTAGGGAGTACGAAATTTTGAAGGGTGTTCACACTCGTCAGGCAGAGAGAGGGAGCAAATTAAGGCACTTGCTTTGGCACCTGGATTTAGTATGCAAGAAGTGGCCTAATCCTAAATCGGCCATATTGCACCCCATAATTCCAAGTGCTAGAAGCGAGACAACTAGAAGAAGATTAATGCGGGAGTGTGTTACATGTGTTGACCACTATAACATTGTTTTTTCTTCTAGAGAGTAAACTTTTACTCTTTGAAAAAACGTAGGGTCTTATTAACGCGAGATCAGAAAAGGCGGAGGTTTCCTTAGCCAGGAGAAATGTGACGTCTTCCGCATGAATGTAGTTTAATTTTTGTAATAACTTTATTATAACAAGTTATTGGATATTTGAAATGTAGAGGTAAAACATATTTCTTTGTTGGATTATTCATGTCATGACTAATTAATGACTACGAAGTACACCAGCTAATCAATGCTGAGTAGTCATTAATCCTTTTTCTCTGTGATTCACGTCCTTATCATTATACCACGGAATTGAAGAAGGGTATATTGTATGTAGTGTGGAGTATCAGACTTGTATCTTGTACGGCGAGATTCGGAAGTGTGGCGGTGTGCGGTATCTTTCCATAAAAAATCTATTTTAAACGGCAGACTATCGAATAATAAGAAAATATATTAATATATATTTGCACATGTGTTTATTTATTAGCCTATATATTTTTAGCGAGCGTTTCATGTTGCATGTTCTTGTGGTAGGGGAATTTCGCCTTCCTAATTATCAAATTCTAGCTTGTACGATATTGGATGAATTTCTTACTGCACCCAATAGTGCGATTATTTGTTAGATGGTAGCATATGCAATTGCATGCGTTTACAATGAAAGAAGGTAGATATGTATTTGCATGCGTGTAAAGAGATAGGATTTTTGCATGAGCGTATGCATCACCGTGGGCATAGGTTTGAATGTACACTTTTGTGTTGGTTTTGAATACTTTTTTTCCTTTCACAGGTGGTGATCTAACACCCCCGCCACACGCCCTTGCGGCGGCTTGCGGGGTATTATGTAGGTGTAGATATTTTGGCGTCATGGTTGGGGGACCATAAATTGAATGGCCATTGGTTTATAGACTTGTTTAATTGTTTAAAAGTAAGTTTTCCGCTACCATGTATACGGGTTTTCACCTCCGTGCGCGCCTTTTCAGGGATTTTGAGTGGTTGCTTTTTCTCTTTTCCAAACCCTTTAAACACCCTTCCTCTCCCTTAACCGTTACCTTTCACGCCTGGCGCTTGTGGCCCCTGCCAAACATCTTTATGGTGGATCGCGGGGTATATATGTAGGTGTAGGTATAAACATTAACAGTACGTATACACTATAATCATTATGTCACAGTCAATCAAATGCGCGCTAATTTTTAATACTTTGTCGTGTAAGGGAGCAAAAAATATCAACGGCAGTTCAACTTCCATTGGAGCTAAGTTAGATGAACTCTTCCCGTTCCCATATCGGCTCGGAGAGCTGTGGGCAATTCCTATGAAGTGCAGATCTAGAGGTTGACTTGGGGTTCCACGGGCCCTCATTGTCTGCTCAGGTAGCTAGACCAAGTTTCAGGTGACCCAGGGCCTTGCAAATCCACCCCCTACCTCTCGAGCGTATATTCGTCCTTTTGCTTGAACAAAAGACATCCTCTCCCCCAGTTCCAGTGCCTCCGGTGCCGAGGTCTTTGTTGCTCAATCGGGGCAAAACCAACCGGTTGCCTCCAGCCAACTCAATAGCGTTGCGCTCCGAGAGCAGAATATTTCTGACAAAATTAAAGTTCGACGATGGCAGACACCTGGAGGGCCAGAGTATTCAAGTATTAAACGAATGCAGATGCAATACCGAGCTCCGATTCAATGCGCGTAATCCAATTGTGGATGCATCGTTAAAACAATTCCTATTCTAGTTTGTCCAATCGAAATGTGCATTTGAGTCGATTTCGCTTGTCTAATTTCCAATCGCCGAAAGTCACCCTTTAGCCTACGCCTGTCAACGTACAATACCGTACCTAATGTGGTTGTCCTAAAACTCGGATAAGAGAACTAGCTCGCGGTTTTTGCCCTGCGGGACGTATTCCTTTTATCACGTTCTTGTTCCAGCGAAGGATGTCAATTTTTAAGTTGCTGTCGATATCCGTTTCTTTTTCCTTCTTGACTCACAAGAAATTACGCCATTATTAATTAATACGCCCTTTGAAATGCATTACGGTCAATTGATGGCAAATTTTGAAAGGGCTCCTACCAGATTCGCATTCAAATACTTACGGTGCATTGAAGCGTGATTCGCGTATTTCAAATCAATTCGCCAGATTATTCAGCTTTCGGTAGTTGCACGGAGAGAGGCACATTGAAAAAGTTGTACATCTATTCGAGCTTCA